>CAJVGC010000589.1:36297390-36312939 GCA_910822075.1 Senecio squalidus | reverse complement strand
TGGTTCTTAAAGACTTGCTTATATAATTTACTAGGAAATTAAAAGGCTGTGCGGAGCAAAGCCCTGACTGGTTTTATATTCGTAAAAAGATTGGAAGGAGAGGGCATCAAATATTTAATGTCTAATATAATCATTCATATTGACGGGGACCTATAACAAATGCAATCAATCGTGAGAATTTTCTATTACAAATTACAAAATCATATCTTATTCAAAAAATGGCTTGACATGTCCATCGAGTCGTTGACCAAGCTTCATGTCTGGTCATTTCCTTCATTTGATTCTCACCAAGTATCTCTTCAAGAAATTTTAAATAAGTCTCGAGATTTGGCGGAATAAGAAGGCGGACCTGCAAAAATGTTGAGAATGACAGTCTTTAATATTTATTTTGTCTACGGACTATTGTTTTGCAAACGGTTTACCACATGCGGTCCAAGAGCAGCTAGTCTTTGAACAGCACCGTAATGTTGAGTCAAAGCCCGTTTCCGATCCAAAAATGATTTAAGTAATGTCTTAGTCAAACGTGTCTGGAGGCTACTATAATTATGCCCAAACCTGCAAAATATATTGCAATTTATAAATTGTTAATTCAAAACATAATATCGGCTAAAGAGTTCAAACTTTTACAAATAGTGGCAAGAAGTTTGGCAGTGAAGTCTCGAAGTTCCCAGTGATTATCAACGATTCGATTTCCTAACCTTTTGCAACGATGCAGGTTACGACAGGTGGCATCAATTGGTGCAGCTGCAGAATCATGCAACATGTTATATTAAATCCCCAAACATAATTATATAATGATGAATGAAAGTTCACTACAGACTTACATATGGGTCGACTTGTATATGTGGGTTCTGAAGAAGAGTCCAAACAAGCCGCATTAAAGCAAAAAGCAGTTGGAAATCATTTAAACCCCGAGAAACCTGAAATTTTTGTTACTTAAATTTCAATAATTAAAAAAACATATTAATCTGTTAAGTCTGCTTAATTGAAAGTTTAGCCTAGCAAGTACCTCATCCTCAATAAAGCATGTAAAGTAAGGAACTAACGGATGGAGTCCAGAGTCGGTGGCCAAACTCGTTAGTGCTTCCTTGAACAGAACAGAATCAGGCATGCTTACAGCCAGCTCGGTAATTTTATTGAAGTATAGCTGCAACAACAAAATGAGCTTCATAATGGTAAAACAAATTCTAATATATGAAAATAAAAACAAAAAACTGTATAATTTACCTGAAGTTCTCTAGATAAGACATGTTTGACAGGCATTCTAATGTCCATGGGCAGTTCCTCACTCTTTTGCTCGGGCTTTTTGGTCTCTGGTAAAACAGCAATAACTGCAGAGTACCCATAACATCTCCAAATGTCAGCTCTACCACAGTGAAATCATATATAAAGTACAAATTTATGTTTTGAAATTTGCATACATGTTCAACACACAACTGTTTTTAACTCCACTTAAGATAGAGCTTTTTGAAACACTATATTACTTCATCCAAATGAAACGAAAAAAATTTCTAGTTGGGATGATAAACAGATTGCAAACAAATCTTACCTGGTTCTGGCCATCACCGTAAGTGCAACATCTTCGTATCTTGTACCAATATCATAAATAAAATCCAACGATAACCGCTTCTTTGCTATAACTAACGTCACCAGGGACATAACATAAATCTGAACAAAGCAAAAGAGAAAAATAATGTTGGTCTGAATATGAAAAACAATTGATCATATTTTCCCTTCAAAACAATAAGATACATTAGATGTTGTGATGAAAGATAAACTTGTCAATATAAATGGACCTTAAGCTAAGAACACAAATACTTGAAAATTAAACAACCGTTTTAGAAACAATAGAGTGTTCGGACATGCTTGTTAACCGAACAAATAATATGTTTGAGAACAAGAATGTATAAGTTTTAACACCAAGGACTTACAAGGTCATGGATCATTAAACCACATGGGTACAATACCAAATTAGTTTAAGAACCACCATCGTAAGCATTATTATAGTGAATCACAAACAAATAACAAAAATATAGTTTAAGGAAGGAGATGGAAATTCATATCTCCGTCGGTTGCCGCCCGGTTACGCTACCTTGTGGTTAAAAAAGTATAATTTTACATTAGCATAATATTTTGATGACATAATAAACATCAGTAATAAATAATGAATCCACATACATACCTAAATAGAGGAAAAACATATCAAGAGAAGAAATATTGTTACGAAACTTACTTGAAATAGGCCTCTGAATCTGAATTTCAAGAAACTTAAGCCTTAACATTATCATTAACTCATCATCCTCTGCCCTGGAACACATTAAACTGGAATCAAAAAAAAAATTCAAAACTATTATATCAAGTCGAAATCCAAAATATTACAAACATATATACAAATAAAAGAAATCCTACAAGTTACTTACAGAGTTACAGATTTATAATAGCTGTGAAAATTAGAGAGAAAAGGCGATTATTTGATAGTAGAAAGTGATGGCCGACAGAGGTTGTGTATGAAAGAAATTTTGGGGCAATCGATTTCATGGAAATACAGGGGGCAACAGTGTCGTGCGTATGGTTATGACAGAGATGGTAAAAAAGTCTTCACCATCACCTGATTTAACCTAACACTTTCTTTATTCTTCTTTTTATCTTTCTTTATATCTACAACGTGTAAATTTTTAAAACACCACGTGGCATCACATAAGAAAGCTACAGAACTTTAGTGGTTGATTTTATAAATAAGGTAGATATGTGTTACGTGATAATGGAAAGAGTTAATTACATGGTTCGTCCCTATGGTTTGCACCATTTTCATCCGTCATCCCTATTACTTTTTTATTACACCACTGGTACCTAAGTTTGAAATTTGTTGCCTCTAGGGTCCCTAGATTGGATGTGCCGTTAAATGTTCCGTTAAGTGACCTCACGTGTGTCACACGTGATGGATAATTTAGTCATTTAACCTTTCTCTCTCCCATTCTAATTTCTCATTCCCAAAAATCACAAACCCCCAAATTAATTTCCCAGAAAATCCTTACAAATCTAACACAATCCATAATTTGTAAGATGCACATATAAGGATTATTTGCGTAAATTGAAGAGTCATTCGTGTTGAGATAGAAAATTCCAAAGGTTCAAGATATAATTTCAATATATTTTCTTACTTCGAAAATCAATTCCCACAATAGATCATAATCAATTCCACATAGATCTTACTCTTTGTAGTTGTGGATCTGTTGATATCAGATCTGAGTATCAAGAATGGCTTCACCCGATCTGTTATTCGGTTTGAGAAATAGAGTTAATTACATTTTAATTTCTCTATCCCCAAAATCCCAAAACCCAAAATAATTTCCCAAAATCCACATAATCCTTACAAATCTAACACAAACCATAATTTCTTCATTTTGAGGTGCTTCGGTGAATTTTGAGGTGTCGTCGGAGTCGGAGAAGGTGGTGGTTATTAATTCTCCGGTGGCCGGAAAAGGGCGGATTCCGAGACAGAGGTTTCATAGTTCATATATAATGGCGACTTGGCTTTTCTGATTTCATTTGACCATCAACTGGACTCCATTTACATGTCCACGGCATGTCCTTTGCAGGCGTTTATAAACTATCACTACAAAATTCACCCAGGGAAGTTGTAATCGGACTAAATGGGATGTTATTATTAGATGATATCAATTTTCCCACCCCCATGAAACATTCGTCTTCTAGTTTAATAGTCGGGATTTCAAAACACGATGACGATGGAGGAGGTGGTGATACACCTTCAAGGGTATTACTGGAAAGAAATGAACTTTTTTGTGGATCGACATCTTGGATGATAGTATTTGATGATACAAGACCACCTGTCGTTGGATGATCGTATTTGCTGAACAATTTGAGTTTTGAAATTAACAAATGGGTTTTGAACATAGTTATTTGCGTTGATTTGTAAGGTTTCTGGGAAAATCAATTTGGGGATTTTTGAGGATGAAGACATTAAATTAAAATGGGAGAGATAAAGGTAAAATGACTAAAATACCCTCACGTGTGACCCACGTGAGATGACTTAACGGCACATTTAACGTCACGTTTAAAATAGGGACCCTGCAAGCAACAAATTTTAAACTTAGGTACCAGTGGTGTAATAAAAAAGTAATAGGGATGACGGGTAAAAATGGTGCAAACCATAGGGACGAACCATGTAATTAACTCTAATGGAAACCATTCAATGAATAATATACCGATCTTCATAGTATCAGAGCGTGAAAATTTCCTATACCAATCTTCATAGTATCAAAGCGTAAAAATTAGCATAGGACTCAATGCATGATTTCTAGTATCACGTAACACATATCAAAATTATATAAATTGACGATCAAGGGCCAATACAAACGAATTAAACTAGAAACAATTGGCTAAGCTAAGTTCAAACATAATACATAACACACACATAAACACTAAATTTTTATGATTAACTCGTTTAATCATAAACATTAATATTCTCAAAACTAACATTTCCTTTATATTCATAGATTTTAGATTCTTTATTGATATTAAAATATTAATGTTATAACATGTTTAATATTTATGTAGAGAAAGTTTAGGTGAATGTTTGGTTTGAGGTTATAGAATTGAAAAAATAACTTTCATTTTCATAAAAGTTGTTTTATTAATAGGTTTTAGATTTAAGAGTGATAAAGGTGTTTGGTTGACATACATAGATTTTAAATTTGGAAATAAAACCTTCAAAAGAATGGTTTTTTCAAGAGAAAATCATATATATAATCACTTAAGAATTCAGAAATACCAATTGACCATAAATTGATATTTTTATGAATAATATAAATGATTGGTCATAAATTGACCACGTCCTCGCGACTTTTTTGGTCATCACGACATTTTTCTCGCGCCAATTTATAACCAATCATTTATATTATTTTCAATCCCGCAACGACAAAAAATGGCGCGAATCAGATGATTATTTTGGTATATTTGAATTCTCAATTGATTATATATGTGATTTTCTCTTTTTTCAAATCCATTTAATTTGGTGAGTTTAGAAAACCGATACCCATTTCCATTAAATCCTAAGCTTATAGTGATTCCTAAATTTAACCAAACACCCCAATACCCATTCTCATTTTCAAACCAAACAAAACTTAACTTTCGCTTTAGAGCGATGGTAAGCAATATACACACAATCTTTCTAACGCTTAATTTTAGATTAACATTGTAACAAAAACCAACTTAAGGTCCTAATGATACTTATGATGATTATTATATGCAAATTCATAAATTTAAGAAGTATTAAAAATTAGTTATACTCACCAACTACCACTCAGAAGCAACTTATAAGTAAGTCATGAATGTTAACGACTATCTAAAATTTAATATTACATACACGGGGAATACACGGAAAGGGAAACATATATTCCTTCTGCATGTTATTCAAATCTTAAAGTCACTAGTCATGCTTCTAATCAAACCTATATTATTTTGAGTATCAAACTAATAATTAGTTAGGTATATCTTTACTATATTATAAAGAATTTCTCCAAACTCTTAAGTAATTGAAATTACTTATCTACGCTTTTTAAATCTCTCACAACATATCATCATTTACAACAATTTATTACAATTAATGTTAGTTAATGTATAAATTTAATAAAAAGGAAGGAAATAATAGTTTATAGATCTAGATTAGTATGTCTTTAATTACCACAATTAAAGAACTAAAGTATGTCAATAACTATTAGCCATTTTCTTTCATATAATAAAACTATTTTTATGTTTTGTTAAAAACAATATTGATATATTGATTAAAATTTATGATTAGAAACCAAAACTTTTATTTGAGTCCATGCGATAATTAACGAGATTTACTTTTAAACAAAGTAGGACAAATGTTTGGGTCAAATTCATAACACAAATTTAATTACAAAATCTACAACAATCAATAAAGCTTGATATAGTATGAGAAGTCGAAAAATGTTCAACTTGAAAATGATACCTAAGTTTTTTCTGTTTCTTTTTAACTTTTTATAATAATAATATAATTTAAATACAATGTTGATTAATAAGTTTGAAGATTTCGTTTTATCTTTACTATATTATAAAACATTTCCCCCATAGTCTTAATCTCTTAAATTTTAAGTAATTTAAATTACTTATCTTCACTTTTTATACATCTCACAACATATCATCATTTAAAACATCTTATTACAATTAATGTTAGTTAATGTATAAATTTTATAAAAAGGAAATAAATTATAGTTTATAGATCTAAATTAGCATGTCTTTAATTACCACAATAACAATAACTAAACTACTCCAATAACTATTAGCCATTTTATTTCATATAATAAAACTATTTTTACGTTTTGTTAAAAACAATATTGATATATTGATTAAGGAATTTATGATTGGAAACCAAAACTCTTATTTGAGTCCATGCGATTATTAACGACATTTAATTTTAAACAAAGTGGGACAAATGTTTGGGTCAAATTCATAAACAAGTTTAATTACAAACTCTACAACAATCAATAAAGCTTGATAGAGTATGGGAAGTCGAAAAAAATTTAACTTGAAAATGATATCTAGGTTTTTTCTGTTTCTTTTTAACTTTTTATAATAATAATATAATTTAAATATAATGTTGATTAATAAGTCTGAAGATTTTGGTTTAATTGTGAAAAGATTATTTCTTGTGTATGAGTGTTTCTCCATTTTTTTTTACACTTTTTTTCTTGCAGCCAATTGATTTCTCCCGAAAAATGCAAGGTTGCAATAACTCATGTGTTCTACAAATTGAAAGAAACTTCCAACATGATAGTTTGTGAGTAGCTCGACAAATGTTATACATATTTCTATGTCAAGTTGTTGATTTTCTTTTTTAAGTTATTGGTCTATCTATAAAGGTTCATCTATTAATTTTGTTTTGTAAATGGCAACGAGGATGTGCACTCGCCTTCTATAGGTAAGAACTAGGACAATTCAAGTTGAAAACAAGTTTTGTTCTTTCTAAAAGACCCGAACATGTTTGATGAATTGACCTAAACACATTTTATCCCTTATTAATTACCATTTACGTGTCAAAAAATATATTTTCTTTAACCCGTTAGACGAGCTTACTAAATTATATTTTTATAAATTATGTGGGAGCAGACTGCTCATAAAATTTAAGATAACAAATTATTAATTAATATTCTCTTTTAGTTTGTGCGGAAGTTGTTGAGGTATGATCAAGACGAGACGTTAAAACGGGTTTTATCATTAATATTTTTTTTTACTTCAACTTTAAATTTGGTGTAACATTAGTAAGTTCTAGGATTAATACTTTTCTATTGGTGTAGATGACGTGTCTCAACTTTTATGAATTGAAACTCTCAAAAGTAGATGGTGTTTCTCGACTTTTATAAATTGAAATTTTCAAAAATAGATGATGGGTGACAAACACATACAAACTATGAAAAAATTAATTTTGACATACTAAAACACTATATAAGTTCATTTTCACAATTCAATATTTATGTGAGCAAGACATTGTTCAATTCAACATAAAACTCTGAAAGCCATAACACCAATGCACAAAGCCTAAACACTACCCCAAAAAACAATGCTCAAATCAACATTTGCCCCAACCACCAACAACAATACTTCGAGTAACAATGTTTAAAACGACAACTACAATGTTCCCTTGATTATTACACATAAGTACGTAATTTATCTTCTGAGGAACATCTCTATGTCGCTTTGTCAAAAGAGATATCACGTGAAAATACAAATGTTAGTAGTGAAGCTGCAAAACATGGAACAGATTATACACCTCACATGTTGTCTATCTAAAAGTTTTACATAATGAATTAATTACATGGTGCTTCAAAAGTTAATTTTATTCTTTTGAATGAATTTTGTATTTTCACTTTTCACATTGTCATTGTAGTTTAAATTCTTTTTCCTGCTTTTTTATTTTTACCATTCTATGTATTTAGTTTCCATAGTGATATTAATTAATGTAATTTTGTAAAATATATTTTTTTGTCCGTCGCTGCAACGCGCGGATTCCATACTAGTCTTTATTAAAGTACTTTTTATTTAAATACGTTTTAACTTCTTAAGACGGAGAAAGTATTAAAAAGTGGTAAATTAATTAATTAGATTATAAATTAATGCCTTCATTTTAGAATATTAGGTTAGAATCTTGCGTCATACACGGGCTGTCTTAGTAAATTGTTTTAATTATTTATTTAATAACTAACATGAGTAAGAGTTCGGACTTTTTCGCTACAAAGGTATAACATGCTTGGGTTGAAGATGGAAAGATTTGATAGCGTCTCATGTTCAAACTTGTATGAGTGAAGAAAAACTCCCTATTTGAAGAAAAAACCTTACTATTCCAAAATGTTATCGATGATTTGATGCTTAAATTAGGTTACTATTTGACATATCAAACAGAGAGTTATAAACAAAGTATATAACAATTGGTTATACGATTTGTATAGAGTGTATATTCTGAAAATCATGAATGTTAAAGACTATCTAAAATATAATATTACATACAAATATTCCTTTGGCATATTATTCAAAGAGTTAATTACACGGATGGTCATTAACCTTATACCCAAATGGCACTTTCAGTCCTAAATTTTGGATAATTACATGGCTAGGCCTTTATTTGGAATCTTTGCACACGGACAGTCTTTTGGTCCGTTAGGGTTAACTCAATTCCGTTAGTTATATCATAATGACCAATTTACCCTTTTTGTCTTATTCGCAAAGGACCGTTTTTGTAATTTTTTTTTCTTTGCTATTGTTTTATAAATAAATAAAAAACATATATTCATTACCACCACCATCACAAAAGATGCATTAACTATCACATTTTCAACTGTACCATACTCTTTCATTAACTCCACCATATATTCATTACCACCGCCACAACTACCACCGGAAAAATAATGGAATTTATACAACCACCACCGACACTAATCTATTCCTCAAGTTTACAATTACAACGACGTCGTTTCACATAACACATCATCCTCATCATCATCTCCTACGTCATCATTAATCATAGTCGTTATAATTATATCTTCAGCTATTATTGTTACCGCAACAATCTATTTACTAATCCGCTTTATGTCACGCCGTTGTAACATTACGAGATTTCCGTAGAATCGACGCACCGAAGAGGCGCGTCTGATTGTACTTCAGTTGATAAGGACTCTACAGTCACTGAACCACCTCGGGGAGAAAATGAGGTTGCTGAGAATGGCAGTGGACGAAGAAATTGGTTACGAGATTACGTGGATCGTGTTTCAGTTTCGCTTTCTTCACGAACGCAGTCGTTTCGTGGCTCCGGTAGGTTTTTCACCGGAAGTAGTCGCCGGAATGAAACGGTTGAGGATTTTGAAGCTGGAAGAATCGGAGAAGAGATTAGTGAGCTTTTCCGGTGGTTTTAAGTGGTCTTACTTTTGCTTTGATGGGTTTTGAAAATTAATAGAAGTGAAAAAGGTTGAAATGAGATCCATGTTTGTTTTTTTTAGCTTATGAAATCCATGTCTTTTTTCTTTATGTTTTTTTTTTCTTTATAAAACAATAGGAAAGAAAAAAAAATTACAAAAACGGTCATTTGCGAATAAGACAAAAAGGGTAAATTGGTCATTATGATATAACTAACGGAATTGAGTTAACCCTAACGGACCAAAGGACTGTCCGTGTGCAAAGATTCCAAATAAAGGCCTAGCCATGTAATTATCCAAAATTTAGGACTGAAAGTGCCATTTGGATATAAGGTTAAGGACCATCCGTGTAATTAACTCTTATTCAAATCTTAAAGTCACTGGTCATGCTTCTAATCAGACCTATATTATTTTGAGTATTACTTAAATACGTTTGAAGTTCTTAGGACGGAAAAATTTTAAAAATTTATAAATTAATCAATTAAATTATAAATTAATGCCTTCATTTATTTAGAATACTAGGTTAGAATCCTGCGTCATATGCGAGTTGTCTTAATAAATTGTTTTAATTATTTGTTTAATAACTAACCTGAGTAAGAGTTCAGACTTTCTCGCTACAAAAGTATAACATGCTTGGTCTGAAGATGGAAAGATATGATAGTGTCTCATGTTCAAACTTAAATAAGTGAAGAAAAACTCACTATTTGAAGAAAAAACCTTACTATTCAAAAGGTTATCGATGATTTGATGCTTAAATTAGGTTACTATTTGACACATTGAACATAGAGTTATAAACAAAGTATATAACGATTGGTTATACGATTTGTATAGAGTGTATATTCTGACAATCAAAAGAGACTGGTAAAATAACTCGTCTCGTTTACCATTCACGTCACCAATTACAATTTCACGTGCGATTACCAACCTAAAAAGAGTTTCGCTCTTAGTAGAACACTCTTTTCCTGTTTATATTAATGAAGAAAAACAAGTTTTGTTATGCCACAAGTTTTTTTTTTTACCTTCTAATGATAAAGAGACGTACCGATTCTTACTACAAACACTCTTTTCATTATTTTTTATTTATTTTAATGTATATTCTAATATTTTTTTGTTACACAAACAAAGCATATCCCTTGGAATTTTAAAAATTGAGCAGTTAAAAATTACAGAGATGATTTTTCAATTATTAAATAACAACTCATCAATTATCATTTTATTTTATTTTAGAAAAAACCATATTTCATTAAATAATTTTTCCTAGTTTTTTTTTTCCGTGATGAGTATTTCATATATATTCTTTACTAATGACTCGGTTATCTATTCAGTTTTGTAAAGTATTACAAGAATAAGATGTTCAACTTTTCTCCGACTGTTTTAAAAAATTGTAATTGTTAATTTTTGATAGATATTTGGTAATAGTCGACTACTTTTTGTTTTATATTTATATTAAAACGCTACAAACTTTACTAATTCAAAAGCTGCCAAAATAAAATGAACTCTATACACTTTATTTTCGCTTCTATCCAATTATTCGATTCTCAAAACAATTAATAACAAATATACAAACACATACTTTTTAAAACAAGTTTTAACTCTAAAAAATAATAAATTATCAAGATAGCCCTCGAAATTTACTGTTAGATTTATAAAACCTATATTCATGAGGCTTCAATGGGTGACTTGCAACTATCTATCTTTTTTTTACGTTTCTTTATAAATTTGGTTGGTAATGAATATGTATATATTCATTGTTCTCCACCAATTCAATTTCGAAACTTTTTAAGTTTTCACCATGTTAACTTGTTTTTTTTCAATAAACAAGTTCATATATACAGATATTACCGTATTTTTAGGTTCGAGGTTTTTTAAAATGTATATACAAATATTACCGTATTTTGCAGGTTTTTTCTAATTATGTTATCTATGGATGTTTGTGGATCGATTAACCTCAAAATTTTAAAAAACCTCGAACCTAACCTCTCATACGGTTTGGCAAAAAATATGAACCTCAAACTAACCTTATTTAGCAGTTAACCTTAATTCGGTTAACCACATTATGCGGTTAACATTCGGTTCAATTAGCGGTTAACCTAAGTATTTAATACAAATATAAATATTTTATACAAAAGTAATCTATACTGTTTTGAAAGAAGAAAAAAAAAAAGAGCGGTCCATACATATGAAATACAACCAAAAGAAACCAAGGTTATATAGTCCATAATAATTAGTAAAATCAATAATCATCTTATTTATTTATAATTAATTGTTGTTTCTCAGGGTTTTATTCGTTACACTTACATGTATATAAATATAAGGAAATAATATAAGTATAATAAGCGGTCCGGTTCGGTTATTCGTTTATATTAGAGTACTGATCCTAATATGATCCACGTAACTCGGATATTAAAATATTATGAACCTAACATGAACCTCATTGTGCGGTTATCTTATATTACAGTTCAATTTGGTTAGGTTTACGTATCAGATTCCGTTCGACGAATATTTTGAACACCCCTAATGTTACCTCACTATGTTTTCGTTAGCATTTGTAAAATATGAAAATTTTCTTTTAGATTAGTCAATTAATGAAAAAGTTTATTTACATTACCAAACTTATGAAAGAAAACTTCAAACTTTAACTTACAAAACAAATCATAAATGCTTTCGACATTTGGATTTAAAATTTTTACTTTCAGCAGTCAACTTGTATGTTTATAGGAATGGAAAGGAATAAAAATTTAGTGGAATAACGTAATTACATATTACATATACTAAAAAATAGAAGTTGTGATTTGACATCATGAATAGTGAAACACACAGATATATGTTACTTTCAGCAGTCAACTTGTATGTTTAATGGTTTGTTTGTTTCTTGTGTTTTTTATCTTCTCTTTTTGGATTACGCTATTAAATAGTCACTATCCGTTTTTAATTTAGGCATTTTCTTTTTTGGTTAGGTTTTTTCTTTTCCAAATATTTGGTTATCATGTATTTTTTGTGTTACGCTATTAAATAAAGTAGTAACTAGGGATAACAATGGATCAAATATGGATCGGGTGGAGTCATATTCATATCCATTTATATTTTCGTCATTCATATCCATATCAATATTCATTTAAAAAAAAATTCATCCATCCATATCCATATCCGTTGGATTAGCAGGTAAATGGATATCATAGAAAATTTTTCTTTGAAAAAAGTATAAACTTCAAAATAGAGTTAAAAACATATAATTTATAATGTATACAAGTACAATCTAATAAATGAAACTCATTTATCATAATTTGATGTGTTTTCCACGTTGTTGGGGTAATATTGATGAACGTGCTTGTAAAAACTACTAAGTACGGAATATTAAACTATCTATTATAATTGATATTCATTATAAGAAAGCTATGTTACTAACGTCTTAGTTAAAGTATATAAGTTGTAGTTTAGTTTTCTATTAATGTAATATAAGTTAAAGTACTTATTAATAATTATGTATATATATAGTTATTTCGGGTGATAAATGGGTCATCTATGGATAAAAAACAGTCATCCATATCCGATCCACTAAAATTTACAACATCCATATCCATATCCATATTCATATATCCATATCTGTATCCACCATAAGTAGATCGGATCGGGTAGATATCCAATGGATCGAATGATGATTTTCATCCCTAGTAGTAACGTCTTCATTTCGCTTATTTTTTATTTTTTTGTTTTGGCTTATTTTTTTGGGTTTCACTATTCTTTTAAGTTGGGCTATAAAATAAAGTAAACTATGTATTGATTTTGATTTATTGTTGATTTTTAGTTTCATATTTTCTTTTGGGTTACGTTTTTTTTTAATTTTTCTTAATTTTAAATTGTTGGTTTGTTTTATGCTATCGATTAAAATATAGTTTTCAAACTCGTTACAATGTGCGGGCATAAAAACTCATTGTATATAAATGCAATGTAGAGTAAAGAGCCTGTATATTAAGCTTTAGTACACATGCAAATTTATCCGGCGCTCAAATGTACTAAAATGGTTTGCTTTGCAATGGTGGCGGATATAAAATAAGTAACCCTCGATCTCCCCAATTCAATGGAACACAAACCTTTTTTGAGTTAAAAAGAAGAAGATTAAGCTAGTGAAAAGATTTGAAAAGAATTGTATAGCAATTAGTTAAAAAAACGAAGAACGACTCCATAAGTTGATATTGTTTTTATAGCAACTTATACATTAAAAAAGGGAGGGCAGTGACATTTGATCCACTAAACATTTTTTTGTAATTTAAAAGATAGTTATATTTATATTATTTTTAAAGTTTTACCCTTATAAAAATTAAAAAATCTTTATTTTGCCCCCATTTGAATAATGAATATTTATCTCCTTGATAAATATTCGTAACTTTGCCAACGCGTGAAAAAATTTCTAGCTCCTCCCGTACATTAACATTCAACTTATTGACAATAATTATTTAGAACACAATCGATAATTGTTTTGGGTGTTGGTTAGTGGTGGCTGTCCAATGGAACCGATTGATTGTAAATCAGCGTCTTTTAGTTTAAAGGACTAGTCGCTTGTTAGAAACTGACCTCTTTTACTAAAAGTCCTGTAGCCAATCTCTTTACATCTAAACGCGCGAAAAATCTGAAGGAGACCGATTGTCTCTTTTAACCGGTCTTATTCATGGATGTCTAAGACAATTTTTGTGGTAGTGTAAGTTAGTTGCATTTCACTTTCACGTCGCAAGCCTACGACATTCTAGCATGGACCAGTCGGGATTACGAGAAAATCAAACATTTAAGAAATATAATATCGGAAAGTCGCATCAAACTAGAAATGCCGGCCCGAGAAGAAGGCCAAATGGTCCGGGGTGAAAGAAATCAACATTTATTTCATCTTTTGACTTTTAACTAAATTACGTTTCGAATTTTTCTTCCCTTACCAAAGACAATATAAATATTTGACATCTCTTGTCTTTAATACAATATGAAAATGGATGTTTAGAAAAACAAAAGTGAAAATGACTTCATTTGTAAATTTAACATGTATATATTTATTTGGATTTTTAAAAAGATCTTAAATTAATAGCAGCTAATGGATAAATATCTTTTCGGTTTCTTACATTGTTAATTTATGATAACCGCTAAATATCATATTCTAAAACTGTAGCTTTTGGCAACTAACCGTTTAACGATTGACTTTCATTATACATCGTCGGATCATCTAACTTTTAAACTTGACCATCATAATTATCTAATTTTAACAGTCATTGGATTATGACAGTTATGATTTTAAACCATTGATTAAAAACCTTTTATAATTTTTTTTTCAATAATAGTTTATGTATATGTAACTTCTTTCAAACCACTAGCCCGCTATTCTAATTTACTTCAAAATTATACAAAGCATATTTAATTTAACTTTTATTATTTATTTTATATTTTTAATGAAGCATATAGACCACTTATATGTAGTAATATTTTCTTTCCCGATTGTTTTTACCGTATTTGAATTGCACGTACCTTTTCGTTTTGAAAAAGTTGTATAGATAAAATGATTTGAAATTTAAAAGTTTAGATATGTAGATATGCAAAGTAGAGAATTAGACAAAAAAGAAAAGAACAAAAAGTAATTAAAAAAGAACGTCCTTTTGCTGGGTGAATATAAAATTAATGTTCTCTCTTTTAAATAAACTATCAAATTAATTTAAGTTTTCAAAATATAAGAAATCGAATAACAAATGTGGTTATTTTTATTTTGACGATTATATAAATCTATAACTATGATTTTCAGCTTGTTTCCCATAAGTCCGTACGATGTGGCGGAACTATATTCTTTATAAAATTTTATTTTATTGACATAAAACAAAAAAGATGAAGGAAAAAGTAAAGAAAAAACAATCAGCCCGAAAATCTAAATAAGAAAAAAACACCAATCCTTGAAACCTTTAAAAAGATGATCGAAGAAAAAAAAAGACCAAATCCAAGAAAAATACCAATTCATTTTATAAAAGTAGGCACTAACAGTAACTAAAAACCTCTTCACAATAAAAAATAAAATAAGTTAAAAGATTAAAAAAGTAATCTTTTTAGAGTTGTGGCTTGCCCGTTCAAACCT
>CAJVGC010000589.1:36250463-36297290 GCA_910822075.1 Senecio squalidus | reverse complement strand
TTACCAATTTCCCGTTTGCTAATTCTATTGTACTTAGTATCTAAGGTAGTTGGGGCATTATTGATCAAAGTTTTAAATTTTGTAGATACAAAGCTCCTATCAGCACCAGTATCAAATAAAACAGTGGCGTATTGATTATTGAGGAGAAACGTACCCGTCACGACGTTCGGGCCTGGTTGTTCTTCTCCGGCTCTAATCACAAACGCCCTGCCCTGAGCTCTGCCATTGTTGTTTTGGTTTGCTAGTTGTGGGCAGTCCTTTTGTGAAGTGTCCCGGTTCTCCACATTTAAAGCAGACGTAGGAACCATCACATTAGCTACAGGGGCAGCTTTCCTACAACTCTTTGGTTTGGTGGCCCGTCTTGTTACAGTTTTTGCAGACCAAGTACACTGGCCCGTATGATGGAGCTTGCATCGGTTGCAAAGTGGTTTGTTTCCCTGATAGTTACCAGGGCAGCCGTTGTAAGCCTTTGTTGTTCAGGCTTCTTGGTGGGTTGTTGATTGTAGCTTTTCCCGGAAGTATCCTCCCACTTCCGTTTGTTATCAGATGATTTCTTTTCAGATGAACCTCGACGACAAACTGGTCCATCAAGCTATTCGCCATGCGGATGGCTCCCTGGCTGTTTGCCGGCTCGGAGGAAGTAACATTTCCCTGAATTTGGGGGTGGTAATCCCCAGATGTACCTTTCAACCTTTTTGTATTCCGGGGTTACCATTCCTGGGCACAGTAGGATAGCTCCTGGAAACGGGTGGTATAACCCAGTTGTCATCTCCCTTCACTGACAAATTCCAAAATTCGGATTCCAATTTTTGGATCTCATTTCTGGGGCAGTATTCCTCCTTCATCATTTGCTTCAGGTCCTCCCATGGCAATAAATATGCCGCATCAATCCCTACAGTTTGAGCGTAGGCATTCCACCATGTTAGAGAATTGTTTTGGAGGGTGCAAGTAGCATACTTGACCTTATTGGCTTCATTGCAGTTACAAATGCGGAATACGGATTCTAGCTTCTCAAAACATCGGAGAAGTCCGACAGCTCCCTCTGTACCATTGAAGTACTGGGGTTTGCAGTTCATGAATTCCTTGTAAGAACATCCACGGTGGGCGTTCTCGTCTCCTCCAGCTGTATTGCTGGTTCCCGCCCCGCCATTGGTGCTTGCGTGGTTAGCTACATAAGCAGCAATTGCGTCTGCTACTCGCTGAGCTATGATAGCTTCCGTGTCATCAGGGTTTGGGTTTTGAGAGTTCCTGGTGGTCCTTTTGTTCCTCTTTGGCGGCATAATTCTTCAAAACAAATAATAAAAACCAAACATAGCATCAACCACACATACACGACATATAAGCAGTAATAAATATGCAATCATACCAAACACAAGTCATACAATAGGATAAGTAGATTAAAACCAATATTTCATTTATATAACTTGAATACATTGATTTCGAAGGAAATACAACAAAAGAATGGGTTTATAGAACACCCATTTTAGTTCAAGTACAAAAGAAAATAACCCAGACACAACCTGTCATGGAAGGTTTAAAATGCTACTATCCTATCTAGGTGGATGACCAGGTCTCGTGCTGGTAGATGCACCACTCAGTCGCCGAACCATCTCCTCTAACTCGGCAATGCGCCTCTCTGATGACTCAAGACGAGATGTCAGAGTGGCTAAGTCGCCACGTGTATGCATGACACGCGCATGTGTAGCCTCTGCTGCCCGCTCCGCCTAAGGATGCGTCATGTCGTACCATGTCGAAGCTCTGTCTGTTAGCAGTGTTCCAAGAGTTATAACTCCCGAAATCCTGCTCAAGCATCCTCTGATCTCTCTCTAAGCGCGCTAGTCTCGCTACCAGAATGGATGAAATCGGGACTGGACCGGGGGCAGTAGATGACTCCCCTATCTCATAGGTACTGGGTACTCTCTCCGCCTGCCTCCAAGTTTGGAGGGTAGAACGTATCCAATCCTGATATTGGTAGTCGTGGTCCTGCTGAGGTGTAGTGGTGGTGGTAGGTATGGGAGTGATGATGGGAGTAGTAGTAGTAGTAGTAGTAGTAGTAGGAAATGGGTGTGGTGGTAGGTGTAGTAGTAACTACGGCCACATCATGGTAGTCCCTTCTGACGACAGTACTGTCGGGAGTAGGTGGAGTCCGTCTTGCAACGACGTGAGGGTGGTATCTGTGAGGTGCGGTAGGAAGGATGGGAACTGACTTCCGTGCGGTTCAAACGAGTGCGGGCTCCTCCTCCCCCGGAGATGTGAGCATGAATGACTCCATGGCTGGGATAGTGGCAGGAGGTGTAGTGAAAGTATTGGAAGAGGCGGTGTCGGAGTCATCCTCCGAGGGATCCTCCTCCTCCTCCTCCTCTTCCTCCGTCTCAGGGTAGACAAATCCCTCGGGAGTAGGAGTGTATCCCGAGTCAGCTCGGAGAGTAGGAGTGTCATGGATAGTAGGCTCGACAATAGGAGTAAGAACGGAAGGTTCGTCGTCCGGGATGAATCCGTCATACTGAGTAGAATGCGTGCCTAGCACGGACGTGTGGGTATACATCTCTTCGTCCGAATCCGTGTCGGATAAGTAGATAATGGTGGTGGTATGCTCGCTCTCGAAGCCATCGTATCCGTCGTATGGTATAACTGGGGATCCTAAGGTAGAAGAGATGTCCATATCGACGCTCGAGTCGGCATCTGGAGCAGTAGGTGTATGTGGAGGATAGTCATCCTCAGAATCAGAAAGTATAACGTAGTAGGGAGTCGACATACTGTGACAAGGTCCAAAAGTGTAAGCATTTCTATGTAAAATATAAGTAAGTAGTGCGGAAGCAGTAAGTTCTAAAGCTCAGTTATAGACCAGGATATTCACTAATGCAACCTGGTTCGCTATAACCAGAGCTCTGATACCAATCTGTCACACCCCCAAATCTCGTGTTCCCGAGACTCGAGGTGTTGACTTCATGGGTCCCAGATAGCAATGATATATAGGCGAACGACCTCTATATGAGTCGTTTTAAAGAAAAACATACATTCATTAATATTGAAAATCAGAGTTTTACATGATTAAGGAAAAGTGTTACCAGAGTTCACAAAACAAAGATTTACATTACATAACTTAAAAGAAAATAAGTAATGCAAGGGAAATCTCCCAAAAGCGTGAGTTTGAAATATGCGACTCTGTCATATCCCAAAATCCCTCCGTCGAAAGCCCTTTCGACTAAGCACCTGAGACATACATGCTAAAGTCAACATAAAGTTGGTGAATTCATAGGTTTAGTTTAGTAATAAAGTGGACCACAAGATTTCCGTTTAAGTAAAGTCTTACAGTTGCACCTAAGCTCATGACATCGAAGCGTAACAAAGTTCCTTACCCCATAAGTGTTCCTATGTTATAGCCAAATAACATATATAGTTTCAAAAGTAAAGCACCCTACTCGAGTCCACGAGTTAGTTGTGGTAGACGTGGGTTACATCGTCTAGCCGTTGGGTGAGGGTTGTCAAACCCTAATAGATCTATCCAATACAATCGCGCTTAAGTCCTTAACTAACGATTCATGATAGGGGAATTTCCTTTGGCTTAGTGGTAACTTAGGCAACTAGTAAAGGTTTTAAGTACTTGTGTCCATAAGTAAAAGAGCATGTATCTCACCCCAAGTATGTTATAAAAACAAGTAAAAAGCGGGGCTATGAACTCACCTTAGCAAGCCAGCTAAAAGAAATGAGGTAGTGTGTGTAAGCCAACACGTAGGAGTCTCAAATCCGAGAATCAGGTAGGTCTAACCTTGACCTATTAAGTTTTGGAATTAAGGTTTTTATATTCTAGTCCAATGCACATGAAAATGTATGTATATGTATGAATAAGGTAGGGTTAGGGTTCGGGTTTGATAATAATAAACTAACACCGTTCGGGCAATTATATACAAGACCATTCTATAATCGCATGCGGAGCTAGGACACTTTAAATCGTAAATCCAGCAAGCTCGGCACTACGAAATATCGAGATGGAATCATTGCATACAAAGCTCCCTAGTATTGTGTTATCGCTATTATTATCGAGTTGGTTTTAAAAGTTAGTTTTTATAAAAGTTTATAAAAACTCAGCAAGTGTCTTTAAGTTTTACCCAACTTTAAAGTAACATATCTCACCCGTTTCTTATCCGATTTTAATGAATCTTATATAGAAACGACCGCGTTTGAAATATATTTCAAATGGTTTAGGCCTTGAAACCAGATTGAAAGTCTACTGATATTTATAACAGAAATACTAACAGTAGGTTTTAGGGTTTTCTCAAAGTACATGTTAACTTGAAAATATCATAACTCCTTGGTCGTTTATCCGTTTTTAGTGTTCTTTTTATGGAAATGTAGGCATTTGGTTTATCTTTCAAATGCCACAGGTCTCATGGACCAATTCAAAACCATTTTTCCCAGATTTAATAAAAGGTCCGCTGGTATGCAGTTTGGGGGTCAAGGAATTTGGTCAAACTTCAAAATGGTATATCTTGCTCGATATTTATCCGTTTTTAACGAATCTTATATCGAAACGTTCGTTTTTGTGTTAACTTTAAGATAGATAAGGTCTCCTATTATGTTTTAGTGTTCGTTTTCCCAGATTTCCCAAAAACAGTCCGTGTAGACAGTTTATGTAGCTGAAACGTATGTTGTTGCGTAAAATACTTTTAAAATACTTAAACATATCCAAAAATTATGATTTTTATGTCTAAATCTTCATAAAACATAGAAGTATCTTTTGTTTAAAATGGTTTATCCAAAACATTTGGTTAAGATGGTTAAAAAGTGTCTACAAGTCGGTGTTAGTTTCCGGTTAACAAAATAACTTAACTTTTCTTTGTTTATGCTAAGTTGTTGTATGAAATGCATAAGTTTTATGACAAATGAGTATGTAAATATGTTGCATGAAGAGAGTTTTTAGGACATACCTAAGAGTATATGAATGCAAGACTTGATGTTTCTTCCTTATGATCAAATCTTAGAACTAGGTTTTTGATGTATGGAATGTGTGTTGGTGATTTCTTCTTGGTCCTTCTCTTGGCCAAAATTTAAAGAGCAAGGAGGGAGGGAGAAGAGTTTTTCACTTGTTGGTGAATGAGCAAGTGAAATGGATGGAAGGGGTCTAGTATTTATAGCCAAAGGAGAGAGTGGAGTCATGAGTGCTAGCACATGGGAGGTATGGTCTATTGAGTTCAATAGTGAAATGGTCAAGTGTGTAAGTGACTAAACCCATGTGACACCACCAACTCATTTAACTAGTCAAGCAAGAAACAAACAACTTGTAGGTGATTATTTAAATTGTCATTTTTGCAAACTCTAGGGTCCTAAGTGAAGTCCTTGTATGCTTAGGGTGTTTTGTGTAAGTTGGGTATTTGATATATATATATATATATATATGCATGCAAAGTTCCATACATGCAAAGTTGATGCATAAATCATGATTTTATGCATGAAATATTGGACTAGAATTATTGTTGTAAAAATGTTTATTTTATGTGAATATTTGATCCCGTATACCTAATCCCGGTATCCGTATATGTTTTTGACGTGGTTAACCAGTATCATTTATGTATAGGTTGACCTACCGGTCGTAAATAAATCAAAACATATACAAGTTGAGTAATGTTGTTAAAAGAATTTAGTCGGTGTGAACCTGGATTTTCGCGGGTTGTCACATCGGGAGCTTTGCCGAGAGCACGACAGTGGATCTCGAAGTTGGTGATTTTGTTGGCCCCCAAGGGATTCATTTGGGATACATGGCCCTTAAAGTACTGTATCACGTCGAGGTAAAACCGAGAGAAGGGTAACCGAAGGTTGGAGTACTCGAACCAGGAGCAGTATACACCAATTTTGCCTGGAGGAGCATCCTTAATGGTATCGGTTGCTCCGGGAAGAACAGCACCATAGGAAGGATTGATGCTATAGGTTTTGCAAAACTTTTGAAAATCCGCAGCAGACATAGTATTATGCATTTCCTTGAGATTCTCTTTGGACTCTTTGGCCATGATGACGGAGTAGGAAGAAGATATCGGAATAGAGAGACGTTGGAAGAAAAATGGACAGGGGTTCGGAGCAAAGGTACGAAATAAATGAAGAAGGAACACCCCTATTTATAGGCAAGTGGCAGGCACCTCAAGGGTCGCGCGTGGCCCTAAAAAGCGCGTAGCACGTCAGCAACACGTGGAACGGCGGAAAACAGCTTGGCAACGATTAAACCACCAAAACGCGCCACGTGTAGGGGTGTAAAATAGTTGGCAACGTTTGAACCACTGGAAAACGCCACGTATAAACGTTTAAAACAGCTGAGTCATTCAAACCATAGGAATTTGACGCATGGAAACGAAGGAAGCGGCTCAGTCGAAGGAAAGAGGTGCAAGAATACCGAAGCAACTGCAATTTGAACAAAACATGCAGTGTTAAAGTCCAGCATTATATCTCGACTTCTTCGAAATACAATGCTAGACTTGGGGGAGTTGTTGACATAGGGTCCGACCACCTGATTCGGGTCAAGACCGGATCAGGTGGTCCGGAATTTCTAGTTCGGTCAGGAAAAGACAAAAAGGCGTGAATACGACAAGAAATCGACAAAAGAGGAAAGGAAAGATCCTCTGACAAAGCGACTCTTTTAACCGATGGATAAAAGGAGTAAAATCCAGGGAACATCCTATTATCCAGGGAACATTCTATTATCCAGATTGTCTCCTATAAATACCCAGGTAAACAGTAAGTGTCCTCAGATTATTTACGTGTAGCTTCATACTATTATCTTTTTGTCCGAACCAGAATACTTACTCTCACGCCCGAGTTGAATCAGGGGTTTAGCCCCCCTCAACCTGGTGTCTTTTCTTAGTGCAGATAAGTCGGACGAAGGATCACTGAGGTTAGTTCAAAAGGGAAACGGGCTTCAAGTCAGGTCTAGATCAGTTCGGGTCGGACTTAGGAGTTTGGTGGACTTTTGTATTAACATCCATATCTATATTCATTTAAAAAAAATTCATCCATCCATATTCATATCCGTTGGATTAAGCATGAAAATGGATATCCAATGGATATAATAGAATTTTTTTTTTTGAAAAAATATCAACTTCAAAATAGAGTTAAAAACATATAATTTTTGATATATGCAAGTACAATAAAATAAATGAAACTCATTTATCATAATTTGATGTGTTTTCCACGTTGTTGGGGTAATATTGATGAACGTGTTTGTAAAGCTACTAGGTACGGAATATTAAACTATTTATTATAATTGATATTCATTATAAGAAAGCTATGTTACTAACGTCTTCGTTAAAGTATAAGTTGTAGTTTAGTTTTTTATTTAAATGTAACATAAGTTAAAGTATTTATTAATAATTATGTACATATATAGTTATTTCGGGTGATAAATGGATCATCTATGGATGAAAAACCGTCATCTATATACGATCCACTAAAAATTTTCAACATCCATATCCATTTATCCATATATGTATCCACCATAAGTGGATCGGATCGGGTAGATATCTAATGGATCGAATGATGATTGTCATCCCTAGTATTAACGTCTTCATTTCGCTTATTTTTTAATTTTTTGTTTTGGCTTATTTATTTTTAGGGTTTCACTATTCTTTTAAGTTGGGCTATAAAATAAAGTAAACTATGTATTGATTTCGATTTATTGTTGATTTTTAGTTTCATATTTTCTTTTGGGTTACGTTTTTTTTTTTTTAACTTTTCTTAATTTTAAATTGTTCGTTTGTTTTATGCTATCAATTAAAACTTAGTTTTCAAACCCGTGTGCAAACGTGTAGGCATAAAATCTCGTTGTATATAAATGCAATTTAGAGGAATAAGCATGTATATTAACCTTTAGTACACATGCAAATTTATCCGCCGCTCTAAAGTACTAGAATGGTTTGCTTTGCCATGGTGGCGGATATAAAATAAGTAACCCTCGATCTCCCCAATTCAATGGAATGCAAACCTTTTTTGAGTTAGAAAGAAGAAGATTAAGCTAGTGAAAAGATTTGAAAAGAATTGTATAGCAATTTGTTAAAAAACCCGAAGAACGACTCCATTAGTTGATATTATTTTTATAGCAACTTATACATTAACAAAAGGCATGGCACCGTAGACATTTGACCCATTAAATATTTTTTTATAATATAAAAAATAGTTATATTTATGTTATTTTTGAAGTTTTGCCCTCATAAAAATAAAAAAATCTTTATTTTGCCCCCATTTGAATAATGAATATTTATCTACTTGATAAATATTCGTTACTTTGACAACGCGTGAAAATTTTTCTAGCTCCTCCCATGCATTAGAACACAATCGATAATTGTTTTGGGTGTTGGTTAGTGGTGGCTGTCCAATGGAACCGATTGATTGTAAATCAACGTCTTTTAGCTTAAAGGACTAGTCGCTTGTTAGAAACCGACCTCTTTTACTAAAAGTTCTGTAACCAATCTCTTTACATCTAAACGCGCGGAAAATTTGAAGGAGACCAATTGTCTCTTTTAACCGGTCTTATTCATGGATGTCTAAGACAATTTTTGTGGTAGTGTGAGTTAGTTGCATTTCACTTTCACGTCGCAAGCCTACGACATTCTAGCATGGACCAGTCGGGATTACGAGAAAATCAAACATTTAAGAAATATAATATCGGAAAGTTACATCAAACTAGACATGCCGGCCCGAGAAGAAGGCCAAATGGTCCAGGGTGAAAGAAATCAACATTTATTTCATCTTTTGACTTTTAACTAAATTACGTTTCGAATTTTTCTTCCCTTACCAAAGACAATATAAATATTTGGCATCTCTTGTCTTTAATAAAATATGAAAATGGATGTTTAGAAAAACAAAAGTGAAAATGACTTCATTTGTAAATTTTCATGTATATATTTATTTGGACTTTTAAAAAGATCTTAAATTAATAGCAGCTAATGGATAAATATCTTTTCGGTTTCTTACATTGTTAATTCATGATATCTAACTTTTAATATAACCAATCGAAGCAAGATTTCACTAAAGCCTAAAGGAAAAACGTGATTCATGAGTTCTAACCGCTAAATATCATATTCTATAACTATGGTTTTTGGCGACTAACCGTTGACTTTCATTATACATCGTCGGATTATCTAACTTTTAATCTTGACCATCGTAATTATATAATTTTAACAGTCATTGGATCATGGCGATTATGATTTTAAACCATTGATTTAAAAACCACTTTATAATTACTTTTTAATAATAGCTTATGTATATGTAACTTCTTTCAAACCACTAGCCCACTATTCTAATTTACTTCAAAATTATACAAAGCATATTTAATTTAACTTTTATTATTTATTTTATATATATTTTTAAATGAAGTATATAGTCCACTTATCTGTAGTAATATATTATTTTCTTTCCCGATTGTTTTTACCGTATTTGAATTGCACGTACCTTTTCGTTTTGAAAAAAGTTGTATAGATAAAATGATTTGAAATTAGAAGTTTAGATATGTAGATATGCAAAGTAGAGAATTAGACAAAAAAGAAAAGAAAAAAAAGTAATTAAAAAAGAACGTCCTTTTGCTGGGTGAATATAAAATTAATGTTCTCTCTTTTAAATAAACTACCAAATTAATTTAAGTTTTCAAAATATAAGAAATCGAATAACAAATGTGGTTATTTTTATTTTAACAATTATATATATTCTATAACTATAATTTTCAGCTTGTTTCCCATAAGTCCGTACGTTGTGGCGGAACTATATTCTTTACAAAATTTTATTTTATTGACATAAAACAAAAAGATGAAGGAAAAAGTAAAGAAAAAGAAATCAGCCCGAAAATCTAAATAAGAAAAAAAAACAATCCTTCTTATATAAGTAAAGAGTAACACAAATCTTTAATATATAATAAAAGAGGGGCATTAAATGCCACATGGCAAAATAAGGTCCATTGGATAGGTTCACCTATTTGATATCAGCCGTTAGATCATATTGATAATGTCATCAAAGATTATTTTTATTTTACACCCTCTTACAATACATAATTACATTATCTCTTTTCATTTCATCTCCACTAAAATAAAAAAACACAATTTTAATATTTATAGAATCGTTCATTTGGACTGTGATTTACGTTATTATTATTCTAAAATCTCCTTATACAAAACATCAAAACATGAAGTGTAAATGTTATTATAAATATAAACATCACAACATTATTTTCTCATAATAGCTTAAAATACATAAACATAAAATTTACGATTCAATTTTATTTTTTTCCGCGTCATCGCGGGACAATAATCTAGTTAAATATCAACCCAAAACCTTTTTACAATAAAAAACTTTAATCAAATAAAAATACCAATTCATTTTATAAAAATAGGCACTAAGAGTAACTAAAGCAAACATTAACTGAAAACCTTTTTGCAATAAAAAAAAAAATAAAAAAAAAATCTTTTTAGAGTTGTGGATTGACCCGCTCAAACTTATAACTATGATTCTCGGTGAGTAACCGTTTAGCGGCTGACTTTCATTATGATTAAGAAACCTATAGGTGATATTTATTTGGAGCACAAGTTGTATTATAATTAGGAAACCTTTATAATTACATAATGCATCATCCCATTTATTAATTATTTTAATAATTAACTCATTTAATTAATAATTAGCAAATAATAAACATATAGTCGTGTCTAAATGTTAATGCGTGCGTTCCCATAAGCTCACACATTTACAAACATATATTTGCTAAAACCATTCAATTACCAACAACTTTAACTTTATTTTGAAAGAAAAAAAACTCAAAAATAAAATTTTTAATGAAACTAGTTTGTAGAAAAGAAAAACTCAAACTAGTATCTACAACTCAAACTTTAGCAATAACTATTTGTCTTAAACATATTTATAATATTTAACGAAGAACATATCAAGTTCTAAAGTTTAAACTAACCAATATATTTGTCATGTCGTCTTATGAACATTACACGAAAATGATGTAACTAATCAAACTGTAACGCCCTAATTATATGGCCGATTATCTTTTATGTCCGATGTTACATGTCACAACCATATAAATAATAACTATCATATATTTCTTCAATACATCGACATAAATGTATGAGAAAATTCGAGACGATGAATATGATAATATTAAAATTTGTTAAATGTTTGTTATTTAAGTTTGATTGTTTTATTTTGTCGTCCCCAAAACTATAAAAATTAAAAACCCTTCTTTTATATATGAAAGCTAAAGTCAAAGTATTTATGTTGCTATGCATCATATTGTAACCGGTTTAAGTAGGTTGTATCTCAAGACATATCATATGATATTATACGATTTTCCACATATTCTTAAGAAAAAAAAGTTGAATATAAAAACTGTATCTAAATGCATCATCATGTTGCAGGTTGTATCTCAACATGACAAAATCATATGATATTATACGGTTTTCCACATAGTTCTTTTTATAAATTTAAATATAAAAGATTTTATTTTTAATGCATCTAACATGTTGTAGGTTACTAGGTTGGATCCCAAGATAATATTTTAAAATATTGATTTTTATAAATTAAATCTTCAGATAACATAAGTAAATAGAAATTATAAAATTAGTTATAATGTTAGAATTTTTGTATTATTATTCATTTTAGTCATATTTTAAATTTTAAAAAACAAACTTTGTACATTAAAAAATGGATAGTTTTATTGTTATGGATCAAATTTGAATATTTACTTCACAAAAACTATGAATTTGATTCACAACTTCTAAACGATATATATTTTTATACATATCAAAACTTGCTTTTTTTTAAGTTTGTTATAATTAAATAAATGAATATAATATAAAATTACATATATCATAAATTATTTTTTATTTAATATTATTTTATAAGAATCTCTTTCTAATATGATATCTATACGATTTTCCACATAATTTTTAAATAAACATTGAATAAAAGCAAGACTATATTTAATTTCTGCATTAAATTAATCCTAGAAAGATATTCGTTGGAAAATGAATAAACGTCCAAAGAGTAGAGATAATATCCACCCCCATGCACTCTATGGTGACTTTTGGAAGCCCCAAAGGTCAATTTATATGGTTTTTATTTTTTCATTTTTTACCCTAGGCTAGATTGTTTTTAACTAAAAATAAAATAAAACTAACTATCTAGTTATGTCGAAATAAACATGCCACATCATCATAATCTATGTTTGCAGTGTGCCATGTGTTTGCTGACAAGTTTGCCTTCTTGTTATATATCTACTACTCTACTAGGATAAGCATTCTTGCATACAATTCAAAGTTTCAAACTACACTTATCTAATTGACTTGAAATAAAAAAGTGTTATAGTATTAAGATGGCGCAGAAATTTCGATCATTCTTATAAGTGACGGTAACAGACAAAATTTGACGAGGGAACGAAGATAAAATATTAAAAATATTTTATAAAACTAATCTTAAAAATTAAAATTTAGTGTGAATTTAAATTTTTATTTTATCAAAATTAACTTTTAAATTTTAATTTTTTTTTTTCTTCTGAAAATCGAATGGGACGACCGCCCCCATCCTAATAACGCCAGTGATTGTTGTAGAGGTTTTAAACACATTTCTAGATGTTTTAATCATCTTTGGTGGGTAAAAAAATGTCTTGAACATGTTACAAGAAAATTCGATTAAATCATTTATATCTTAGATAATGTCTTATCATACCCAAATGAGAAAAGCCTTTCCATTTTAAATATTATAGGTTGTTCCTATAGTAACTTTGTATTAAGTTAGACGGGGCACATAGTACATATTGTTATTTGGAAGATGTTGTTAGTACAAGCTAATAAACTAATAATGTATACTATAGATACTAGTATAGTATTCATGTGTTGTAGCGGGGACATATAAATAGTTTTTGGCAATATTTCCGATTATATTTTTTATGGTAATAACAATAGTAATGACAAAGATTTTTAGTTATAATAAATTTAAGCAAAATTAATGTAAAAGTGGTTAGTGTGTGTGTGTATGTGTGAAATGAATAAAAAATGTTATAAAGATGAATTAATGGAGTAAGATACATGTATTAGTGTTCAAAAAATTCACATACAAACGAAAATATTTATAATTTGAAATTTTAATTTTTTGCAAGAAAAGTTTGTTATTTTTAATTATATAATATATTTGGATTAAAAAGGAAATAATACATCAAAACTTTTTTTTGCATTTATGTATCTATAGATTGTAAGATTTAAATATTTTTAGCATTAGTATAAGGGGTAATTAAGTAATTTTATAACTTGAATTTCAACAATAATCCAAATGTTTTATAGATAATATAATTTATGATTTAATTCAAGATCTAACTACCTGCTAGAGATATCCTATTTTGATCCGGATGAAACCTTGCAAAACGTCATATATTAAAACAAAGACGATATACACGAATAATAAAATAATAATTAAGTCACGTTGTACAATGATCTTTTACTAACATAATTAGTTGTTGACCAAAACATATTTCATGAACGTTGAATACATTTTCACAATGTCTGTTTTCAACAAACATATATCCACGTACGAAAGAAAAGTCATAATTTAATCATATAAATATACCTTTTTACGTTTTTATCCTATTAAATTATGAACAAATTACCAAAATAATCACTTATCACTAACAATTTACAAAAATAATCACCTAATTCGCGACAGATTCCTCGCGATATTTTTTTCTTCGCGAAAGTACATATATTTTAAGGGAAAAGTGAATATGGGGCTGTTACACATGTAAGCTTAAATGGAAAACTTATCAAAAAATATGTCGTTTTGTAAAAAATTCTTCAAATCTCTATAATTTTAATCATATTTATTAAACTAACTTTACAAATTTTTATCTATTCACATCTTTTTCTTCATTAATCGTGTCTTTCAAAAATATAAGTTTTTTTGTCGTCACTGGGCTTCTATCGAAGTCACTTTTTATAACTTCTTCATAATAAACAATGACCCCCTATTTCGGGGATCACCTCTCCCTTGATGAATGTAGGACAAATCAAGCGTTGAAAATCATTTAAACCACAAAACGACATAGTTTTTAATGAGTTTCGCATGTAAGGTTACATGTGTAACAGCCCCATATTCACTTCCCCCATATTTTAATCATACCAATAAAAATTCGACACGTTGTCGCGATACTATTCATTTCTCGCGTCAATATTCATTTTCGCGACGACGTGTCTGATTTTTATTGGTCTGATTTTGTTTTATATACTTCTCGCGACGATAAAGTGTCGCGAGAAATTCGTCGCGAATCATGTGATTGTTTTTGTAAGTGATTATTCTGGTGATTAATTCTTAAGTTATTTGTATTTTTATGCAATGGTTTTGCTTGTGAAAATAATATTGATAAAAAACAAACGTACGTAAAGGATTAATTGGTCATTTTTATTATAATTTTCATGTTGGTGATTGTAAAATACGTACCCGCTCTTCGTTGTGGTTATTTAAAGCCTCCTACATGTCTAACTGTATCTTAATTTCACATAATCGTGATTTTTGAAGACATGAAAATAGTTTTTGTTTTAATCATTTTCGTTAATATCATAAACAGTCTTGCCATGTTTTGGTCAGTATATATAATGCTTTAAGTGTTTACGGTAACAATCTAACAAAGACATACATTTATCAATGTTGGATATGCAAATCTAATCACAACTTAAATGATTATCCGAAATCTAATTACACAACTTAAATCTAATCATTCTTATGATATGATCATCATTCTTTTGATGATCAACATCTACTTTAATTTGGAGCTGTTTAGAATAAACTTACTCGGTAGTAATATGACCGATATTCAAAATCTCTACTCGCTCCTAAATAGTTTTCGGCTAGTTCAAAAATAGTATTAATTTGGTCCCAAAAGTTAAGAATATGTGGGATGGATTGGACCATTGATTTAGATGCATAGCATCAAAATTGTGGCATGAATTAGACAAGTTTGGGACTGATTATGACATATTTGTGTCGAAAAACATAAAATATTTCAATACTAAATAAAAATTATATTAAGGGAAAACAAACAATTAGAGCAAAAAATGGCTAATCTTAAGTAATGTAATTTTTAAGTTTATTTTCTGAAGTATTATATGATTGAAAACAATATTTTCGGCGCAAGTTATGGGTTTGATTTCATGTTAATAATAAGTACAAAAAAAAAAAAAATGATTGGGATAATATTGTTAAACTAATTGAGATTATGTAAACAATGTGATTATGAATGTATACATGTTTTGTTGACCAGATGCTATATATTGGACAGGAAAAAAAAAACATTTTTTCAAATATTCAATTAGTTACTTGTCTATTTCTCAATTTATATTTTTCTAATAAAAACACCAAGATAGACTTCAAAATTCTACATTAGATTAAAATATATAATTTTTTCTTTGCAAAAGATATGGAAATCCATCTCAAAAATTAAAATATATATAAACATGAAAAACATGATCAAAGATATAAACTTATGGTTCTAGACTTCTATCCATTTGTCATATAAAAGAATTTTATCTTCATATTGCTAGTATGCCTTGTATAAAAAGGTAATGATGACAATATGACAATGAAGTTGGCGATCATTCATGACTAGGGGTGTTTGTTTGAATGGATTGGTTTGATTCGTACCAATTAGATAAATTCGATTGGATTTTGGTTTTTAAAATATGAATTTGAACCATAAAAACAAACTTAAGATCCGAACCGAACCAAATTATTATTCGATTTTTAAAATTCGGTTTTTTAGTGACTTCTAAATGAATATCCCAATAATTTCAACCATTATTGACTTGAATGAAAGTCTTTGTAAAATAGGAGGAAAAGTTGAGAATATTTGTCAAATTTCACCAATTATTAATATGTAATAATAAAAACTAATCTTATAGGTATCAAACCATTATAATTAAGCAAACTAATAAAATATTGATTTATTATGAAACATAAAAAGTAAAATAAATTTTTATTCGCTTTCTTTCAAAAATTCGTTTTTTTATATGAACCAAAAACCAATTCAAAATCCAAAATACTTATTCGTTTTTTGTTCAATCCGATCAAAAATCCGAAAACCAAACCATATAGTCTAATCCAAATTGTCCAAATGAATAATTCGGTTTATTCAAATAGTGAATACCCTTATCCATAACATAGCATATTCAAGGCAAATCTTTTAAACAAAAAGGATGAGAAAGAAAAAAACTTATAAACGGTTAACAAAGACTATCATAATATAATTGATATTTTTATTTTAAAAAACTACGCATTGTCATTATTTTAAGTGATATGTAAACTTTTAATTTGAAGTTTTATCTTCTAATATTATAAGTTCGTAACATTTTATTTATTTAATAGAAAAGCAACGTGTGATTGAGTTGCATATCTTGTCTACGTTTTAAACTATAAAACTAGTGTATTGTTTGTTTCAAAATTTTAATAAAATATTTTTTCACCAGTTTTACTTTTGAAAATTCGAAAACTCACAACCAACCCTCAATGACAAAACTATTTTAAAACTTGCTACCCAATAATCACTTATTGTAATAATATTGTTTGCTCTTTAAATGATAAACTTTTTCTCATTTTGGATTTTATCACACTTTACTATAATTATGATTTTGAAATAATAAAAAAAAGTATTAAATTTATTCATTTACTTTACTCAACCAAACAATATCATGCCATATACGATTATTTCGAATGATATATAAATGAGCAGCCTTCATTTTCTACAAGAATATAATTATGATTTATATATTTGGGACCCTATACTTATTAAAAAAGAAAGACGAGACAAAAAGTTTCGGAGACCAAGATGCATGCTTTTCAGCTTTAGTTCGGTTATAAATAAATTAATATGTAACATTTCATTTTATTAAAAAAAAAAGAAAATAAATATCTTGTTCATAAAAAATAGTATAAAACACTACGTTATAATTTTTAATATTTAATAATATATCCTTCTAATTCATTCTGCTACAAATTCTTATAACAACAAGATGGTTATATTTGAAAAAATCAAAAGATTAGATTAGGAAAGAAAGATAGTGGAATCCACATGTCAAATTCATATTGTTTTAGAAGTATATTGTAGGAGGATTAATCATTTTTCTTTTAATAAATATCTATTATTTATAAGTATGTTTTTACTGATATGAGTTCCAACCCTTAGAACACATTTAAATATCATATTGAAAAACCTTCATTACGTTTTCATGTCATTATAACGGTAAATATCACATAATCTTGAAACACGCCACAATTGTCATAGTAAAATTTGAATCCACTTATTTAATTTTATATTTATACATTGAAAGATAAAACAAACAACTTGTCATGTAACACCACCATCCATGCCTTCATATCGGGTTTGCGCCAGCCAGCCATCCATGATGCTCCATTGCGTCGAGATCTGACGCTCCATTGAAGCCGTCCTATAAATAAAAAGTTGGCAAGTTTAGCAAGTTTGATGCACATCTACAGCTCTAGAACCAACTTATTAATGTTGTATAAGATAAACCAAAGAATTGCAACTAAATTGTAACAAATATAAAATACGGTACATCAATCATATAACAATCATCTTATAATTTGATCAGTACTCTTTTATTTTTATTTGGCTTTGATTAAACAACTTATCATAATCATCAATGTAGACAAAAATAATAATATTGTTTTTTACACAATATTATTTAATAAGTACTTTTATTTATAATTATAAATATGTATTAATTCTATAATTTTAATAACAACAAGAATGTCGTTATAAAATTGAAAGATGCATATGTTAGTTATCAGTAATCGTCCACATATTCTCATAATGCTTAGTGATAAGAGATCTTTAGGCCTTAATTTAGACTTTACATTTCAATCATTTTTCTGTTTCTAAATATACTCTTACTTAATTTTAAAAGTAAAACCACACTTTAGTATACAAAAATAATTATTTAATTAAAAAATAAAAAAATAAAAATAAAAACAAAAGATGGGTCCTACAACCGCTACCAAAAAACGCCTCCTCCGTACCGTAGCCGGGGACAAACAGCTGTACTATCTCTCCATGTAAACGTAAAACAGTCACCCACGTTCCGTTATAAATATACCCCCTACCCCCATTCCCTTCTCACCCCATTTTCTCCCTCCCCTCTTTTCTAAGTTACAATTTTTATCATTTCTTCTCGAGTCGTGTTTGGGTTATCGTTTTTTTTTATAACAATGGAGGCACCTCCTTACTACGCTCCACCGCAACATCACGGCTCGTCGCGGCCGACGATAGGCTTTCCACTCGGCACGGCTTTGCTACTAATTGTTGTTTTTAGCCTTAGTGGGATTTTCTCTTGTTGTTATCATTGGGACAAGCTACGTCATCTTCGCGGTGCTTATGCGGATGATGATGATGATTCTCATTCTCATGACGATGATTCCAAACCTAAACCTATTTACTCGGTAATTCAATTCAATTCAGTTCAGTTCAATTCGGTTCTAATCAGATCATTAAAGATCTTAAAACAAGAAAAAAAATAACTTCTAAATGGTTTTGCAATCTAAAAAATCAGGACGCAGCTTGTTGCCCGCTTATCTTCTGTCACTTTTTAAATTTTTATGATCCAATATTAAAACCAATCGAATAATGATTTATCATCGATTATCCATTATAATTTGTATTAAAAATATCAGTTATTTTTAAAATTTGAAAAGTTAAAACTTTTGAGAGGCAAAATGATAAATTAACACATTTTTAACCATTCATATCTTAATATAAATAGAAAGATCGACAATTTTGAACGAAATTAGTAGTTTTTACGACTTCAACTTGTTAGATTGTTTTTTTCTTTTTTCGAAAAGAAATAAAATCGAATCGTATAATTAAACTTGTTTTATTCTAATTCAGGAAAAGAAACAAGATGTGGATAACAGTTTACCGGTTATAATGGCGGGGGATCAATATGCAAGGTTTATAGCAATGCCGTGTCCATGTGAACCACCGAGACAAGGAAAGATGACCGTAGAAGAAAATGAAAATAAAACGACACCGACACCGAAACCGCCGCATATAGCCATAACGATGTGTTAAAAACATCTAGATTTTTATTTGTATATAATATCAGTTTCGGATTGAAATCAAAATTTGTGATTCGTTATATTCGTTTTTGTTTTGAGTTAGAGGAGATAAATTTGGTATTTGCTACACTACAAAAGTAGTTGCTGAAGAGTCAAAAAGAAGTTAAATTTCTAGGGACCAACATATATTTTTTAGCAAGTACAACATTTTCATCTATCAAATCTTGTACTAAAAGATAGATAACACAAATTTGGATGAAACTAAAGTGAATAGTAAATGAGCAAAAATCAACACTTAATTAAGGGTTAATGTTTTTTTTTATCTAAAAGTCATCGAAGAGTTGAAGCTCGCGAGGATCGTATACCATTTTCCTTTCGAGAATGCCAAATATTTAACATCGAAGAGTTGAAACTAATTATATGCCAAAGAGTTATGGACATGTTTTTGGATAAATATCCTTTTAAAATTTTGTAAAACCGTCTGAATATTTACACTTTTACCAACGTTAGACATGAGTTTGCACCTAATAAAGTAATAATTCCCCCCTCAAACCAAGTTCTGCCTCTTGGACCTCCACTCCAACGACATTCCACATTATACATCATTTTTCATATCATCGATAAACTTTCGGGACACGCTCCCCTCCTTATGATCATCAGGGAGACTTTTGATACAAAGGTTTAAGCATTAACTTCGCTCCAACGGATCCGTAGTGCGAGATCTCTTGGTGGACGCTGGTATCACCGGTGATTGCATCACTTGCACTGACCACGTCATTCGGGCTACCTCATACCTTTGATATTAGTTGATACAATTGTTTAACCCAGAATAAACATAAGGTGTACTTAGTACTCGGAAGTAAATAAACATTTTAAGTGTAAAATATCAAAATAAGTATTATAAACTCCATAGCAATGCGAAAATGTAAATCACACGATTAAGAAAATTCATGGGTTTTGTTTTTAATGATTTTCATTTGAATGAAAGATTCAACTTAAAGTCATTGTACATGTTTATTATCATGTTTTTAACTAAATAATAGTTGACAAGAAATGCTTTTATCTTGTCGTTGTCTAATGATTTTAGGTGCATCTTGGAAGAATTACTCATTAACTCTAAGTATACAATATTAACAAGATAAAAGAAACGACTCGTTAAAGTGACATACATAGGTGATAGGTCAATATCAACGAGAGTTTACAAAAACTTCCAAACTTTAATACGGTTTGTTAAAACTTAAACGCGAGATCATCATCGATTCTATTTGAGGTTGAGAAGTCCTTTGGATCTTAAGATTTGACGGGTGTCTAATTTCAAGATGCCTTCTTGTTCAAGTGACGTAGTTCGTTATCAATCGAAACCATCAATCACAAAATTAGGTGATGTTTTGATGTTGGATATTGAAACAAGGAATGTGATTTATTAGGTTATGTTTTAATGTTGGATAATGAAACAAGGAATACAATTTATGTATCATCAAACTTAATTTATGCATCAAAAAGCATAACACAAGTAGGATATGAACAAAATCACGTAACAAGTTTGTGTTAATATCAAATGGCTTATAATCTGATAGTCAATGCGAGTTAGCCCATCAATATAAAGGATCGTAGTTCAAATCTTGTAAGGAATAATAAAAAAAAATATGAATGTATGAAACAAGTTTGTGTTGATATTGAATTAAATGAAAATGATGTAATTTATAAGATTATACAGTATTACTTTATGTTGTTATAAGTAATACGAAACATATACAAAAAGATATTCATATTTGCAGTTGAAAAACTACTAGTGCCCACTTCTATCTCTTCTTCGACACAAGTAAAAATTTGTATGGATGAAATGAGAATCTATTCGGTTCTTTATGTTATGACGATTCTCTATATCGCTTTTAAGTATGTTATTCACTAGATCTGGTTATTCTGAGTTCGATTTATAAAAACAAACACGTGTTGTGAGGTCATAACCGATTTGCATACGCGTGTGTCTAAAAGAATATCATTCTATTCAACAAATTGTTTTCTATTCGAAATATATACAACACTCATAGTGTGTAATGTACTGTGTGTGTGTTTTGTGTATGTCTTATTTTGTTAAAAACTTCTACATAAAAATAAAAAAATGATGGTGAAACATAGGAAATATGGCCGAAGTGTTCCTGCCACTTGTAGGTTGGTCTATATTAACTTAAAATTTCTTTAATTATAGTACAAGTAATCTTTTAAATATTGTTTAATTTTTACACTTGTATATAGTCACACATATAGACAAGTAAACCTCTATGTTCTTAATTTGTTGGGTATACATAACAAATAAAATATTTGTAATTTGGTATCCTTGCAATATAAACGAAATAGAAATATATAGAAAGTCATTACTACTACAAACACTAGATATTCGTCATGTATTTAGGGCCGGCATTAGTAGGGATTGCGCCCAGCTCCCTCTTACTAGCTCAAATTTCTTTATATCTAAGTTCAAATCATGGTTTAACCTCTGATCATGGTACTAATAAAATATAACGCTTTAGCAAAATTGTACTTATTGTAGTATCTCGACTCTTGCATCCTACCTAGATGTCTTTTTACATGTACAATCACCAATTTCAGTTCACAATAGTTATTCATATATCAATTTATTTTCATTTTCTAACTTTTATAATTCAAACACTTCATTTCATCACGCCATACATAAAGCTAAAATAAATTTTGTAAATATTAAACGACAAAAGAATATAGCTGGATAAAAGAAATTTAGGCATTAGATTGCAATCTTAAAAATAAAATTAAAGGTGCATTTTCTTTCTTTTCTTCTTTTGTTGCCTACTTTAATTCCCTGACCTAATTTTTCTATCAAATCAAGTAAAGTAGTTTTTCCCACCACATCTTTCTTATTCAAATACTCTATGATAATGGTTTAGAAAAAATGTTTAGCCATTTTTAGAGAATATGAACAAAATTTATAAATTAATTCCTTCTTTTCTGTCTCGTTTAATTCGGTAAGGTTCTCATAATTCATCACCGGATGCAATGTGGCATAACAAGCTTAAATCTAGTAAGTCGTTATATATTCGTTGTAGTATGTGCGATGTATGTGATTACAAATATCAACGAAATGAAATTGGATTGAAATCGTTACTGAGAATAAACATAAATAGAAGTAAAAGACATATAATATAAATGCACCCAAATTTGGATATTTATACAAATATATTTGGTGACAAGTGAGTTCTCTTTATCAATGGGGTCACAAATGAGTATTGATAAGAAATGTCCTCTAAAAGTTTCAACACAATCGTCATCAAAAAAGGCAAAAGGTTACTACTCCCTCATTTCCAATATAGTTCATTCGTATTTGCATATTTTTAAACAATTTGAAATTATTTTGAAATTTCACTTTTTTTAGTAGGAAAATCTTTTTCCGGCTTATTCATAAATCAAGTTGACCTAATGGTGATGGTCCGAGGGGGATAACTTGATTTTCCGTCATAAACAATTCAAATCAAAGACTCGCCATTTAACCTAAACATGAAAAACCTTATCCGTCTATCTATTTCATATAAACATAGTTAAAGTAATTTTAGTTTAAAGGTCACAATAAAAAGAAGAATTATGTGGAATCCACGTTTTTTGCTTTATGGTGGTCTGTATGGAATTTTAGGAAAAAGTTGATTTTCTCTCCCAAGAAGGTCTATTGTAGTGATGTTTTTAACATGATGGTGTCGCAAGTTTTTTAATGCTGTAACAATAGGGGTAGACGCAAACTTAATTGGTCATTTTGGATTAGAAATCCAATGTGTACGCTTATGTAACTGGTTCTTTTAGCTTATTGTTAATTTAATATATTTGAATACAGGCACGAGGTGATGACAGTGCCGAAGCTTCTTGTTTGTATTTTTGCCGTTCAAAAAAATAAAATAAAGGTCACAATAGGTTTTTTTAGAATGACGTAAAATTAAGTTTGTACGTTCTAAGATGAGTGATCTATACAAACAAAAAAAGTATATTATGATATGTCGAATAACGGTTGACATTTTAATATCAGAAAAACTTCCAATATAGTGTTATGTACAGGAGTATAGATGTAAGTGTGTGTATATTTTTTTGAGGTTTCGAATTCGAATATCGTTGTAAAAATATGTAAATGATGAGTTTGTAGTAAATTGTAATTTTAAAAAAGAGATTTTTTGGATATTATTTTTCGGTTTTGGTAGTGGAAAGGTACGGATGATAAGCAACGTTTAAAGAGGGTTAAGAGGTGTAGAGCGGTCCATCCAGGTCCTGTAGGGGTGCGGTGCACCATGATCACATGGGCTGGGCCCCGCTTACTATTAATGGTCAATGCTTGGTCCACTTGTTCCTTTTATCATATCACATACAAACCATAACAACCAATTTTAGCAACAAATATTATTCTACTTTTTGGTAAACTTCAATTAGTTATTCCAATTTTTGTCTTCATATTCTTATATAGTGAATGAAAAGGATAACTTCATTCATAAGCTGAACCTAAGCTTTGTTGGTCGCGGAAGTCCGATCTTGTCTTGGTTGTTAATCGAAAAGTTGAAGAGTCGAAGCTTGGAAAACAATTAGAAGCGGAGCTTATATATTATTTTTGTATTAATAATAGCTAACGACTCGATAATTTTAATTTAGAGAATATTACCAAATATAATATAATATAAGGGGATAATATTCATGCTGTTAGGAGCATGTAGATGTAATTTAGGTGAAGTATATAAGAAAAAATAATAAAAAAATTACATTTTACAGCTTTAATATTTATGTAAATTGTTAAAATATCCCTCGTTTGTTCCTTGCAACATCTATCTTATACATATAAGATTTTCCTATAATATAATGTTCAAAGCTTTGTTTAATATATTAGGAAAAATTGTACGGAAATACAACCAATTTTGACTCAATTGTAATTGTATGTGACTACTTTTGTTTTTTTTAAAACATCAACTTTAGATACATTGTTATTGTGACAACTTTTTACCTTTTACCGGATAGATGCTGACGTGGAGTCGGTTTTTCTTATATTGACTTTATTTTTTGAGATTTTTACACATGACTTTTACCGCTAATCGAAGTTAAAGATAAAAAGTAGTCACAATGACAACGTATCTAAAGCTGATGTTTTTTTTGAGAAAAACAAAGATGGTTACCACAATGACAAATGTGTCAAAGTTGGTTGTTTTTCCGTACAATTTTCCCAATATATTAAGCAACGTATGTCGACAAATATTATTTCTAGGTGTGTAATGATGTAATAATTTTTCTTAAAAGTTAAAGGTTTAATCCACTATTAATGATGATTTATGAATTCGAAAGGAAGAATTTCTTTTTGTTTTCTATCAAGTCTATGATTAAGATTTATAATTATTTTTAGGTGTAATGACTCTTTAAGTGAGTTAATGTTTTCGATAAAATTCGAATTTTATATCTTATCTTTGATGATAGTTTTATTAAATTTTAAATTACTGTAAAGATAAAATTTAGTTTTTGTCATTTTCTAGAATCCTTACTTTAAGAGTTTTTTTTGTATTGAATGCAAATAAAATATCAAATAAAAAAGTAATAAAAATTGTTAAGTTATTTTATTGATGATTATAAAACAATAAAATTTGTATCATATTTAACAAAAAATATTATATATACTTTTACATGATAAGTATATGTAACATGCTGATAACTATTAAATAATTAATAACATGAGAATATACTTATGGTATATTTGAAAAAGTAAATCGTGTTCTAGCCAAAGATCAAGTCTTTATTTAGAGCTAGAAACTCAAATATTTATATGCATAAAAGTATAGGAAATCGTATATGCTACAAGCAACATATATAATATATGCAATATAGCGTAAATAAAGAGATAAAAATATAATATAATTTCATAATAACTAAAAAAATATAAAGGATAAATATGTAATTAAATAATTTATTTTCTTCTTTGTTGCCTATATGATTTTCCCTAAAAGTATTGATAAAATATTTGTAGTTTTTCTTTTATAAATCTAACACTACATAAGAGGTCACACAAACAAAATAAATCTACGAATGAGAAACATTATAATTATAATTGGAACACAATGGCGCAATTTTATTAATAGAAAGTTTCATTTAGTTTTGCTAAGTAGGTTTAAGTTTTAGATTTTTGTGTTTAAAATAAAAGCTAAATGTGTTTAATTGATGAAAATTATGCACTATAATTTTTCTTGACCAACTTATAGAAAATATGTTCATATTGTGTCTTTTGAAAAACTTTTCATGAAAACCAAAACTCATACTATAATTACAATATTTTTTTTTCTAGAGAACAAAATCACATTTTATTTTGAAGAAAAATAGAGATGGTAAAATTAAAATTCATTTTATCAAACTAAACGTATCCTTTATTTTCAAAAAGTATTTTAACTTTTTTTTATTTTTTATTTTCATAAAACTTAAAACTTTGTTTAGTTATATAAATAATGTAGCTTTCCTACAAAAGTTTACAAAGCAAACTAAAAAAATAGAAAATACATTTAAATTAAATATTTTGAAAAACTTTTTAATAAAATGAAAACATGACTTTTTCACTTTCATGGCTACTATTTTGAAAACTCAATTTTATTGTTTTCAAATTTTCGCTATGAAAATGAAAATAATTAATCTCATCTATGCATATTTTCACAATTTTGTTTTGATAATAGATAGAGACTGAAAAAAATTCCTGCGACTAAACCCAAAAAATTTTAAAAGCTTATCAAACGCTCCTACCAAACATACATTAATAATAACAAACCATTAGAAATTGTGGTTATCAATGTCATTTTAAACTATAAGAAAATTATGAATGGATGGTAATTTTAAAAAACTTGAAACGTAACCGATAAAATAGATTCTCATTATAAAATCACTACAACAAGTAATCTTAATTTCACGATATCCATATTTAGGGGTTTTTATCGGACTGGTAGTAAGAAAATTTTGTCCGTTTTTAAGGGACGGATATTTCATTTTCATTACCCTAACTCGCTTCATAATAGGCGGTATCCGGGCCACGGGTACCCTAAATTATAGGTTCAATATATTCGTTCGATTTAAAAATTGATAATTTCATTCATATAACATTATATAATATATATAATAAAACTATAATAACATTATATTATACTAAAATGATAAAGGTATCGATTATAGTTATTACACTAACGTTATTTTAATATTATATATATATATATATATATATATATATATAAAAGAAAGGTAATTTCAAAAATTAGACCCAATTGACCAATAGAAAGTCTTTATTTCAAAAACTTAATAAAGTCAATTTAATCTTTTAACTTTAACAAATTAATCAATTTAACCCTTTATTTTCCTAAGAATAATCCATTTCCTTTAATTATCAAAACATTATTTTTATTCATTTCTCACAAAATAATAATAACATGTTTCTCTTTTAATATATATATAAAAAAAACCTAAATAAATGTAAATATGTTCTTTAATATTCTAATAAAAACACAATGTAGTTGTTGCTAATTTTTGCTATTTAATATGAACTAGAGAATCTCACGTGCTTCGCACGAGTTCGATTACAGTTCATATAAAAAAAAACCCTTTCATCAACGTGTTTCCCATAACCTCCGTCGCATGCAAGATGAGGCCATGGTTCGTGCCCGGGTATGGGCTGAGGGTGTTTTTTTGGGTTTTTTTGTACTTCGTTTGGGCTTATTATTATTGGGCTTCCACGTCTTTTTTATTTCTTACTTATCGTAACTTTTTTTTTACTTTAAATAATACTTTTACGATCTTCCATCCCATCAGCTCCGGATCAAGTCATTGATCGAAGCGAGAAGAGGAGAGGATGTCGTTTATCCTACTCCGGATAAAACGACTTGACTTTTTGTTTATTTTCTTTTTTATCGAAATATAAATGTAGCTATTTGCTAAAACGATGCCGTTATTTATTATTAATCTGAGTATATGTTCGTATTAGTTGAATCCAAAAAAAATTCTGAGGGGTAGAAAGCGTAAAAGTATTATTTAAAGCTGAGGGGGGGGGGAAACGCAAAAGTATATAAAGTGCAGACAGGAAAACCTAAAAGTCGTTTAAAGTTTAGGGTGAAAAACCGTTAAATTTTTGAAAGTTGAGGGTGAAAAAGCGTTAAAGTCTTTAAAGTTGAGGGTGAAAAAGTGTTAAAGTTTTTAAAGTTGAGGGGGAAACCGCTAAGTCTTTAAAGTCGAGGGACTAAAATGAAAAATGCCAAAACATTAAAAAACATTATTTTGGCACATTTCCATAGGAGTTTTTGTAACTTAAATAGGGGGATAATTATATATTTTTTTTTCATTTTATTTTTTCTTCTTATAATCGGACAACAAACACTATTTTAATTATATTTAAATATAGGAATATAACAATACAAACATAACATAATATTTTTTTTCTCTCTTTATTCTAATGTTTAACTTTTTAATATAAAATGAGTTTTCGGGGGGAAAAAGTTCTATTGAACTTTATAAACATTTATTTAAATAATTGATTAAATCAATTATAAGCTTTTCTATTTAATAACTTCAATAATTTGGTTATTTTTTAAACAATTTATTAAATAGATTAACTATTTAATTTTAATAAAAATATAAAATAAACCATTTCTTTTTAATAAAATTCAAGAATAAACCATTTCCTTTTAATATTTTTAATTTATAATAACCTATTTATTTTTACATAATTTCAATTTAAATTTTTTAAATCAATTTAAGTTTTTCATTTTACAAATTTTAACTATTTAAATATTTTGTTTCCGATAATTTCTAAATAACACAACAATTTTTAATTTACTTACAAATAAAATTAATTTAAACTGTCCTTGTGTAGACACATGTATAAGGACTAGTTAACTATCATAAAATGATATATATTGGTTAGTGAAAGTTTATTTGAAGTCAATAAAATGAGTTTTTTTAAACTTAATGGAATGCATGAAAAATAATACATAGATATATGTTTATTAATATCGAAAAAACATATTCTACTATATAAACATACACGCACGGGTCATACACACACGGGTCGGTTCAGATAACCGCGAATACCTAAAAACAAAAACCGTAACTTCCGTTTTTTGAGTTTTGGATTTTTCGGGTATCGGTTTTTTTGGATATCGGGTTTTTCGGGTTCGGATAAAACAGGACGGATCGGTTTTTCAGGTTTCAAGTTTTTTAAACACCCCTATCCATATAACATAGGGTCGAAAGTATTTTTTTTATATTAAATTAAAATGATTCTCAAGCGGAAGACATATCCGATTATTGAATTCATTAACCCTCTTCAAATATAACCTTAGATTACTAATAGTGTACTTGTTATTAGAGGTTTAAAGTTACAGGTGAAAAATAAGTGGTCCTAGATGAATGTAATTATACCATATCCAACAAGAAGCATATTGAATGGCCATTCTCTATTTCTCTTTATAGTGGGAATCCTTGTATGACTAGAAAATTAGGTACCAATGATGGAATTCAAAAGTTAATGCACTAATCACTTTGGTTTATAAATTATGAATAATAATGAGTAATGACTTTATCATAAAATCATGGTACAAAAATGGTACTTCTTCCTTCAATGTGTGTATTTCACCAACCCAATATTGTTTCCTTTTCTCTCTTAATAGCATAACTTTTATGAATAGTGTAAAAAGATTTGTACGCATTCGTGGTTATAGTGAAACTCTCGTGATCATTCGAAAGCTGGTTCATATCATGGGATCAAACTTGTTTATTGCTCAACGTGGTTCTGTATATTACGTATCTGTAAATAAAAATTATGTGATATGTAAAAAAATATCACATTGATGAGCTTGAGAATTTATTGGTCAAATACGAGTTACGTGTTGTAAATGTTACAAGGTAGAAAACCACTCAATCTAAGTTGGAATTTTGATTGCATTAGACAATGATGTTTCGTTTATTGCTTGTTGAATGGACACCAAGTTTTCTCATTTTGGATTTCCTAGTTATAAATAGTATAAAATATAATTGATCACTAATGTTTTTACACTTTCTAGGGAAAAGCTTTTGTATATGTTTACTAATAAACAGTTAATTAACATTAATATTGTGATAGTAATATTGAATTTATAAATTATAAATATAAATATAAGTTTTCTATATAAATATTTATGTTTATTAAATTTTCATTATGATAATTTTAGCTATTGAATAATTAATTACCACTCATACACTTGTAACTAGAGTGTTATACCAATTACAATATTTTTTACAGTTTATTATAAATTAAGAATTTTAGCCACATATTTTAATATGGAGTTAATTATATAAACCGTCTCTATGATTTACTCTATATTATGGATTTCGTCAATAAATTTAAAAAGTTGCAAAATGATCCATTTTTAGAAACTAATTACGTTTTTCATCCCTAAAATGGATACCCGTTAAAACTTTTCGCTAAAACTATCGTTAACTAATTCCACATTTTGTCCCAAAAATGGACGTCCGTTAGAAATGAGAGACGAAAAGCGTAATTAGTATCTAAAAATGAACGATTTATGCAACTTTTAAAACTTAGAAACGAAATTCTTAATTTAAAGTAAACCATAGAGACGATTTATGTAACTAACTCTTAAATAAATTGCTATCACTTTGTCTATCTACAAAAACTAATAATATTTCTAACAAATTACACAAATTAAAGTCTATTAGAATCAATAAGTGAATGAATGAGGTACTTTTTATTAGGAGTGTTTGTTTGGGCTTATATAAGTGACTTATAATTTATTGGAATTTCGATTTATGTTTAATAAGTTCGGATTTTTTGGTTTATGTAACCATTTGTGGGCTTATTACTGTTCATTAGGTCATAATAAACAGTAATAAGCCCACAAATAGTTTCATAAGCCAAAAAGTCTGATCTTATGAAACATAAGTCGAAATATCAATAAACAATAAGTTGCTTATATAAGTCCAAACAAACACGCCATGTAATCGGAAGTAAATCGTAAAAATCATTTTATAAAGGCCTTAACAGGCTCATATCTTATGGGCTTTCATTCAATATAGACTTGAGAATTTTCAAAAATTTGTTTGAACCCCCTAATTCCTACGCCTAGTTTTTATTTTCAAATCAAACGTCCACCAGGTGTTTGCGAAAATGCCCAACAGAAATTCCAACAATTTGGAATCAACACCATCATCAGCCATTCCCCTACGAAGATCACCGAGATTCCTTCAAATTGTAGTCGTAAACCCCGAAGACCCGAAAACCCCTAATCCAGAACAAGGAAGGAGGACCAGGGTTCCATCTTCACCTCTCACCTTGACAGGAAAGAGACCGCGTTCTGCCCGAAGAAGAAGAAAAGAATGCGATGATTCTGGTAATGCCAAACAAATATTTGATGATTCGAAAAGTAGGTTGAACAAATCTACAAAATTGCCAAATCGAAGAAACGGTAAGCATTTTGTGTCTTTAGGTTTTAATTCTTATTCGAATTATACTGGTTATTGGTACCGCGTTTAGGGGGTGTTTGGCATTGCTTATTTAAATAGTTTAAAATCATTTTTGAGTGATTGGATGAAGAAAAGTTTGCTTATTTTCAAGGTGAAATTAGTTGTTTTCGGTAATTAGTTTGATATAGCTGATTTAGAAATTTACCCATGGGCGTAAGTTTTATTCAGTAAGCTGATTGATTAATTAACGCTACTTATAAGCATAAGTATAAGCTGTTTAAATAAGCAAATCCCGTATATGAGTAACTGTCCTACCTTTTTGTTATTTTCCGCTGTAGTAATTTAAAACACGTAGTTCTTGTTGTAGAGATGTTGATAAAAAGATTAAGTGCTCATTTTGATGCACATTATTGTTTATCAGGTCAATGGATAACCGAAGAGGATGTTAAGGGGAAGTCAGTAAAGAACAACGTGAAACATATTACGAGAAGTCAGGATAAGAATTGCGATCAATATGATAAGTTGATCACAGAAAAGGAACATCTGGATGAAGAATTATCCAAAAAAGATTTAGATAAAAGAAAAAATGAAGTTGATGTTTCTACCGCTATTGTAGTGCATCAAGGAACGATAAATGTGAATAACAAAACTCCAAAAATTGTTGGGGTTAAAAGAACAAGAAATCAGTTTGAGAACATCGCGGGGACCGCTCACGGATGGACAAACGATCAAGAATCGGCATTGGAGAGAGCTTACCTAGAAGCAAAGCCCACCCCACACTTCTGGAAGAAAGTTTCTAGGCTGGTAATTTACTACTACTTGATATTTATTGCATATTCTTTTAATAAAGTCGACTTTTAGCATCTTTTGAGGAAATAATCTTATATATGTCTTTCAGGTGCCTGGAAAATCCGCACAGGAATGTTTTGACAAAATACACGGTAGTCATTTAACACCACCTCAACCTCGTCTGCGTTCTAAACCTCGAGTATCAAATTTACAAAACGCCCCTTTTTCCGCAAGTAAATTGATCAACTCTTCAAGTCCTAAAACTAAAAAGCCTAGATTCCGTAAACAGAAGATTCATGTTGTTCAGAGAACTGTACGACACATGTTACAAAACCAGTATAAAGTGGAACAAGATTCCGAAGCAGACTTGTTCTCAGTTCTGGAACCCACATTCAGTCCGTCTTTAAAGAGTCATCTTATCCTTACCACACCTGATCGCAACCCAGATGAAGTAAACAAAAGGTTTCAGGAAAGATCTTCTACAGCTCATAAAAAGAGCGTTTCAAGATTTAGTAGTTCATATGGAAAAACACTCGTGAGCCCTCCTGTTTTAAAGCAGGTGAAAAACAAAGTGTTGCACGAGAAATATATTGACCAGTTAAACTGCAGAGAAGCTATCAGGAAGGCAGCGTTTGCAAAGGCAGAAAAGGTTAATCAAAGGAAAGCTACAAAACAGGACAACTCTGTGGAGAGAAATGATGCGATGAAAGCTGCAAAAAACGCGTTGGTTTTTGGTGCAAGAGATGCTATTAATGAGTTCCAGTATCAACAAGCTACGGTGTTGAGCAATTTGTTTGACGAAGAGTGTGGGGTTGATGCTGACGAGAATAACGATTTTGTTTTTTTCTGACTGTTGCTGTATAGTCCAGCTCTCAGCTATTCTTACTAGTAAGTTTTTGTTTTCGTTGCTTATTTCTTGAAACAAATACAAAACTGTGAATACTCGAGATGAATCAAACATCGGTTTTACATATAACAAGTTTTTTTTGCTGTAACAAAGTTTTGAAATATGATAAAATAAGCATACAGGTGCTTTTAAATCCACAACTTTAGGCTTACAGTTATGGAATGCTAAAATCAAACACAAGATACGCAAATCCCGACTACCTTTTTCTGATGTTTCCACGGTGCCACCCAAAGAAGTCAAGTTTTGCGAATAACGGAATAAGAAACCCACAACCATTTACACAGAAAATGCACACACTTATTTATTATTGATGCACCACATCAATTATTTGCAAATTTCACTAGATAAAAACCTGCGGTTTCTGGCTGAATTTTTACTTAACGATTCCCTTATGCCTGAACTGCTACTTGCATTGGTTGTTCATCATTGTAAGGACCTGCAGATATGTTATCAGCGCTACCACTTTGCATCATACTCCCGCAGCCACCTCCACAACCACCACCACAGCCACCGCTTTTGATCATATTTCCGCAGCCACCTCCACATCCCCCACCACATCCTCCGCCACAACCACCACCGCATCCACCACTTTTAACCATATTACCACAACCACTTCCACAACCCCCACCACATCCACCACCACCACAGCCGCCACTATTCACCATATTGCCACATCCACCTCCACAGCCCCCACCACATCCACCACCGCAACCACCACCACAGCTGCCACTACTCACCATATTGCCACATCCACCTCCACATCCTCCGCCACAACCACCGCTCTTCGCCATATTCCCACATCCACTTCCACATCCACCACCACAACCCGCACTTGCTATACTGTCTTTATAACCTCCACCTGTTTCTAGTATCACCTTTCCCAGTTTAGAAACTTCAGCATCAAAGTCAACTTCCTCACCCATAGATTCCGCCTCCTTTAAGTTTTCATCATCTTTACTTAAAATGTTAAACACTATGAAAGCCGCCATGCTTCCAGGTAAAGCAAACCATGCTTCTTGTAACTGTTCAAATAACAGAAAAACAAGTAAAATATACGTGTTTGGTGTCACCCGTGTCAAAAAAACTTCAAAATAAACTTCTACCGTCAAAAGCCCAGATTTGACATTAAGCAATGCCACTGCTCTTCCATATGGGTACTCTGCAGAGAACTCAACTGCTGTCATGAAATTATGTTCGTGTGTCTGCCTTTCATGGTGCTTCAGTTCATAATCCAACTTCCTTCCGGGAACCAATTTAACCTAAGTCACAACTAATATAAATCAAGATTCTATGTAACGGAAGTATATAACTGCACAAAGAAATGATTCACACCGTGTGTGGACCGGAGAGCACGAGGTGAGCGTCTTTTTCATTGTACTTCTGAAGCTGGAGTGACCATTGAGAATCCATTAAAGACCACTGTGACCCAAGAAACTCACCAAGAACAACCGTTTCACCTTCTTTTGTGATGCCAATTAGCTCTTTCCTCGATCTGTCATCCACCCCTTTTGTTCGTTTCATCTCTCTGTGTAACGTTTCAGCAATCAAGTAGTTTAAAACATTTTTCAAAAACAAAGATATAAATTTGATCAAGAAAGCAAGAATACCTCATATGAAGGCCAAGAATTTCGTTGCCACTTTTGTTTGTAACCTGTGTACGTGTTATCTGAAGCACATGTGGTGCTGGGACTGGGACAGTACACGAGGCTGCTACTCTTAAACGAATAGGGTCAGTTCCAACAGTGCCGGAACTTGGAACCAGCTCCAACCATTTTTCCGCATAAAGATTAGAGACAAAAAAGTCTCCCAAAGAGATAAAACAATGACCCAAAGTTTTAACCGATTCAGAAACTAGTTCAAAGAAAATATATCCAGTAGGTTGACACTTGAATGTAGCAACTTGTTTCTTTCCGCTTTCAGACTGAATGTTAAGTTTTCTTTTGACATCAAAGATTCCATCACGTCGTGCCTTACTAAAAACGACAGCAACTGTTTTCTTGTGGGTCTCCGGTAAGTTTTTTATTTCTACGATTTCCAAAACAACCTCGATGATATTCGTTTCAGGAAGATTGATTAGTTTCTGAAACGCGTTAACTGAATCACCTTTCTTGGCAATAACTTTTGGTATAAAAGGAGCTGTGGCAAGAGGAGAAGGCGTGCTACCTCTATACATTGCTCCGGCTCTCCAATACCGTAAACCAAATAACTCTTCCCATTGTTTGGTTGTTCTATAAAACCCAACATCTAGCTTCTGACCTTTGCCACGGTTTTGGTCTGTATCGTCATGTTCCAGAATCTTCCCAAGTAATTCCATCAAGTCGTTACTGTAGGAAGAAGGATTCAACTGGTGTGTATGCCAGATTAGATCAATGTCATAAGTCGGAACGCAGAAACTTCTTATGGACCGCTCTTTGTTTCTTTTGATTAGATGCAGAAAACCTTTGTATCTGTCTAAGGATGCTTCTAGAAAGCGATCGGTGTTCACATGAGGCCTGGATACTTGGTAAAAGAATGGGATTTGTCTTTCAATAGCTAAAACCAAATTGTATTTTGTATGATTTTCGTCTACGTAGGATAGCTTTTCAGAAAATTCATTTGAAAGTGTTGAGTCGAAATAGTAGGGCTCGTTCGGATTCATTTTGTTCCACATTTCTTCTGTTTCGTTTCTTGATATTTCTTGAACAGAGGATGCAACATTGAGGTTATCAAGAATCCTTCCGTAAAATTCCTCACAATCGGACTTGTATCTAACCTGAGAAAGATATCAAGAAAGGTATTCTTTTAGCTTACAAAACAATATGTTAACTATAATTATATATTTAGGTTGAGCCACTAACCGGATTGAGCCTGTGACAATGCCAAACCCATTCACAATCAAGAGGAACAACCAAAGGTCCTTTTGTGACCCGAGACTCGGAATGTTTAGCAAGCAGTGGAAGCCAACAAGCATTATACCTGAAATCGAGTGTCACGTTTGATTGAAACAAGAAAAAACTACGAGTTGTGTATATATATGATTTACCTGTAGATGGCCCGTTGCAAGGTCTGGCCTTCATAAAGCCAACGGTTTCTGTCAACAGCAGAAAGAAACAGCAGTTGACGCTTAGCAGCAGCGACAAGATCTTCAGTTATCGTGATACTTTGGGCTGCATTCCATTCGGATTCCTGTTCCATACCCATTTTAGTTCTCACCTGCAAAACAAATCCATCCTGCAGCTAGTTAGTATCTGGAATAATTAACAACAGAGATGCAGAAATAATAGCACTCAAACACTGTTACATTCTTCTCAAAGCCAATAAACACGATACACCGAACGGGATTATATAAACAAAACTTTTCTTTCAACCGAACATGTAGAGCTTGTCGAGATTGCGTTTTGACTAATTATACGTTTACAAAATTCAAATAAATCAGAAAATAGTGTTTAACAAACTGAGTATCAACTTTTCCTTAGGGAGAGTTTGAAATTACGTTTTGAAAGTGATTATCTGATTATTATGTTTTCTAGCTATCTGATAATCCATTTTGAAAAATCATTTTTTTAGCTGCAACAAACAAATTTGTATGATCATCTGATTCTAAATATATCGTAGAATCAAATAATCACTTTAAAAACGCACATACAAAACACACCTTACATGTTACACTTATAATAAACCGGTCATAACAATCTACGAATGGTTACGAGAACAAGTAAATAGTATGAGAAGAATATGACCTTGGTTTTTCGGAATAGACGATGATAATGTTGTGTGTGTTTACAAGTTGTTTTGTGTAGGGAATGTTTTTGATTACGTGAATGTACTAACTGTACTACCTTCACAACATGTACTAATTGTGTCACCAATATATGTCTTGTTGTACTATCTAATCTAACTAATCATTAATACTTTACATTCTTGACTTTTATTATTATTATGCTTGAATTAAACGTAACATCCTTGTCTGATAGTGAAATCTTATCTTATCTATATAGGGTAAAAAATAGATTAGTTGACAATCACTTATACCAACCATCTCTAATCATATGTTAGTCGGATCGGTTATTCGTAAAAGAGTTTTTCGAACTTGAGCGTTATAATGATTTGTTATCGGTTAACAAAGTTTACCGTATAGTGTCCATAGGATACAAAGTTAGAACAAAATTTGGATACACTTTATCCCTTAACAGGTCAACTTATATATCGTCAGACTACAAATCATTTGATAACAGTATATTCCAATCGGAAGAAAAAATGGATTTTACATTCTCTTTTCGTTTTGCACTGGCTAAATGTTAATATTGTTTTGTTTTCTTTTTTTATAATTTTTACAACATTTTCATGTAAACAAACTTTATTTATTTTATCCATATAAGTTTCGAGTTTCTGACACGAAATAAAATACAACAAAAAGAATGTTTCCGATAAATTGCACGAAAATGTAACGAAATTTAGAAAAACTATCCTATAATGTAATAAACTTGTATTCTATTCATGTAGTATATAAAAATTAATCTGAAATCTCGTTATTTATTGATATAAACAATTTTTATAATTTTTTTTCCCACGGAATAGTTTAATACATGTTGACCGTTTTATTTTGTCATTTTGATACATTAATCGATAATATCAAAAATATATTCATCATTAAAAAATTAATTTAAAATATAAAAAATCCATGATCTTTTTTTGTATGCTAAATCAATTTTATATATATATATATATATATATATATATATATATATATATATATATATATATATATATATATATATATATATATAGTATATATATATATATATATATATATATATATATATATATATATATATATAGGGTGAGGTTCGGGTAAGAACAACCCAAAGTATAGGAACCGTAAGAACAGTTGCTAACTGTCCGATTAAGTGATGATCATCAGCAGTACCCTTACTACTGATCAGTAGAAGGGTAAAACTGATCAGTAGAAGGGTAAAACTGATCAGTAGAAGGGTACTACTGATCAGTAGTAAGGTTACTACTGATCAGTAGTAAGGTTACTGCTGATGATCATCACTTAATCGGACGGTCAGCAACTGTTCTTACCGTTCCTATACTTTGGGCCGTTCTTACCCGATCCAGTTCCTATATATATATATATATATATATATATATATATATATATATATATATATATATATATATATATATATATATATATATACGCAACTAACGATAAAAAATATAACAAATAAATTTATTGGAAAAATTAACGAGATTTTAAGTTAAATTGTATACTTAATATTAACAGAATAAAAGTTTGTTAAACTAAATAATTTATAGGTTTATACATACTATGACAATTAGTTATATTTTCATGCAATTTGCTCAATTAACTATTATCATTTATCAACTTTATTTTATTCTATATTAAAACTAGAACTGAAAGAAGAAATAATACAACTGGAATAATAACAGAAACAAAAATCCACTATAAGTCAATATATGCTGTTTACACGATTTACTTCTGGGACGATGACATGAGAGTGGGCTACCTTTTCCTTTTTCCTTACGAAACACATTTCATCGGCCAAAAGTTTGCGAACCCTATTGACGAGTTAGACCAACCACTGACATGGTTCTTGATAACGACAACACTCTTTAGAGATCTCCATGTCATGACCGAAACCAGAGTTTGATCAAAGTGTTAGGATCAACAATTACATACATGATAACAGATAGAGTAAAACAAAATTTCCCATCTATAGTGAATTTTCGGAGGAAGATATAAAGAACATCCGCACCATATAAAAGATAAAAACGTGATAATTAACAGCCTAAGTATTCTAACTCTTTTTAACCATTTGTTTACAAAAATTTATACAGCCTAAATCATACAAAATAAAGTACAATTCTACTGAATAACCTTTAAACACACATATGATAAATGTGTTCACGAGACCAATGGTACCTTACCTTATTCTTCATCATCTTCTTCTTCTTCTTCTTCTTCTGCAACGACTTTTTCTTTATTGGCTTCGAGCGTTTCCTTTTCCAAATATTCTTCTTCAATTGTTTCCTTAAGAATGGAAAGTCTTTGTATAACCATCGGTAAGTTCATCTCCTTAGCTTCCTCAATACCAGTTTCGTCTTTATGAAGTTGGTATGCATCAAGCATGATTGTTATCCACTTGTGTAGCTCCTTTGGAGTTCTGCTCCAAACACGAAATAAAATAATTAAAAATTATTTATATTTTGCAGAAACGATTAAATATATTATTACGCAGCGTGGAGAGTGGTTTACGTGTATATTGCATTGGGATCTCTGGCCTCATCGTCTTTACCAGGAGAGAAAGCCGTTGCTAAAGCTGAGAAACGCTCTTCTGGATCAGTGAAGTTTAGTAGATATTTGAGTAGCTTTATTTCTTTCGGGGCTATGCTCTTTAAACTACTCTTTGTGGCTTTATATAACTCGTACATTATCGCTTTAACCTGCAAATTATTAATCAAAAACACTCTTATGCAAACAAAAAACATCAACATGTTCAAAACTTATAGACATGTCATCTGGCACGGTACCACCTCATCATTTTTAAAAAAAAAAAGTCAATTCTTTTATGCGATTGGCTCTAAAATTGTGCTAAAAGTAACCATGGGACTTTTTACTTGAAAAATCATCGAACAAAAAGTTGTGATTTTTCTACCTCGTTTTTCATGGTAGGGGATTCTTTTGCAGAAGCCCAAGCACTATTTATCAACAAGATTAAAGAGGAATCGAGTTCTTTTGCTTTTGCAAGGCTTTTAATCTTGGCACATGCTGCTTCTATGGAAGGCGAGTCGAGAATATCATCAAATTTAGCCTGTGCAGCATCTAATGTATCCATGGTTTCCAATGTATTATCATAAGCACTTACTGCAGACAAACATCTAGCTCCAAGCCTCGCAACAGCTGCTCAAATAACAATTATACACGGGTCAATTTAGAAGATGGAAAGCTGATAAATATGAAAAGTTTGAGTAATTTACCATCACGGTCCTCCAAGCTATCATGTGTTTCTTGTACGGCAGATAAATAACGAAAAAAATCCCCTGTAAAGTCCTTACGACGCTTTGTAACTATAGCATTTATATCCATAGGACTATCTTCTATCTGTTTAAGAAGTTCTGCGTGTATTTCCATTTCATCATCAACCTGCAATTTTCTCATTTTAGGTCTTTAACGTAAATATCCGACTTTGCTAATAATTTTCCGTCATCTCTTTTTCAAAATCATTTAACTGACAAAGTTACGAATTAATTCAAGAAACTAGTGACCATATAATAAACTAATACAAAAGCGATTTTTACCCTTTTTACTTCTGTTGCCAATGTGACTAACCGTTTCTTCAATGTGAAATCATTTTCATTATCAGCAAGCGATTTACACCGATTGTAAAAGTTATCTCTATATTTATTCCAGTCTTGTCGAAATATCAAGTAACTCATCCAGTCTTTAGGTTTAGGTTTCTCGTTTAAGAAGAGATCAATCATCTTATCACAAAATTTAGTCATTGTATAACCTTGAGCAATTTCAACTTCTTGTTCCTCCTCAAGTCGTGCCGTAGTTGAATTGCTACATAAAATCTCTATACACGAAAGAAAAAACATATACAAAATCATACTCCAAGATACTCATTAACTTTCCAGTTGGGTTTTCTAACTTGTGCCCTAGGGCACATGTTAACACCATTTTTTAATATTAAAAATACAATCAAAAGTACCATTTGATTGTACTTTTAATATTAAAAATACAATCAAAAGTACCATATGATACTTTTGATTGTACTTTTAGTATTAAAAAATGGTTGTTAACATGTGCTATCTAGGATATGGAATATACCTATGTCTTTGGTACATTTTACGTCCTGTTTGGTAACTATATAAGTTTTTGATTGGTTTGAGTAATTATAAGGGGGTGTTTGGGTAGCCAAAGGCTAAAGGCCCACAAAAGGGAATTAGTAATTAAAAAGGGTTAAATTATTTGAAACTTACTAGTAGTTGACGAGGATAATGATGTTTGCCGGAATATGGTAGTTGAAAAGGGTTGATGAGATTTGAAGAGTATAGTATTAGTTAGAAATGTCTTTTTTGCTCCGGCGACTGTGGAGATCGGAATCTTTATTCCGATTAAGTTGCTCATGTTTCTGTCTATATGTGGATAACAAAACATTTTGCTGTAAAACCTCTTTAAAACCCCTTCATTTTCTCATTTCCCATTTTACCCTCCTTGTAACATCATTTATATACCACAAAATCATGTCTGTTTGCTAGCATCAGATTTGGATTCGGATTCGGATTCGGACTACGGACACGGACTTGGACTCGATATGTGGTCCGAGCGTTTGATAAGTTCATAAAAAGCTCTAACCATGGATCGAGTCCGTGATTTTGTCTTGTTCTTAGTCTGCGGTTTTTCAAAACGGACCGAGTATGAGGCAAAAGCACGGACTCGGTCCGTGTTTCGAGCTTTTCATGAACTTATCAAACGCTCGGACCACGGACCGAGTCCGAGTCCGTAGTCTTTGATGCTTGCAAACAACCGTTGTGGCTCGTTCTCGAGCTGACAACGAGCGACCTAGCTCGTTTCCACATTCGTTGTGGGACTCGTTCTCGAGGTTGTTTTCCTTACAACGGCTCGTTTTGAGTTTTTTTTTTTTTTTTTTTCAAACGGTAACTTGATTTTATTAAAAAAAATAAAAATTAGGAGGCAACGGATATATAAGGGTAATTTTTTTTTAATACCATTTCACCTATAAATACATCCCCAATTTAACCAAAAAATCACACCATTTTTCAGTCTAATTCTATCTTTATAAACATTTAATCTATAATCTCAAAATCGTAAAAATGTAATCATCGTCTTCAAACGCTCACCAACAAACGCAAACACACATTCGACGCTACAATCACAAACCACAATTCCGTTTTCGCGAACAACAATAATCTAGCAAACCCATTGTTATCACCTCAAATACCAAATTTTAACCAACAACAACAACAAATTTTAAACACTTTTTTTTGCAACAATCTACACAACAACAATCCCAACCAATGTTCAACCCCGAACAATTTTTTATGCATCAACAACTATTGTTGCAACAACAAGCGGAGTGGATCGAGAGCGAAAAAATGCACATTCGAGAGAAATATGGGATGATTTAGCTTTTAGTTTTGTTTTAGTTTTAATAATTTGTATTGTTTTTATTTTAATTTTATGTACTAGTTTATGTTTAAATAAATGTTATTACTTTTTATTTTAGTAAAATCTAATATTTATCATATTTAAATGTTTTAAAATAAAAATAAACTGGGGTACCACATCTTCTACAAATCTCATTATCACTTCTCCAAAAAAATCACAACTCTGATTGTGGATGACACGTCAGCAAAAAAATTTACAATCATCTACAACACCGATTATCACTCCGTGTGCTCTAATATCACATAACTATTATTTTGAAAATAATAACATCTTTTGATTGCAAGAATTAAATATGTCTCGCTACACATTCTTGCACCATATTTTCACGTCATTAATTAGACACATTTATTCTCGATGAAAAAAATGCCTGATAATTTTTTCGCGAATTTGGTAATTATTTTTGAAATATAGTAATATCTTAGTATACATTTTCGATTTATTAATCATTATAAAAAATCAATGTATTTAGCTAGTTTAAAACTCTTAATATGTGAAAAGTTAAGGAATTATAGTGAACGTTTAATTTGTTAATTTATTGTTAAATAATATGTGCTTTATACTAATAATAAACAACGGGTGATTATATAACAAAATGAACATCAAATCTTGTTTCTAAGTATAACAAAAGATGTTTTAATTAAACAAGCGAACGAACGATTCAGTACTCCATACCGAAGAACAAAGATTATCAAAACTTTTAAGATTTCATGGGTATATAAAGTCTAGCACAAACTGCTTACTTCTGCTAATGTTAATTCCTAACTAATAAAACAAAGTAAGGATAGATACCGAAGCCAAGTGAAAATGTTGTGGATCATTCAACCACGGTGAATAGGCTTCTTTCTACGACTCCCAGATGGACGTTGGCTCCAAAGAACCTGACTATCAATGGCAGTCAGGTTCGTATCATCCAGTCGCTTCCATGTTTTAATGGACTTGACCACACCCCAATCGCCACGTGACCCTTTTTCTAAAGAAACCAAAACAACCCGTGCCCTTCTTGACCATCCAGCCTTCCCATATGCATGATATCCAAATCCACCAGCATAACAAAGATGAATTCCGGTTAATTCCCCACAAAAATCATTAATATGATCATGACCAGTGAAAACCGCCTTCACATCACCTTCTTCAACTAAAGTTGTGAAGAAACCGGAATTCACAGAAGCAGAACTAATCCCTTCTTGTCGTACACCTGTAAAGTTTGATGAATCAAAGTATGCAAATTCAGGGAGGGGGATGTGGAAATAAGCAAGCGCGGGTGCTTTTGATGTTTTTTGAAGCTTTTTAGATGTTTGTTGAAACCAAAACTGTTGAGATGGTTTAATCCATCCATAACCAGGAATTGAGGGGACAGTAGAGTAATCACCGCTATCAAGAAAATACAAGTTAAGAATCGACTTATTCATAAAACTCGACCCTTCAACTCCATGGATTTCAAGATTGTAATTCCCAAAACCATCAATAACATCAACACCAAGAGGATTAAACTGCGACAACGTGTTTTTCATTCCAACAATATGTTTCATGACACCTTCCCTTGACAAGGTCGATTCTTGATCGTGGTTCCCCAAGACAGCAGCCCATGGGATTTTCGACGCTATAGCAGGGGCAAAAGCCGCATTCATAGATTTAACTGCATCTGTTGCATCAAATCCATAGATATTATCTCCTGTGAAAACTATAAGGTCGGGTCTCTCCGCTTGTATCATTCTGTTAATGAAGTCGCTAGTATTGAGATCAGTACAATGGGAAAACTGATTTGGTAACACATCCTCACAAGGAGTCTTTCGTCCATCAGCATAGTGCATATCAGCCACTTGTAGAACCTTAAACTCGCCTTTCTTTTTATCAAACCGTAGTTGTTTTGGACCACTACCATTAGATGACTCGATAAAACTTGAAAACAAACAGAGCACAAGGACAATGAAAAGAAATCTAGCCATTGTTGAATGATTCTTCAAAGTGAATGAATATGATAATAATCCTGAAGTCAGATTTTTTTTATATAAATTAACAAAATGTTAATGACTTGCAACAATATATCGATAAATTAAACGATTACAAAACAATGTAAATTCTGCAAGTAACAACATAGCTAAGCGTAAAATACATCTACTCGAATGCCAAACGAACCAAAATTCACACAAACTAACTTATGCACTTAACTTACGATCACTTATGAAAACGGAGTAGATTTCTTAGATATAATAACTTAGACAATAATTAAAAAAGTTTAAAACAGCACACATCATTTGAAATATAGTATGTCAAAATAGGTAAACGTAGTTAGTTAAATAAGCATGTTTAACACGTTCAGGCAAGCATACATTTACTGTTATTCTAACTAAATAAACAGCTACGATTTACAGTTACAACAAGGTTTCAGATCTGGAATTAGAATCAAAGTTGAGAGAAAAAAAACATACCAGATTAGTGACGGCGGGAGAGGCAAAATAGGTGTGTGTTTGTGTTTGTGTTTGTATAATTAGAAAGAAAACAGACAGTTAATTATTAGTTTAATACTATTTTAATCACTCACATAATTTGCATGAAATCTACATGCACTTAAGTTAAACATCCCTTAGGTGAGTGTTTATATACAGTTTTGAAATTCTAGATTTTTTATTATATTAGTATATATATTTTGTCAACAATCACATCAAATCATCAATAATTGAAATTGTAGATTTTTTTTTTTTTTTTTTTTATATGAAAATAAAAGCCTTAAGGGGAATTTTATAAGCATGTTTTCCTATTAATTAGTTTACTACATTTGGTTATCAATCTCTAACTATAACAGAGCTTTTAGTTTTATATACACCAAATACTATTATATATGTGTCGTTATAAGTGACCTTTACAAACTATTTACATTGTTCAAAAAATAACTTTACTTATTTTTTGGTTTAATCATAACTTACTTACTATTCTCTTAAAAAGGAGAATTTCGATAAAAACCCCTTAACTTTGTGTATTTTTGGTACGACATTGATACCACCTACCATTCCTAAGCAATGTGGTCCGAAGATTGCCCATGTCTCAGTGTCTTGGACCAATGAGTGAGATCAGATACCCCGAACCCGTGACCCATTTCTATCAAAGTCGTCGTGACAAAGATCAACTAAGCTTTTACGAAAAGCACTTATGTATAAATATATAGACGAAATTTTTGAATTTTGTGGTTAATTAAATGAGATCTGCTGGAATGGGTATGATCTCCATTCTTTCCTTGTATTGATAGATGTGTTCCTCGGGATCAGTAGTTCCATTATATAGCTTCATGTTCGGAGTCTAAAATCGCTTTGAGATCCCAACATGAATTGATGGAGCGAATCTTGATTCATTGTGAGCTGATGGAGACGTCTCCGGGATAGGTAGTACTACACAAGGCACGCTATTGATCATAGCTTTCAACTTTTTCAATTCCCTCGCCATACTCGGGCTAATACCTAAATCCTAGGAATTATTAGTTTCAACAGGAAATACATGTGATGCGTTACCTGTACTAGGTATCTAATGTGATGATCTCTGAGCATTCTCATGATCATGCATTGTGGAGACCCTGGTCCCATAGATTGGTTCGAATACTCGTGTTCCAGTTATAGGAGTTTGAAATCCTGTATCCTGCCGGATAGATATGAAATCTCCTGTGTACATTTCCGAAGATGAGGCATCAAAGTTCAAGTTCCTTCCCTGTAAAGGACTTGATCTTGGAATGACATGGATCGTCATTTTAGCTTTGATATCAACCATTTCCCTCTTCATCTCCTCGTTTCGCTTCTCTAAATTTCTTGCAGTGTTCTGTTACCTGAGTGAACAAAAATATCATTGTTAGTAACAGTAGGAGGGTTTGGAGGAGTTACCTTGGATCCAGATAAATTGGATCCTGCAGAGATTGTCTTTTTCTACGTGTTATCAAGCTTTTGAAAAGAGAGTGATGATCTGATGGGTTTGGTGGAAGGTGGTACTGAGCCTTAGGTTGTCGAGTTGAAGAAAAAAAAGTTGACTTTCCATGAGATGCCATTTTCGTACAGACTTTTGACAAAAATTGATTAAGTAAAGTTTTTAACAAACTTTTGATGATAAAAAGCACAACTAGCCTCACGGTGGGCGCCAAATTGTTTTGACCTAAGATAACCAAGGTAATTCTGTGATCAAATTAGTTAGTGAGGTAAGGTGTTGTGGAAATCTAATCTGTGAACACGAGATAAATTATGTAAAACAGATAACGAATATGCAAAAAGTAAATGAACACATTTGTTTACGAGAAAAGCTATTAATCCATTTGGATTGCCGGCATTAAACCTAGGAAAGAGATAGCCTTTGTTTATCTTATTAATAAAAACGGTAATGAGTACAAATGATCGATTCGAAGTGTTTGTGTTGTGATTCAGGTGAGTATTCCACTGAGATTGTGTGTATCCCTATACCGATCATTGGCTCTATTTATAACAGAATGAAAATAACAACTATACGAAATATGCGGGATCATCCCAGTTCCGAGATATGCGGGATCTTCATTAAACTCTTTCTTCAACGTTTATTTTAAGTCTTTATGTTTTGACTTGGACTTATTTTTCATCTATATTAACTGATTGTGATACCTGCAAAGATAAGAATAAAATGCATCGGATATAATAAGAAGTGTTAATGAACATGTTAGGGATCTGTATCATGAGTTATCGTGCATGATCATGACTTGTAATCATAGACGAAAATTCTATCTATAACAATAATATTGATAATGATTCATCGTATAGAGACGACACGTCGTTTCAATAGAGTTTGCGGGATTTTTTTTTGTGGAGTGGTGGGAAAAAAAGTTAAAAGAAATTAGAGAAACAAATTTGTGACGACTAAATGTCTTTAGAGACGAACAACCGTCTCTTAAAAAGGTCAAACTTTGTGTTGGACAAATAGATTTTTTTTAGTGGATCTATTAAGACGACGTCGTCGTTACAATAGATAATTTGTTCCAAAAGTAGTTTCCTTGTAGTAAGTTTAAAAAATAAGAGTTAATTACATAAATCATCCCTATGATTTACTCAAAATTATGGATTTCGTCCCTAAGTTTAAAAAGTTGCACATATCGTCCAAGTTTAGAAATTAATTACGTTTTTCGTCCCTAATTCTAATTTGCGCCCGTAATTAGGGAAAACCTTAAGGAACAAATCCGTAATTTAGGAAAAAAAAATTAGGGCCAAAATCCGTATTTGAGCAAACTTAGGGACAAAACAGGTAATTAGTTTCTAAAAATGGATAATTTTTACAATTTTTAAAATTAGGGACGAAATCTATAATTTAAGACAAACCTTACCTATTTTTGTAATTAACTCAAAAAATAATGTCTAAACATTCCAAAACATGACGTGAATTA
>CAJVGC010000589.1:36080991-36250362 GCA_910822075.1 Senecio squalidus | reverse complement strand
CCTCACCTTTCTCCCGAAAGTAGTACCCAGTGATAATTTCGAGGACGAAATTCTTTTTACTTGGGGAGACTGTGACATTCGCGAATTTCACGGTATTATTCTATCGACTCGTATTCGTTTTATTTATTTATATTCGTGTTTGACCCTATTGTATTCCTATTTATGATTATCGTATCCGTGTTTTATGAGTATCGTATTTGTATTTTATGCGTATTTGCGTTTATCGGGTATATAGCGTGTAATTCGGATCTTTATGTCGGGAACGTATAGTCTAAAGTGCCTTTAGTATAAGTCTAGTATGCTCTTATGATAAGTTTAGGGGAATTATGCCTTAATTATATGATTAAGATTAACGTTTAAAAATATTTCATTTTTAGTCTTTTCGGAAATTTTATTACAAAAATAGTCCTTTTCAGATTTCATTACAAAAATAGTCCTTTCCAGATTTTGTCTTATCTATCCACCAACCATTTTGTCATTTACCTCATTTGTCATCACTCTCTCTCTCTCTCTCTACTTTCTTTCTCAAGAACCACCATAAACCACCACCTTCTCTCTAGCTTTTCCGGCGATCCGACCGTCCGATTTTAGATCCGAGACCGGATTATTGATCACCATCATCACCTCTATCTATCCTCCGAAATTCGTTACGATCGGGTAAGTATTTCATCACTTTGGTTTTAAACCTTATTCCATTTTTATCCAAACACGTAAATCACATTTTTAACCGTCAAAACCGAGATTTTATTGAGGATTATTGTATGTTATCATATTCTGGACATAGGGTTTCGATTATAGATCTTATGGACATCTAGAACTCCCAAAAATCGATTTCCGATTGCTGATTTTCGTAACAAACACCCCGATCACGTAACTTGAACAATTACGCACGAAATTGACACTTCTGGATCACGAAATTGGACTTACGCACGTAAGTCCCATATTACGTTCACGAAATTTCCTTGGTGTTCACGTAACATTGCTTGCTCCTCACGTAATTCGGCTAGGCATCACGTAAGTGTCGTGTTTCGCACGTAATTCCCATCTAGGTCACGTAATTCTATTTCGTGCACGTAATTAATCCTTGCAGATCACGTAATTGTTGTTTTGTGCGTAATAAACTCATGTTCACGTAATAGATCACTCCCATGCACGTAATTGTGATTGTATGTCACGTAATTAAGGTCTTAGGCACGTAATTCTTCCTTTTTGGACTTGTTACGCACGTAACTCTTGTATATGTCGCGTAAGTCTTGTCTTGATCACGTAAAAGCTTGTTTGTCAAGTTATTATACCCGTAACTTTTGTGTATCCCGTAACTTAATACTTACGTGACTTGTAGTGCACGTAAGTATGAGAATCACGTATCTAGTCCGTTGACTTTCCGAAAACACTTGTTATTCCGTCATATCGTTATTCCTTTGGTTATTTTAAAACCCGTATAAAACGTTAATCATTAAGGCATAACCCTACTAGACTTAGAGATACTTAGACATGTTTTATTTACGTGATGTATAGGGCACTTAGACATTGAAGCTTGACGGTATTATTGTATTTCCCGACACATATAAGGATTTGGATTGCTTTGCTATCTGTGAGTTATTCGTTGCCCTTTTTAACCTTTTATTATTTTTGGGCATGATTAGCGTTAAACAAAGGTATTTTATGGTATGTATGTATTATGATATGTATGGATATGTATGCTTTAGATGATCTCACCCAACTTGTACCGCCTTTGTGGTAGTACAAGGCCCCGTATACACACCTGTTAACTTTGAGCCACCGGAAGTATATATAGCGCTATATGGGTCTAACAAACCCTCATTCTAATACGTTATTATGATAAGGGAGGAGCCCTGTCCGTATTAGTAATGTTACGACCGTTTATTATTATCGAGAACAACCTGGTTTGAGACACTAGGTGGGGTTAGTTGCCTTATTATTGTTATGGTTCAGGTGTACCTTATATTTCCTAAAGCTGTTATTTATCCCGTATGGTATTTATTTTATGATATGGTTATGATTTTATGAAACGATTATGGTACCGTATGGTAATAATCTGAATATTTTATCGAAAGGCTTTGTAAACTTCAAAATATATTTTGAAATATCATTTTCAAAAGACTTATCTTCAAATCTTATCTTTTGGGTCAAAACTTATTGAAAACCTTTACACTATTATGTTTTTATTTACTATTGCGAATAATTCACCAACTTTATATTGACGTCGTATTTTAACGCTTTTCAGGGATTTGAGGTTACCTATTTTGATGCTATGCGTTGATTGGCTACTTGGGACTTTTTGCTGGAATTTATTTTGTATTGTAATTCCTTAGTTTCCCAAAACTCTGTAGTCGTATTTTGAGATATTCGGATGATTGTAATAAGTACTTTACTTCAAACTCTTTATCTATGTTGATGATGTTTGGTTTATTTATGTTTGATGTAACCTTAAATCTCTGATACCGTATACACTGCGCACCTCGGTTCCGCCATTTCTGTGCGGGGTGTGACAGAAGTTGGTATCAGAGCCAATGGTTATAGCGAACTAAGTGACCTTACGGAATCACTTAGACTATGACCTAGGCTTTTGGACCTATCTGATTTACTCTATGTGCGCATTTCCTTCTTTTGTGGGCCTGTATGTGATTTATATGCTATATGTGCTTTTATTTCGCTTTTTATGTTTTGAGGCCTGCTCGTTTTAGTCGCACATACAGTTTATCGTTCTGATTTATTCCGTTTGATATTCGTAGAAGATGCCGCCTAAGAGAACTTCTTCTAGAGCTACTTCTACTAGAGCTACTCCTGCCGCCACTGCCCCGAGAAGATCGGCAAGGCGAGGTCGCGTCCCTGTGAGAGCGGGTGCTACACCTCCGATTTCCACTGCTACCCCCAATGTTACTTCTGCTACTCCGAACATCAGTCAGCTGATTGCGGAGCAAATTGCTGCAGCTATTCCAGTGATTGTGGCACAACTTAAGGAAACACCCGTGCAAAATGCTGATTTAGGGTTTGAAGAACCTGAGATGCAAGATGTTGAAGCGGAAGGTATGGCGTCTGGGCGCGATGGTTCCGATGTGGGAAGAGCGGTGCACGTAGGAGTTGGTGGACCAAGTATTGTGATTGAAGATCCACCCAGAGGCTGTTCGTATAAGGCCTTCCTGGACTGCAAACCTACTGAGTTTAGGGGCACTGAAGATGCAGTTGCCACCCTACAATGGTTTGAGAAGATGGAGTCCGTATTTGACGTATCAGGATGTGCTGATGAGAGCCGTGTTAAGTATGCTACCTATCTGTTCCAGGGTAAAGCCCTCACTTGGTGGAACTCTGTGAAGAAGGTTCAAGGTCGAGCTGCTGTCACCTTGATGACCTGGGAGAATTTGAAAGTTATGATGAAGAAAGAATATGTGCCGTCGTCTGAGACGCAGCGATTGGAGGATGAGTTTTGGAACCTAACTATGCAAGGTTCTAACTATCGTGGGTATGTGAACCGCTTCTATGACTTATGCGTCCTGGTTCCTCGTCTGGCTCGTACTGAGAACGAGAGGATTGAACGGTTCGCGAATGGTTTGCCGCAGACTATGCGAGACCATATTATTTCTCATCTTCCGGGTACACTTCAGAGCGCCGTTGATATTGCGGGTAGGCTGGTCGCTAGTGCAATCCGTGGTGGTACACTGCAGCCAGTTGTGAGTCGTAGGGATACTGGTAGATCTGCTAGAAGGGATGGAAGTAATTCGAGGAAGAGGAGCCGTAGCCATGACCAGAGGCCTCAACTTCCTCAGGTGTATGCATTGACTGGTGCTGGAACTGGTTATCAGGGTAAACACCCTAGGTGTGACACTTGTAATAGTGCTCATGCGGCTAACGTAGCGTGTTGGGTTTGTAAACGCTGCAAGAAGTTAGGCCACACGGAGCAATTTTGTAGAAGAACCGTTGGAGCATGTTATGAGTGTGGAGAAATGGGTCACCTTCGTCAGCAGTGTCCCAAGCTTGTATCGTCTACTTCCCATCCTACTCCTGGTGCTGGTACTAGTGCTAGAGGAAACCCTGCAAAGAGCCGAGCTTTTGCTATGGAATCTGCGGAAGCTCATCAGGATCCTACCGTAGTTACTGGTACATTTCTTGTTGACGATTATCCTGCTTTTATTCTATTTGATTCGGGTGCCGATAGAAGCTTCATTTCTAGTGACTTTCGCCCCTTAGTAAACCGTGCCTCTAGTCTTTTAGAGCCTGCCTATGAAGTAGAAATAGCTGATGGTAGATGTGCGTGTGTTAAGGAAATTATTCGTGACATTTCTCTCGTTTTAGCCGATATTCCTTTTTCCATCGACCTTATCCCTATGAAACTCGGTAGTTTCGACGTCGTAGTTGGCATGGATTGGTTGGCGAAGCATAAAGGAGAGATAGTCTGTTATGAGAAGCTTATTCGTATTCAGAAGCCGGATGGAGATCAGTTGATTGTACGTGGAGACAAGGCCGGGAAACGCCTTAAAGTCATTTCTTGTTTGAAAGTTCGCGAGTATGTCCGTCAGGGTTGTTCTTTATATCTCGCTCACTTAGTGAAGAAAGATTCTACGATAAAGATTGATGGTGTGCCGATTGTTCGCGAGTATTCTGACGTTTTTCCCGACGATTTACCTGGAGTCCCTCCCCAGAGACAAACCGATTTTCGTATTGATCTTATTCCTGGAGCTGCACCTGTTGCTAAAACTCCGTATCGTTTGGCTCCTTCCGAGATGCTCGAGTTGTCGAAACAAATTCAGGAACTGGTCGATAAGGGTTTTATTCGTCCTAGTTTCTCCCCGTGGGGTGCTCCTGTTCTCTTTGTTAAGAAGAAGGATGGCTCCATGCGTTTATGTATTGATTATCGGGAGTTAAACAAGTTGACTGTGAAGAACCGTTATCCCCTCCCTCGTATTGATGACTTATTCGATCAACTTCAGGGTTCTTGCTATTTCTCAAAGATCGATCTTCGTTCTGGTTATCATCAGTTGAGAGTTCGAGAAGATGATATACCTAAGACTGCTTTTCGTACTCGGTATGGTCATTACGAGTTCATGGTGATGCCGTTTGGTATGACAAACGCCCCTGCAGCATTCATGGAACTAATGAACCGTATTTGTCGTCCGTATCTTGACAAATTCGTTATCGTATTCATCGACGACATTCTTATCTATTCCCGAAGTCGCAAAGAACATGAAGAGCATTTGCGTCTTGTTCTAGAAGTGCTTCGAAAAGAGAAGTTGTATGCGAAATTCTCTAAGTGCGAGTTCTGGATATCCGAAGTTCAATTTCTCGGCCACGTGGTTAGCGCGAAGGGTATTCACGTTGATCCTGCTAAGATTGAAGCTGTCAAAAGTTGGGTTGCACCGAAGTCACCGACCGAAATCCGTTCATTTTTGGGTCTTGCTGGGTATTATCGCCGATTTATCGAGAACTTTTCCAAGATCGCTTCATCTATGACAAAGCTGACACAGAAGAGTGAACCATTCGTTTGGGGTACCGATCAGGAAGAAGCATTTCAGATATTGAAGCAGCGGTTGTGTAACGCACCTATTCTTAGTCTGCCAATTGGTTCCGAGAATTTTGTGGTTTACTGCGACGCTTCGCACAAAGGTCTAGGTTGTGTGCTTATGCAGAATGGTAAAGTTATCTCTTACGCTTCGCGTCAGTTGAAAATCCATGAGCAGAATTACACGACACATGATCTAGAGTTGGGAGCTGTCGTCTTTGCATTGAAGATTTGGAGACACTATCTGTATGGGACCAAGTGTACCGTATTTACCGATCACAAGAGTCTTCAACACATATTCGATCAGAAGATGCTGAATATGAGACAACGACGCTGGGTTGAATTATTAAACGACTATGATTGCGACATTCGCTACCACCCTGGTAAGGCGAACGTTGTTGCTGATGCATTGAGTCGTAAGGAAACCGTCAAACCGGTCCGTATTCGTTCTATGGTGATATCTATTCAAACGAGCTTGAAGGCTCGGATTATTCAAGCTCAGGAAGGTATTATGACTGAAGGCCGTGTTAAAGAGGAAAGATTGTATAAGTTGGCGTTGGAACTAGAACCGAAGGAGGATGGAGTTCTGTATTTTCTTGAGCGTATTTGGGTTCCGGTTAGTATCCGTCAGTTGATTCTGGACGAAGCCCATAAGTCGAATTATTCCATTCATCCGGGTTCCGACAAGATGTATCACGACTTGAAAGATTTTTATTGGTGGCCGGGTATGAAACGCGAGATCGCCGAGTATGTTAGCCGATGTTTGACTTGTTCTAAAGTGAAGGTTGAGTATCAGAAACCGTCTGGGCTACTACAACAACCGAAGATTCCCGAGTGGAAATGGGAGCGCATTACTATGGATTTTGTTACGAAGCTTCCGAGATCTTCGAGTGGTTATGACAGTATCTGGATGAAAACTACAAAGACACAAAGATTATTACATTTCGTATGAATGAAAGTGTATATGTATATATGTAGAACACAACGTCAGTAGTATTTTGTAAACTTACGTTCTCCCTTAAATTCCTAAGACAATAAGCCTATCTTCGACAACAGACTGTTGATTAGTGTCTTGCATATCAACATCATTCACCTCTCCAGTTTTTTCCTTCATAAAAGAACTATCTCAGAATAACATTCAACAAGTATAAAAGGTTGGACTAGTTATATATTGTGTGATGTTTGTTCTGTTCGTAGAGTTTTATTTCCTTTTAACGCAAAACAAAAGCAAAACTTTTGAACTACAAACTATCAAGTTTTTTATTAATGTTTTCGTCCATGAAATATAACCAAATTATTCAAAGTATAATATCAAATAATCAAAAACATTTAAGAAACATATATATCTTCTAATACCAAATTAAACTTTGACTTTTGCTACTTTGAACTACAGAACTATATGGTCTATGAACTTCAATACAATCAACTTTTTCTACTTGCATTAAGCTTTGTAACAAGTGGTCCAATACTACAAATATAAAACGCTAACTTGAAATATGCAACAAAATACATTTAGATAGTATTAACTTTGACTTTAAAGTCAAATAGCTCATAGTTGGACTTTACAGTAAAAGGCATATCAAAATAAACGGAAGATTCATATATCAAAACCACAAAAACTTGAAAAACAAAATCTAGCAGATATGCATCATATATTTTGAATTAAACAAAAAATAAGCACTAGTTTAACAAACAATATTTTTTTAATGAACCTAATAAACACACAAGAAAGACTACAAATTCAAAATCAAGTTACAGCTAATAAAACCTAATTTAACAAACAATATCGAAATATTATTTCAACACATAAAATATCAAACAACTAACAATTGCAATAACCTATGTAAATGAGAAAATAAAGCTTACTATACTTTAATCGCTACAATAATAGTTACATTATCTAACTTGTCCATCTTGTTATGACGTTTTTGTCGAAATAAAGACAAATTTTGTATAACAAATTACTAATTTATGTCATTGGTACATAAAAATATTTTACATGTTATATGCAATGGTAATTTATTCAAAGTTAGTCATAAAGTTTATATAATCGACTACACTCGTGAAACTTTTGAGCCGTAGGTAATCTGGATATCTTTACTATGTCTTTTTACTTTCAATATTCATAAATGTTAGTGATGTAATTTTGAAAAAGATGTTGATTTATGATCGAGTTTTTATCTCAAACAGGTATAATAAAATTAAAAATGCCTAGAATGTACAAGAGAACATAGGATGACGAGAAATTTATTTAGTTCATGTTTATGTTACCTATATTTTTTTCTTAATGTAAAAGTTCATACCAAAATAAAAGTTTGGAATAAATGATGGTCAAAGGTGTAGAAGTGAGGGTTAAAGATAAGATTATTATTTCGATGCTATTGTTTATGATAATCAACTAATGCATTCATTGCTTATAAGCAAGTAACTTTTTTTTTGACAAATGGAGTGTGCGGGTCAACCCAACGTCCCGTTTTAAGATTGTTCCATAATGTAGTTAGCTCAAGCAAAACTAATGCCATCTTCTATACTTTTATTCTCCTTTTGTGGCAACTGATGCATGCTTTTATTTCCCAAGTACTAAAGAAGTATTTTATTTGTAGACATGTTATTAGTGTTTTTTTTCCCGAAATTTTTACAAACAGAAACAACTTAGGTTTGCACCGGGCCCTTTTTAAAGTAAGTGACCCCTCACCCCTTTTTGTTGATTTTCCATGTAATTTTTTTTGTTGATACTTGACGGTGGTTGCCACGTAAATTATTTTGATTTGAAATTGTTAGGACATATTTCAAGGATGAATGATACAAAACACGAGAACTTAGGGGAGAACAAGTTTATTTTAGTTTTCCAATAAAGAATTGTTTGATGAATATGGAAGAATTAAGGGGCTTAACGTTATTGGCATTGAGGTTAACGTTGAGATACTTAAGCTTTTAAGGGAATGGTTTGATGCATAGATTAAGCGTAATTGGTCATACGAGGATGTAGATGAGTTCCGGGATTGTTGTGATGTTCATGGATGTTTTTCGAGAACAAGGTGGAAGGCAGTTTGGTGTTTACACGATGCAAATGGGGAAGGAAATCTCAACCTTCGTTATATAGTCACACTTAAGTGTGGGGGAAGTCGAGCTTAACGGAGTTCTTTAGGCAAAAAGACGATTGAATGTCTAGTTTGTGCTCAAGATTGGCTTCGTTTAAGTCTTAATCCGGAAAATGATGAAGATTTGGAAACCATATCACAAATAGAAAAAGGTTCGTAAATTAATATCTAACTTGTATTATTTTACACATTTATATATCTTTAACATAACTTATATTGTAATTTATGTAGATTTGGTCGAACACGAACATGCAACCTCATAATATATGGATTGAAATTTAGAAGAATTGAAGGTTGATGAATTAAATATTCAAGTTTATGACAACATTTTGAAGTTATTTTGGTTTTTTTAACCAAGTATTATGTTAAACTTTATGGTTATGCAATTATTTTGATGTTTTGGACATGTAATTTAGCTATTGTTTAAATTTTCTTTTTTGAAACCTCCTGTTCGATTTCTTTTTGTACCTGGAAATGAAACTTGCCTATTTTGGGTTTTATGTTTACATTATAGCAGTGAGCTTTTGTCAATTGTGATATGATTAATTTTTTTATTTTTTTTATTATTTTATATTTTTTATATTGTGAGTGTGACGCGAACCCGTCAAAACCGGACCCTTAATAGACCCGAACCCGAAACCCGAATTCTTAATATGGTCGGGTTTAGGGTAAAAGTACTTTTAGGCAAACCCGAACTAACCCGATCCGAATAAGGCTTAATAGGGTCGGGTTGACCCGAAGAACACCCCTAATGCTAATAACAAGTAAATTTAAGTAAATTTAAAATTGATAGAATTTGAATTAGTTTTAGAGTTAATTAAATATATCGTCTCTATGATTTACTTCAGATTACGAATTTCATCCCTAAGTTTAAAATGTTACATAAATCGTCCACTTTTGGAAACTATTAAACTTTTCGTCTCTAATTTCTAACGAACATCCATTTTATGGACGAAATGTGTAGTTAGTTAACGATGATTTAAACGGACATCCATTTTACGGACGAAAAACGTAATTAATTTTTAAAAGTGGACGATATATATATGACGTTTTAAACTTAGGGACGAAATCCGTAATTTTGAATAAACCATACGGACGAAATCCGTAATTTAAGTAACTAGTTATCATTTGTTGTAATTCCTAGGGGTGAGCATGGGTCGGTTTGGGTCGGTTCCGACCTCAACCCGAACCCAAACCAAAATATCGGTTCCTGAAAGTTCCAAACCATTTGGTTCGGTTTCTACATTGGTTCGGTTCCACTCGGTTTCGGTTTTTTGCGGTTCGGTTTGGTTTTTTATTTCGGTTTTTGGACATGGTCAAATTCATAGATCTCTCAAGGAAAACTTGTGAAAAAAAATCTTAAATGGAAGCCTATTTTACGCAATAATTGGAGGAGCCATTCACAACTTATAACATGAAGTTGTGCATATTACTAGAACATAATGATATGAATCGGAAAACTTTAAACACAAAATTAAGAAGAACAAAAAAACTATAGGTGGCTTAGTAAACTATAGCCTACATGGCAACAAAAGAAAATCAAAATTGAAGAAATAAACCTATATGTTGTTGAGTTTTGTGACCTTCATGGCACCAAAAGATTACATATTGAAAACTATGAGATTTGACAATTTAGAAAAGATAACTTTGAGTCTTCACTATTACCATCGAGAGTTTGTATGTTTTGGGAGTAATTAATTAGGATGATTTAAAATTTAGACAAAGGAAAAAAATAAAAACAATAAAACTTAAAATATCTACTAAAAGTGAACATATTAAAATTGACATACATATAATGGTTCGGTTCGGTTTTTTTCGGTTTGGTTTTACCCTCCGACCCAAAACGAACCGTTTTTTTCGGTTTCTCAAAAATCGAAACCCAAACCATCGGTTTTTGTATTCGGTCCGGTTTTATGGTTCGGTTTTTATCGGTTTTTTCGGGTTTTGGGTTTTCGGTGCGGTTTTTGCTCACCCTACTAATTCCCATATCATATACATACCAAAGAAAGTTCGAGATCCCGATGTAATAGGATACCAATGGGAATATGGCTGACACGGGTCTTCCTTCCATTAGTTTGATTAGCATGAAACTAAACTATAACTTCCTTGTTCTCTTATACGTGTACTAAAAGAACCGCAAAAGCAAAGCCTCAAGCATGTTCTATTCTATTGTAACAACTACAATATTGTTAATGGAGTTTTATAAACATGATTATGTGATTGTCCAAATTTAAGACATTTAAAAGTATGATTATATGATTGTCCATATTTACGTTACAGACCTACTGGCCTCGGTCCATCAACAATCCAGTCTTTCGGAAGATATTTCCCGTTATAATTAACATGCAAATTAAGACATATTATTTAATAGTCAAGAGACAGTCAAAAACAGAAAAATAAAATATAAAGTTAACATGCAAATTAAGACATTTGTATGATAATTAGGTGCATGTAACTGTCAAAGGAGTTTTTTCGAAACTGCTAATAAGAAGAATACAAAAAACCGTAAATGAAGCAACACACTTTTTTCATTTTGAAGGAGTTTTAGTTTTATTTTGTTTAAATAACTGCCATACATTACATTATAAATTGAATTACATATTGTTTTGAAGAATATAACATTCAAATTCAAAGAATATAATATGAGGAAGTGTGTGCTTATTACACTTATGATTATTTATATGGCTATGGGTAAGTATTTCAATATATTCTTTATAACTATGAGTGTTTTTGAAGAATATTTTCTTGATAATATGATGCATGTGCTATTTCATTACAAAATCATGATGCCAATTTTCAAATACAACCCTATCTTTGTGCTAGTACGTTGAATACTTGAAATATTATATAAACTTTTCTAACAAATGCAAATTCAATATTATGTGCTAATAAAGTATCACAATTTTTTGTTTTGTTATAGGATGTAGAAGTGGTGTCACTATCAAGAAAGGTAAAATAATGTGCACCTATTGTTGTGAAGTAGGTAATTCAGGTAAGTGTTATGATACACTTGCAGAATGCAAGGAAACAATGTGTCCGAATCCTTGTATGACTACTTGTGTCAAGACAATGACGCAGTCTGAAATTCTTTTTAAGACAGGCGAAAACTAATATATAAAACGTTATAAACTGTGATACTCCTTAAAATATAAGATTGTAATAATAAATTTGTTTATTATACTTGAGAATGCTCTTCCACTCTATTAGTTATAAACAAAAACACTGATAATTAAGGAAAACTGGCGCGATGTAGCGGTGACGCAAAGTTATAGCGCGATAATGATTTCTTATAGTTTCTAATTCGTCTCGTGATTTATGTCGTTGGAGTAATAGTTTATGAGTCGGTATTTGAGGCCAAAACAAATTATGCGGTAACGATTTCGGCTTAACCTTTCGGGATGAAAAGAATTATTGATATGGAGATGAGTTTCGATAGTTTCTTATTCGTTACTTCCGGCTATACACTACAAGAAAAACTACTTTTAGCGACGGATATAGAGACGCACTTAGCGACGGATATAAAGACGCACTTAGCGACGGATTTTCGGCTAGCGACATCTGTAAAGACGTTCCTCTGGGTGTCGGTATAAAAAATTCGTAGATTTTTGCGACACTAGCCAAAACGTCGCTAGAAATGGCGACGACACTAGTGACATGTGTCTTCACGTCGCTATTTTTACTGCGACATACACCAGAGTGTCGCAATTTATGTCCCAAAATTCTGGATACGTCTCTATGTAAGTCGCAACCCACGTCTCTAGTCTTAAAAGACGTCACTGCATACGTCGTTGTCTAAGTCGCCATTCATTTACACGTCGCTACTTAGATGTCGCAATTTGCGTCTCTATTATATATATATATATACTCTATTATATATATATATATATATATATATATATATATATATATATATATATATATATATATATATATATATATATATATTCTCAGTTTAATCGCAATTCAATAAATTGTATAGTACAATCTTAAAACTATAAAATAACACCCTTTTTTGATAAAAATGTCAAGTTCAAAATACATAATGATACACTCCTAAAAAAAGTTACGGGTACAAGTTTAAATTTGTGTAAAGCCGCCGAGGGAGCATTGTTACTCACTAAACCAATGTTCAATATCTCAAGAATATGCTACTTTACCGATCTGCATAGCACTTCCAACCTGAAGATCAAAAATATATTAGTTTCAATCACACTTTGAATACATTATAATGTCTGAAACATGAGTAGTGAAAGCAACAATGAACATAATATAAGGAAAAAATAAATGGAACTCAGAATTTTGAACTCACGGTTGCGGTTCGATTCTCTCGAGAGTATTTAACACATGTTGAACAATCATGTTTGAACTGTTTGCGGCATTTGAGTATTTAACACATATTCTGTTCTAGTTATTACATTTACTTCTACTCATATGGGTATAATCTCGTTAGCTTGTTTAGGTACGTATATTTCAAATTGGCTGAACCTAATCTAATCTAATAAATGTAACAAGTTTTTCCAGTAGTGAAAACAGTTTATTTAGCACAAACATAAGTTGCAGAATAAGTGAAAATCAGTCCATGACCAATCAACGGACTTTAATCAGAGCTATAAGAAAAATCTAGAAACTTCCTACTAAATTATAAAAACCAAAAGCATACACAAAAACATATTGTATTTGTTTATTGAACACAAAAAAACGATTCATATTCTAACCTTGTATGCACTCTGGTATTCTCCAACCTACACATCGTAACGAAAATGAAGCATATAAGAAAAGACTAGCATGGATCCCATAACCGTTGAGAATACAAGGATAAAGACAATCAAGTACTTAATTCTTCACCCATAATAAAGACACTAGAATCCGCAACCATTTCCTCATCAAGAGCAGAGTTCAAAGCATCTCTTACGTTCATCTGTAACAAGAAGAAACTAATTCCGTATACAAATTTCATTTAAACCTAATGTCATACATAACTACATAAGCAGAGGTCAAATAGTGACTGTATTTCATTTAAACCTAATGTCATACATAACTATATTTTAAATATATAAATAATAAAACATGTGGGGTCCAGAAAAACTCACTGACGGGTTACTGTTGGTAGTGATTTAATCAGTTTATTGTCAGTTTTGTGTCAGTTGACGTGGCGCTGAGTTGGCAAAAACTAAACGTGTCAGTTGGAACAACGCTTGGGAGTGGTCTTATGAAAAAAGCCATGAGGGATTTTGGAATGTGTACACCGATTTTTCTTTCAATGGTGCTTTAATTCGTTATCGACAACAACAAATTTAGATTTCTGATCTACCAAACTCTTCGTGTTACATTTTAATTTCATTTCATCAAATTATTTCTTAGTTTTCTTAACTTTGTTTCTATTGATGGGGACCTCTTTTAAAGAGTAAACCATGCCTCAAAAGTTGATAAGTACAGGTAAACCAAACCTTAAAATACCATTTGATGATTTGAAAAAACCATTTATAAACAACTGATATAAAGTTACGGTTTTTGCTTTTTGTGCTTCCTGTTTTTTCAACATAGTTGTATTAAGTTTGCTGGCTCATTCAACACATATTTTAATTTTGAATACATTTTAACCGCTACAATAATAGTTAAATTATCTAACTTGTCCATCTTGTTATGACGTTTTTGTCGAAATAAAGACAAATTTTGTATAACAAATTACTAATTTATGTCATTGGTACATAAAAATATTTTACATGTTATATGCAATGGTAATATATTCAAAGTTAGTCATAAAGTTTATATAATCGACTACACTCTGAAACTTTTGAGCTGTAGGTAATCTGAGTATCTTTACTATGTCTTTTTACTTTCAATATTCATATATGTTAGTGATGTAATTTTGAAAAAGATGTTGATTTATGATCGAGTTTTTATCTCAAACGGGTACAATAAAATTAAAAATACCTAGAATGTACAAGAGAACATAGGATGACGAGAAATTTATTTAGTTCATGTTTATGTTACCTATATTTTTTTCATAATGTAAAAGTTCATACCAAATAAAAGTTTGGAATAAATGATGGTCAAAGATGTAGAAATGAGGGTCAAAGATAAGATTATTATTTCAATGGTATTGTTTATGATAATCAATTAATGCGTTCATTACTTATAAGAAAGTAACTTTTTTTTTGACAAATCGAGGGTCAACCCAACGTCCCGTTTTAAGATTGTTCCATAGCTCAAGCAAAACTAATGCCATCTTCTATACATTTATTCTTCCTTTTGGGGCAACTGTGATGCATGCTTTTATTTCCCAACTACTAAAGAAGTATTTTATTTGTAGGCATGTTATTAGTGTTTTTTTTCCGGAAATTTTTACAAACACAAACAACTTAGGTTTTCACCGGGCCCTTTTTAAAGTAAGTGACCACTTTATGTTGATTTTCAATGTAAATTTTCTGACAACTCACAAATACCAAAATACTCAACTGATTCGCGACATTTTTCTCGCGCCAATTTTTGTCTTTTAGTTGTCGTCGCGAGATTAAAATTTATAGAAATAAGTGGTCACAAATTGGCCACGTCCTCGCGAAATTTTAATCTCGCGCCAATTTTTTCTCGCGCCAATTTGTGACCACTTATTTCTATAAATTTTAATCTCGCGACGACAACTAAAAGACAAAAATTAGCGCAAGAAAAATGTCGCGAATCTGGTGAGTATTTTGGTAATTTTGAGTTGTTATGTGATTATTTTGGTGATTTTCTCTAAATTTTTTTGTTGATACTTGGTGGTGGCTAAATTCTTTTGATTTGAAATTGTTAGGACATATTTCAAGAATGAATGCTGCAAAACACGAGAACTAAAGTGGAGAACAAGTTTATTTTAGTTTTCTAATAAAGAAATTGTTTGATGGGTACAGAAGAATTGAGGGGCTTAACGTTATTGGCATTGTGGTTAACGTTGAGATACTTAAGCTTTCAAGGGAATGGTTTGATGCATGGAATAAGCGTAATTGGTCATACGAGGATGGAGATGAGTTCCGGGATTGTTGTGATGTTCATGGATGTTTTTCGAGAAAAAGGTGGATGGCAGTTTGGTGTTTACATGATGCAAATGGGGAAGGAAATCTCAACCTTCGTTATAGTCACACTTAAGTGTGGGGGAAGTCGAGCTTAACGACTTGCTACATAAACAAATAACGCTTACGGTAGACAACCCGTTTTCTTTACTGTTTCGTTTTTCTTTTTCATAAAAACCTAAAAATACAATATATATATATATATATATATAAAACTCCAAAAACTATTGTATACTACGATTATTATTTTAGTCGATTTTAGTTTTTCGTTTTAATATTGTTTGTTTAGTGTTTAAAGGACGGAACATGAGAGCTTATAAAGGAACAGACTGTTGGGCAACATGTACGTAACTGAAAAAATGAGTCACGGAACGAATTTGCGAAAAAAATGGAATTTTGAAACATTTTCGTCACTTTTGTATCCAACCGGCGATTGGATATTAGGTCGGATAATTGGGCTATTGGATTGGGCTAAATTATTAGTTGGGCCTAAAATCTAACCGGCGGTTGGAATGTTTCCACATTATTATCACAACAATGAGTTACTCAAGTTTTTCAATTTTTCTTATTTTCTTAACCGAAACAAACAAACACATACACACACACCTACCTACCTACTTGGCTGAATTTTTGGACGATTTCGATCATTTTTCCTCATTGACTTCTTCTTTCTTACTTTCGAATCAAGGTACGATCTCTATATTACATTTTAATTTGGAATTCATGTTTTAATTTGTTAAATCGGGGGTTTATAATGAATGGGGGATTTTTAATTTCTGGTTGTAGCTAGATTGTTTGCATGAATTAATTGTTAGAGTTTGTTCTAGTAATGATTTCATGCGACATCCCATAATCTTGTTGTTGAAATAGCAAAACTCTGTGCTCTTTTAAGAACTCAACTCGATTGTGATCTTTATGAAAAAAAAACCTGAGGATAAGCATCTCTATGATATTTCTAAGATGATGAAACCAAAATTTGATAAATATTATGGTAATATTGAGAATATGAATGAGTTGGTTTATGTCGCTTTAGTTTTGGAGATTATTTTGGATGATCATTAGGAATCCGAAGGAAAATCATATGTGAATTTGAAGATGGAATACATAAAAAACCAATTGGAACTTTTGTATAAAGATTATTAAAGAATGTATGGTCAACCTTTAACTTCTTCATCAACGTCAACAACACAAAATGTGACATTCGCGAATTTCTAGGTATATTTCTATCGACTCGTATTCGTTTTATTTATTTATGTTTGTGTTTTGACCCTATTGTATTTCCTTTTATGTTTTATCGTATTCGTATTTTATGAGTATTGTATTCGTATTTCTCGTATTTATGAGTATCGCATTTGTATTTTATGTGATTCGGATCGTTATGTCGGGAACGTGTAGTCTTAAGTGCCTTTAGTATAAGTCTAGTATGCTCATATGATAAGTTTAGGGGAATTATGCCTTAATTATACGATTAAGATTAACGTTTAAAAAGTATTTCGATTTTAGTCCTTTCCGAAATTTATTACAAAACTAGTCCTATGGGTTTTTATTACAAAAATCGTCCCTACCAACCTTTTTGTCTTATCTATACCAGATTTTGTCTTATTCACCTCCCTATCATCACCTACTCATTCATTCTCTTTCACCTTCTCTCTCAAGAAACACCCACAAAACACACACTTCTCTCTAAATTTCCCGGAGATCCGACCGTTGAAATCCAAATCCGAGACTAGATTATTGTTCACCGTTATCATCTTCATCTATCCTCCGAATTTCACCACGATCGGGTAAGTATTCCTCAGTTTTAGTTTTAAACTTTGTTATTTTGATTCAATACCGAAAATACCACTTTTCACCATCAAAACTCGGATTTTATTGAGGATTATTGTTCCTAAACATGTTCTGGACATAGGGTTTCGATTATGGGTCATTTTGATGCTTAAAAACACTCTGAATCTCATCCCGAAAGTAATTTTTCGTAAAAACCCAGTTACGTCACGTAACTGTGTTACGTGCACGTAACTGAGCAAGTAACTGACTTCTCCTTCACGTAACAGCCCTATTTCGCACGTAACAATGCCTTGTGGATCACGTAAGTAGACACTTACGTGACTTGCATGTCACGTAAGTCTTGATGTTCACGTAATTGTCTTGTTGAGCACGTAATTAGCTTGTTGATCTGTAACTCTGCACGTAACACCCTTATGTCACGTAACCCTTTACTTACGTGACAAGTAACTCGCGTAATTACCTTGCATGTCCCGTAACTTGCTTGATCCCGTAACTTCTTGAGCACGTAAGTAAGTCTTGATCACGTAACACCTTCTAGTCACGCAATTAGTCAAGTAACTCCTTGTTATGCACGTAATTAACTCTTATATCACGTAATTCCTTCATTAGCACGTAACTTGTCACTTACGTGACTTGTAGTGCACGTAAGTATGAGGATACGTAACTAGTTTGCTGAACTTTCCGTAAACGTTTGTAGTCCTGTTAAATCGATGTTCCTTTTGGTCATTTTAAAACCCGTATAAAACGTTAATCGTTAAGGCATACCCTACTAGACTTAGAGATACTTAGACATGTTTATTTGCGTGATGTTTAGGGCACTTAGACGTGGGAGCTTGACGGTATTATAGTATTTCCCGACATATCGTGATTTGGATTGCTTTGCTATTCTGTGAGTTATTCGTTGCCCTTTTTACCGCTTTTACATTTTGGGCATGATTAGCGTCGTATAAATGTATTTTTATGGTATATTATGTATTATGGTATGTATTATGGATATGAATGCTTTAGATGGTCTTACCCAAACTTGTAGCGCCTTTGTGGTAGTATGAGGCCCCGTATACACACCTGTTAGCTTTTAGCCGCCGGTTTATATATATAGCGCTATATGGGTCTAACAAACCCTCATTTCTAACACGATGGATGATGGATGCGCCCTGTCCGTGTTAGTAATGTTATGACCGATGATTTTCGAGGACAACCTAGCTTAAGACACTAGGTGGGGTTAGTTGCCAGTATTGTTATGGTTCAGGTGTATCGTATGTTCCTAAAGCTAATATCTATCCAGTATGTATGTATGATGCAATTATGGTATTTGTTATGCATTTAAATATTGGCTTGGTAATTGTTAAATTCATCTTCGTAAATCAAAATTTTTGTAATTTACTTGATTCATTGAGTATTTTATTTTTATTGAAGATGATTGTTTTGTTCTAAATCTGATAGTCTACTTGAGGACAAGTAGGATTCAAGTGTGGGGAATTTGATATGCTTAAAATAATTGACATTTTCTTAATCATATTTCTCTTTAATACTCTTGTTTTTCGCATTTTGTTATGATTTGGGTAGTGTTTTCGTACATATATGTAGATAAGAGTTAAACTTGGATCATGGAACAAAAAGGAGTTAAAATCGGTAGAAAACGGAGCTTAAATGAAGAAAAACTATGAAGAATCAAAGTTGAAGATCATGCGAGAAAAGTGTTTTATACACCTTCACTGTTTTGATCATAACTTCTTCATACGATGTACGATTTAGGTGATTCAAATTGGAGAAGAAAGAGGAAAGAGAGAGCTACAATTTATATTTTGGAAGAAAGTTCATCAGACCAATCCAGCCAGCGGCTGAGTTATTTTAGCCGGCGGCTGAAAGTCGGCCAGACCCCTATTTAAGCAAACTTTAGGGTTACGAATTGGAAATCCCTTTTTCGACTTTTCCACCATCATAGTCGACAAAACAGCTGCAAGAAAGGGTTTTTGGAGTCCTAGAAGTGTCTAGAAGCCACGATTAACATCGTTTAATCGTGTTTGAAGAATCGTTCATATTGGTTTGTTAATTTTAGCTTAATCTTACAACACTATGTCTTTATTATTTGTTTGTTTTGCTGAATTCTTTCAATCCATCATGAACTAATTCCATTAAGTGTTTGCTTGGATTGTTTAGCTTGTTATTATGAATTACTAAGTTCTATGTTTGAAGTAATTGGTTTTTCCATTATTGTTATCGTTTAATCGTAATCCTTGTTTATTTGAAATTATTAGGTTAACTACTTAGCGTGATTAATAAACTTATATCATAACTAGCGTTCATATAGGTTTATTAGTTATTTATAATTGTTTAACTTGTTGAATAATTATAGCTTGAGACTTAATTGAGATAGGCTAAGAGTAATAGTAACCTAATAAATTAAACGAACATGACAATTATATCGTAACTGAATAGTTGAGACTTTTGTTAATTCGTAGTCGTCAGGTTAAATTGTTAACAATAGTGAATTAAATGCACAAATTAGGGTGGATAAATCTAAGATAGCTCTTGATGTACGACGACGATGTTCGTACCATCTTTCCTTAATTTGTAGGATTAGACGACTCTAATAGGAAGTCTAGTTAATGAAGAAATCACAGTTAAACCAATTCATACATAAACTTATAATTCATAATTCAAGTGACACGTAAAATCCAAGTAAACATTGCTTTTAAATATTTGATTAAACCTTTGCAAACATCTTTTCATTCACTATTCACCTTAGTTAATTGTTTCGTACTTTGTTTTAATTAATTACTTTCTCAAAATACGTTCTCTCAGAACTAAAACGCCCCCGTTTTACTTGCTTTAATTTAGATTAATTATTAGTTTTTAAATTTACATTTATTAATACACTGTTCCCTGTGTTCGATACCGGACTTACTAAAGCTATATTATTATACGATCGGGTATTCTTGCCTGTATTGTGTGATAATCATAACTAAAGTAATAATCCCATTTTTATAAAATAATATAAATCGATTTTTACACATCAAGTTTTTGGCGCCGCTGCCGGGGAACGGTTGCGATTTTTATTTCTTATTTTTGAACTTTTAGTTAATCGATCCTTTCGGGAAGATTTATTTTTTGGAAGTTAAGTTTTGTGTTTTTATTTGGATAGTTTTGTTGAGACTAACATGCAGGAGTTAAGTGTGAATAAGGCATTGGATGAAATAAACAAACCGGAAAAATTGGATAATGATGCTTTATATTCGTTGTTGTTGGAAGCAACAGATGAGATTTTACAGCTGGAGGAAGAACATGAAAGGAAGAAAGTACCACAAAACAACGAAACGCTAGAAACTGGAACAGAGAATTCGAGCCGGCGACTAGATTTAACAAACCGACGGGTGAACTTCCAGCTGATGGTTAAACCATTTCAGTCGACGGCTGAGTATACATGTTCCATGTTTTCGGTTTTTGAGACTTCCCGTTCTTTACATATGGTACTTGATCTTGAGACGTTGATAAAAGGACCCTCTGATATGTACTTAATGGAAGAATCACCATCCTTGGAGTATTGTTATACTAGAGGTACATTTTCTAATTTTATTGATCCGTTTTTGCTAACAATCTGGGATAGGAACAAGTATGTGCAGGAAACATCTCATGGAATATATCAAGGAGGTAAAAATTTCATTGAGGATGTTACGAGGAATAAAGATGTAAGAATTGTAGGAGTTGGGATTGAAGTTGCGCTACTAAAGGAGACGAAGGAGTGGCACGATGCTTGGGTGAAGCATAACAAAGCCTTCGATGTTGGAGACGAGACATTACTTTTTGATGATGATTTTGGACAATTTTTGAAAGAGGAATTGTTGCACATTGGAGTTTACACGAAAAAGAAAGGCGAGGAAACCTCGACCTTCACATTTGCAACACTTAAGTGTGGGGAGAGTCGAGCTAAAGACTCGTTAATAAAGAAGCGCTTTCGGGAGGCAACCCGTTGTTTGTTTTATTTTCTATTTTATTTTTATTTTCATTTTATGTTTTGTTTTAGTAGGTATTTGATATGCAAGCCAACGAATTGGACGGAATATTTTGAACGTGGTACGAGTTTTGGTCGAGAAGGGGGAGTTTCTTTTCTTCTTTTCTATTTTATTTTCTCACAATTTGTTTAAGTTTTAGTACAATGAGGGCATTGTACAGTTCAAGTGTGGGGAGGGGGTAGAAAAGAAGTCTACTTGTCTTTAGGTGCAAATTTTTGAAAATTTCGTAATTAGTTTAACTAGTTGCATAACTGAGCGCACCAACCACATTACATTTTTGTGAGGATTTGAGCCATTATAGCATACATTTTATATGCTTTTATCTTCATTTTTGTATGAGTGTGCCGGTGACTTGTAGACTTTAGAACTTGACATTGTATACGCTTCGAGGCTATGAATGAGCATAAGTTTTTACTTATTAGTAACTAGGAAAGAGGCAAAAGAATTAGGATTGTTAAACCGTTGATTGGCCTATTCGTTTCTTATAGTCGGTAGCTACACTGGTTATTTGACTCACACTACCTTTCGAACACTCGTTTTTAGTGTTTTTGACGTTTAGATACCATATTTGCGCCAAACCTTTTTCTTTTATCACCCTTTCCATATATATATTCCATAAACTGAGCCTAAATGTCTAAGTCGTTTAATCCAGATATTTTTGTTGAAAATTTTCCTCTTTCATAACTTGGTTGATTATTAGACGGATTGTTATATATGATGGCATGGAGTTGTTTAATTTGCTTGAGTTCACGAAGGAAATCACATGTGGATTAAGTATTAAGAGTTATTCAAATTTTTGATGGACCTTTTGAGCGGTGTCTTTAATAAGATAAAAAAAAAAAACAGAAAAAAAAATATATTTATTAAAGCCCGTACTAGGTAACCAATAATTGTTGAAGTGATTTAACGAAATTTGCGAGAAATAAAATTCTCAATCGAATCGTTGAAGAATTAAGGCGAAATTTGGTCTTGGGAGTTTCATCAGAATGAGCCATTAGGGATAATCAATCGAGTTTTGAAAGTAATATGGTTTTTGACTAAAATATTTGGATTAGTAGACTAATTGGAATTTATTTGTTTCATATCATTCATTATAATTCACTTTCATTCCATTTTTCCATCATTTTACCCATCACCCATTGATATGACCATAAGTCCTCTGAACTAGTTACTTAGACTCTATTGGTGGAGAAGCGTATCGTTTTCAAGCCTATGATAGAATACTTGTCATGACTGAGCTTTGAGCGATTTAACATATATTACACTTAGATTAGCTTTTCGAGTGATTGAGTGTTATACTTCCCAAATCGTGAGATGTTTAGTTATGCATTTAAATATTGGCTTGGTAATTGTTAAATTCATCTTCGTAAATCAAAATTTTTGTAATTTACTTGATTCATTCAGTATTTTATTTTTATTGAAGATGATTGTTTTGTTCTAAATCTGATAGTCTACTTGAGGACAAGTAGGATTCAAGTGTGGGGAATTTGATATGCTTAAAATAATTGACATTTTCTTAATCATATTTCTCTTTAATACTCTTGTTTTTCGCATTTTGTTATGATTTGGGTAGTGTTTTCGTACATATATGTAGATAAGAGTTAAACTTGGATCATGGAACAAAAAGGAGTTAAAATCGGTAGAAAACGGAGCTTAAATGAAGAAAAACTATGAAGAATCAAAGTTGAAGATCATGCGAGAAAAGTGTTTTATACACCTTCACTGTTTTGATCATAACTTCTTCATACGATGTACGATTTAGGTGATTCAAATTGGAGAAGAAAGAGGAAAGAGAGAGCTACAATTTATATTTTGGAAGAAAGTTCATCAGACCAATCCAGCCAGCGGCTGAGTTATTTTAGCCGGCGGCTGAAAGTCGGCCAGACCCCTATTTAAGCAAACTTTAGGGTTACGAATTGGAAATCCCTTTTTCGACTTTTCCACCATCATAGTCGACAAAACAGCTGCAAGAAAGGGTTTTTGGAGTCCTAGAAGTGTCTAGAAGCCACGATTAACATCGTTTAATCGTGTTTGAAGAATCGTTCATATTGGTTTGTTAATTTTAGCTTAATCTTACAACACTATGTCTTTATTATTTGTTTGTTTTGCTGAATTCTTTCAATCCATCATGAACTAATTCTATTAAGTGTTTGCTTGGATTGTTTAGCTTGTTATTATGAATTACTAAGTTCTATGTTTGAAGTAATTGGTTTTTCCATTATTGTTATCGTTTAATCGTAATCCTTGTTTATTTGAAATTATTAGGTTAACTACTTAGCGTGATTAATAAACTTATATCATAACTAGCGTTCATATAGGTTTATTAGTTATTTATAATTGTTTAACTTGTTGAATAATTATAGCTTGAGACTTAATTGAGATAGGCTAAGAGTAATAGTAACCTAATAAATTAAACGAACATGACAATTATATCGTAACTGAATAGTTGAGACTTTTGTTAATTCGTAGTCGTCAGGTTAAATTGTTAACAATAGTGAATTAAATGCACAAATTAGGGTGGATAAATCTAAGATAGCTCTTGATGTACGACGACGATGTTCGTACCATCTTTCCTTAATTTGTAGGATTAGACGACTCTAATAGGAAGTCTAGTTAATGAAGAAATCACAGTTAAACCAATTCATACATAAACTTATAATTCATAATTCAAGTGACACGTAAAATCCAAGTAAACATTGCTTTTAAATATTTGATTAAACCTTTGCAAACATCTTTTCATTCACTATTCACCTTAGTTAATTGTTTCGTACTTTGTTTTAATTAATTACTTTCTCAAAATACGTTCTCTCAGAACTAAAACGCCCCCGTTTTACTTGCTTTAATTTAGATTAATTATTAGTTTTTAAATTTACATTTATTAATACACTGTTCCCTGTGTTCGATACCGGACTTACTAAAGCTATATTATTATACGATCGGGTATTCTTGCCTGTATTGTGTGATAATCATAACTAAAGTAATAATCCCATTTTTATAAAATAATATAAATCGATTTTTACACATCACCTTTGAATCTCTGATACCGTATACACTGTACACCTCGGTTCCGCCATTTTTGCGGGGTGTGACACAAAAACCCGCTAGTATTACTAATACAACAAACCCCAACCATGAAGATGTGTTGAGAAATAGGATGAAAAAGAGTCAAGTATCGAGTTCGTCAATTAGTGAATTGGATAAGTATATTGGTGAAATGTGTGAAGATATGGACAAGAATTTTGATCTTTTGCTTTGGTGGAAAGTAAATAGCATAACGTTTCTATTCTTTCTTTAATTGCTAGAGATGTGTTTGTCATTCCAATGTCAACAGTCGCTTCCGAGTCGGTGTTTAGAACTAGTGGTAGAGTTTTTGATTTATATCGGAGTTCTTTAGGCGAAAAGAAGATTGAATGTATAGTTTGTGCCCAAGATTTGCTTCGTATAAGTTTTAATCCGAAAAAAGATGAAGATTTGGAAACCATAGCACAAATAGAAAAAGGTTGGTAAATTAATATCTAACTTGAATTATTTTACACAATTATATATCGCTAACATAAATTATATTGTAATTTATGTAGATTTGCCCGAACAAGAACATGCAACTTCATAATAAATGGATTGAAACTTTAGAAGAATTGAAGGTTGATGAATTAAACATTCAAGTTTATGACGACATTTTGAAGTTATTTTGGTTTTGATAACCAAGTATTATGTTAAACTTTATGGTTATGCAATTATTTTGATGTTTTGGACATGTAATTTAGCTAATGTTTAAATTTTCTTTTTGTACGTGGGAATGAAATTTTCCTATTTTGGGCTTTATGTTTACATTACAGCAGTGGGCTTTTGTCAATTGTGATATGATTAATTTTTTCTATTTTTTATTTTTTTATATTGTGAGTGTGACCCGAACCCGCCAGATGCCGACCCTTGCTAGACCCGAATCCGAAACCCGAATTCTTAATATGGTCGGGTTTAAGGTCAAAGTATTTTTAGGCAAACCCGAACTGACTCGCTCCGAATAAGGCTTAATAGGGTCGGGTTGACCCGAATAACACCCCTACTGCTAATAACAAGTAAATTTAATTAAATTTAAAATTAATAAAATTTGAATTAGTTTTAGAGTTAATTACATATATCGTCTCTATGGTTTACTTCAGATTACGAATTTCGTCCCTAAGTTTAAAATGTTACATAAAACGTCCACTTTTGGAAACTAATTAAACTTTTCGTCCCTAATTTCTAACGAACATCCATTTTATGCACGAAATGTGTAGTTAGTTAACGATGATTTTAACGGAAAATTTTAACGGACATCCATTTTACGGACGAAAAACGTAATTAGTTTTTAAAAGTGGACAATATATATAACGTTTCAAACTTAGGGACGAAATCTGTAATTTTGAATAAACTATACGGGCGAAATCTATAATTTAAGTAACTAGTTATCATTTGTTGTAATTCCCATATCATATACATACCAAAGAAAGTTCGAGATTCCGATGTAATAGGATACCACTGCGAATATGGGCGACGTCGGTCTTCCTTCCATCAGTTAGAATGTTTGATTAGCATGAAACTAAACTATAACTTCCTTGTTCTCTTATACGAGTAATCAAAGACCCGGAAAACCAAAGCCTCAAGCATGTTCTATTCTATTGTAACAACTACAATATTGTTAACGGAGTTTTATAAACATGATTATGGGATTGTCCAAATTTAAGACCTTTAAAAGTATGATTATATGATTGTCCATATTTACGTTACAGAGTACAGACCTACTGGCCTCGGTCCATCAACAATCCAGTCTTTCGGAAGATATTTCCCGTCATAATTAACAAGCAAATTAAGACATTATTTAATAGTCAAAAACCGAAAAATAAAATATAGACATTTGTATGATAATTAGGTGCATGTAAGACATACTTATAAATATTGTTACAAAAGACAAAGAAACGATCTTAGTTAACTACCCACGGTTGGAACTGTCAAAGGAGTTTGCTAATAAGAAGAATACAAAAAGCCGTAAATGAAGCAACACACTTTTTCATTTTGAGTTTTATTTTGTTTAAATAACTGCCATACATTACATTATAAATTGAATTACATATTGTTTAAAAGAATATAACATTCAAATTCAAAGAATATAATATGACGAAGTGTGTGCTTATTACACTTATGATTATTTATATGGCTATGGGTAAGTATTTCAATATTTTCTTTATAACTATGAGTGTTTTTGAAGAATATTTTCTTGATAATATGATGCATGTGCTATTTCATTACAAAATCATGATGCCAATTTTCAAATACAACTCTATCTTTGTGCTAGTACGTTGAATAGCAAAAGGTGCTTGAAATATTATATAAACTTTTCTAACAAATGCAAATTCAATATTATGTGCTAATAAAGTATAACAATTTTTTGTTTTGTTATAGGATGTAGAAGTGGTGTCACTATCAAGAAAGATAAAATAACGTGCACCTATTGTTGCGAAGAAGGTCGTTCAGGTGTGTGTTCTGGAACACTTGCAGAATGCAAGGAAACGTGTCCGAAGCCGAATCCTTGTGTTACACATTGTTTCAAGACAATGACGCAGTCTGAAATTCTTTTCAAGACAGACGAAAACTAATAATATGTAAAACATTATAAACTACTCCTTAAAATATAAGAGTGTAATAATAAATTTGTTTATGAAACTTGAGAATGCTCTTTCACTCTATTAGACATAAACAAAAACATTGATAATTAAGGAAAACAAGCTTAATTATAATAAATAGTATAAAACTCGCGCGATGTAGCGGGGACGCAAAGTTATAGCGCGATAATGATTTCTTATAGTTTCTAATTCGTCTCGTGATTTATGTCGTTAGAGTAATAGTTTATGAGTCGGTATTTGAGGCCAAAACAAATTATGCGGTAACGATTTCGGCTTAACCTTTCGGGATGAAAAGAATTATTGATATGGCGATGAGTTTCGATAGTTTCTTATTCGTTACTTCTTGCTATAGCTATATATTAAGTATAACACTTTCTTATTTGGCTTTTCGTGTTATAATATGAATTTTGCGGTAACAATTTCAAGTTTGACAATTTGAGGCATAAAAAGAGTTGCTATAATTGTTTCTCGTTCAACCATTCCCTCCACTAAGTGTATTCTAGTGGTAAAATATTTATATTTATGTGATTCAATAGCTCCTTGACTATAATATGATATAACTAACAATACAAAGCGGTGAAATATAATAAATTTCAAGTCCAACCCTTTAAACCCACTAATAATTATTTAGATTTATCATTTAATTATTTCTTGTTCGGTAATTCGCGTTATAAAAAAGAATTAAGGGGTAATATTTTTTTTTTATTTCAGCCCTTTGAGCCACAAAAAAGTTATGGACTAATGTTGTTCGGTGTATCCCTTCATGCCAAAAAAAAATATTTTATGCACTAACCAGTTTCTTGTAGTTTCGTAATAAATAAGTCGAGTGTAATAGTTTTTGGTTCGTGTGATGTTGCGGGAGTGAAAAAGTTGTATTCGAAAATTTACATTGTCTTAACGAATTCCGATATTTTCTCGTTCGTCTCAAAATAAACTAGAATTATGGGGTAACATTATCTATTCTGACCATTAACAAAATTACATCATCTATTAGTTTATCCTTCGACCATTCAAGACATATAGGAAAATTTTATATTTAGTCATTCAACCTATTTGGATAATTCGACTTATTCTACGCTATTAGTCCACTTGTTAAAATCATATACGTATAACAAAATATAAAGTAGAGATTATTACAAATATGTTTCTTACGATTTGACAAACAAAATATGTTTAATCCTCTTGATTTTGAAAGTACACCACACACTCTTTATTTGTAAACATTATACACTCTCGATCTTTTAGTCCATTAGGATTAACTTATTTGAGTTAGTTATATCAAATGACTTTTACCATGCTTGCATTCAATTGTTATAATGAATGCTTTTTAAAGATTATAGAGATGTCTGTTTACCTCTGCATTGTGAGGATCGAATAAGCTAATATAACTTATAGTTTGCCTTCGTTAAGATCTTGATCTATTAAAGAAGTTCAGCAACGAATGAACACTTTAATATTAACAAGTTATCGAACAATGAATATTGCAAAAGTAAGAACAATAAAGAACAATATACTTGTCGAATTATAAGCCTCAATTGCATTAATCAATGATATCAATACAACGTGTTTTCTATCTTACAAGGATCTATATTTATAGACCTTGAGGCTAACCTAGATAAACTAGGAAACTCCATCATTATCTAAAAGAAAACATAATCTAATTACAACTCTAATGATTAGATTAAACGTGCATGGCAAGATGTTATTCCGCAGTAACCTTGAACAGTATTAACAATATTGATCCGCAATAACATGTCTTCCGTAGTAATAGTTGAACAACCGTACTAACTTGTCTTTAGTTTGTCTTCCACATTAACTAATACTTCTTCAGTATTAATTTATTTTCACATTAATGCGTTACTGTCACTATCTAGGAGCAGTATTAATGAGTTAAAACTATTTTGACTAAGTTATAACCCAACAATCTCCGCCTAACCTTGAACTTTTATAGAATATCAAAAGTACAAGTTTCATACATCAACTTTTAACTACTGTTATTACAAAACATGATCATTTGTTTCTTTCATCTTCTTGCCTTGCCACTTCTTCTTCTCCTTCTTTTGCCAACTCTTCAGTGAGTTGCATCATGATACTCCAGACCAATTCATGTGCCATCTTTGAAGTAATGAGTCCAAACAACCTAACCTTAATCAGTTCTTTCAGAGTCCTCAACCCATGTGGATACCTGTCTACTAGATAGAACTCCATTGCACCATGAGTTCTAACTATAGAAAAGACACCACTCCTTTCATATACAAACCACTTGATAACAGGATTTGTTGGACCACCCTTCTTGAATACAGAACTAAGTTTCACATACTCTGGCTCAAACATGCCATTTAAACAATCCATGTCCATGTCTATACATGCATTTTGTCCCCTGAAGTTTGAATATTCAATCCTTCCAATTTCATACAATCTCTCCAAATCAGACCTTGAGAAGTCTCTAACCATTCTATGAAAAGTTGGAACAATGGTTTTTGACTTATCTTCCCTGGTTACCCTATACTCAGTCTTCATTGGTCCACTAGTGAATTCCCAGTCTATGATTTGAGCAGGCTCAACAGCTAATGGTGCAACCCTCAGTCCTTCTTCATGTATGATCAAGGCAGAACAGTCATCTTGATATATTTCAATATCATCATCTTTTTCTTCCACAACAACTGGTTCTTTCTTGACTTGCACAAATGGTGTAATGGGACTTCCTTGAGATGTAGTTGAAGCAGAAATGTCTTCTACTCTTTGTCTCTTTTGAATAACTCTTGTAGATACTGACTTCTTTCTCTTCAGCTTCTCAGGAGGATTGGACTTAACTAGAGCAGTACTAACAAAGGGATTTGCAATTTCTTTACCCTGGGCATCAAACATTTTTCTTCCTAACTCATGTGTTCTTTTCAATGATCTCTTCAACTAAAACTGCTTTTTCTCTTTGTAGTTTGGTGAGAGCAATCCTTCTTTGAGCATCCTTCTTTCTTTCTTTTTCCACCAATTCAAGTAAACTCCCCATTTTCATTGGTCCTAATGACCTCCCCCTATAGATTTTGGATTTGATATAGGTGATGAATTGCTTCCTATCTTCGGTGAGTTTATCTAGTATAAAGTGAAGATGTGAAGTTCGCGCAGAATCAGTACCAGGGAGCATTTCAGAGAACCGGCTTTCATAACCGTAATTCGGGTAATTATAACTCTGGTAATAATAATTTTAATGCTAACAATTCTGGAAATTCTCAAAACAGGTACCAAAGGAATAACCAGAATCCACAGCAGGAAGAAGAGGAATCGGGTTTGATGGACATAATGAAAAACTTCATTCAAACTTAGTCAGCGAAGAATGAAGCAACAGACAACCAGTTTAAGGTCCTTCATGAGAAATTGGAGCAAGGACAAAGGAATCAACAAGCAGCACTTAGTGATTTAGAGAAGAGATTGGATAGACTAAGTGATCAACATGCTGCTAGACCTAATGGGCAGTTGCCAAGTAACACACAACAGAACCCAAGGCAGCAACCATTTTGGCAAACTGGAGGGCAAAAATCTCAACCTCCTAACACTCGAAACGAGCATGTGAATGCGGTGTTTACAAGGTCTGGTAGAGTTTTTGGTAATGTTGATGATTCTGCAGGTGTTACTAATCCAGTTGTGCAGGAATCTAATGTTGAAGTGAGGGAGAATGAGGAAGAAGAGGGACCAGAAGTTACGCCAGCTGTTCAGCCAAAACCGGGGGTGTCACCTAAAGTGAAAGAATACAAGACGGAAGTTCCCTTCCCTAAACGTTTGAGGAAGGAGAAAATGCAAGAACAGTACGGTAAATTTGTTGATATGATTAAATCTGTGCATATTAATGTTCCTTTGGTTGACTTGATTTCAGGAATGCCAAATTACACCAAATTTATCAAGGAGCTTGTAACTGGAAAAGGGAAGTTGGAGGAAGCTCAAGCGACGTTTTTAAATGCAGAGTGTTCATCACTTATTCAAAACCAGCTTCCACCAAAGTTAGGAGACCCAGGGAGTTTTCTAATTTCATGTACTTTGAGTAAAGCAATAACTTGTGAGGCATTAGCTGATTTAGGAGCTAGTATTAATCTTATGCCTTATTCATTGTATGTTAAATTGGATTTAGGGGCATTAAAACCTACTCGTATGAAAATTAGACTCGCCGATCGTTCATACCAATACCCTTTAGGTATAGTCGAAAATATGCGAGTGCAAGTAGGTAAATTTGTGTTTCCCGTTGATTTTGTCATATTAGAAATGGAGGAGGATAGCAAGGTACCTTTGATTTTAGGTAGACCATTTCTACATACTGCGGATGCTATCATTCGTGTTCAGGAAGGGAAAATTTCTTTGGGAGTTAAGGAGGAAAGGATTGTTTTTACTGTAGATCGAGCTTTAAAGCATTCTTATTCTTGTGATGATACATGTTTTCGTATTGATGTCGTTGATGAAATGCTTGACCTAGATGTGCAGGAAATACGTGGGGGACAGATTGCGTTTGAAGAGGAGGAAGATCAGGAGCTCGAGGATTTTGATCCCATCTTAAAAATGGAGCTGGAGAAATTTGAGAAGACTTGTACGAGCTTGAAATTGGAGAAATCCGACCCGGATTTAGATTTATTAGAGATTGAATATTTAATCAACAATCCGGGTGCAACGTTGTTGGAGGAAAGGATTCCATTTAAGGAAGAGCTCTAGCAGTCAAACTCAAGTTTGGGGAAAACTTGTCACGGTATGTCTCCCGACCCTTTTGAATTATTTTCTTTTACTTGTCGAGAAAAGGAAAAATTTTTGCAGGAATTTGAGAATATCGGAGAGGATACAACATGGGAGGAATTTAAGAAGACAAAATTCAACGAAAGCAAAAGTGACGATGTTTGGGAGATTGGAGATGTCTTATCACTGCTTATTGAGGCTCGAGAGTGGCATGACGCTTGGGTGAAGCGAACCAAGATGTTCGATGTCATGGAGGAAGCGTTGGCTTTTGGCGACCATGAGGAAGACGAGGAGAATGTGGAGTTGGCTGAGGATGGCTTTTATGCCATTGACAAGTAAGAAACAGGAACACGAGTCTAGCTAAGGACTCGACTGATAAACTTAGCGCTTGCGGGAGGCAACCCGAGGTAACTTGTATTATTTTTATTTTTATTTTGGAAGTACACGTGTCACAACTAAGGTACGTCTTCCGTTTTATGTTTTTTAGTTTTTAGTTTTTCTTTGTTTAGTATTCGTTTCCATTTCAAAAAAAAAAAAAAAAAAAAAAAAAAAAAAAAAAAAAATGTCAGCTATATGGGACGCCCGTCCCGGTTTTTGGGACTCCCGTTCTAATATTTGCACCAAAAAAAACACCACCCTGGAATCCCCGTCCCACAAATAGAACGCCCGTCCTTTCAAGCGGAGGACGCCCGTCCTGCAGGAGGGACACCCGTCCCGCGGACCTGGGCCAGACATCTGATTGTTTTGTTGTTTGCTGCATATTATCTTTCCCATATTCTTCCTTTTCTTATCCTAACCGAGACCACAAACACAAATACGAAATTTCCCCAATCTTTTTCACTTTTTTGCTTAACAATTCAAGGTTAGTTTCTATTGTTTTTACTTATTCAATTCTTTGATTCTATATTGATTTGTTGCATGATTATTGCTTTAGAAACCATTTAATTAAGGATTTGTGCTTATGAACCCTAGGTTTAAATTTTGAAATTGATTTGGGGGTTTTGTGTGTATTGATGTTCTATGAGTTTAGGAAGTAAAAGGAAGCCTAGATAAGTGATTTTAACAATTAAATGGCATTGTTTGCTTGAAAATTTTCACCCTAATTTTGCACTAGTATGGGGGGGTTGAAATTTTTTTCAATTTGATTGTTAATGGTTAATTTGATACTATGATTTCGTCTAGTTTGATTGCTTAAATTGATTATGTTAAACTTAAATTTTTTTAAACTTAGTTTTGAAATTTTATTTTAGTATTTTCGGCAATTAAAATGGCGGTATTATAATCATTTATTTGGTATTATGATGGGCAAATGGAACGGGAATGGAGTTTTAATGTAAAGTTTGTTGTTTAACATTTGTATTCTTTTTGTATATGTGACTTTGTTTTGTAGATGAGTCGACCACGTGTAGCTAAGAAATCCCAAAGTAGCATAAATGTGCCACCACAGGCGGAGCGAAATCCCATGGATATACCCGCGAAGTATGAGCCGAAAATTACCTTGGAAGCGCTTCGACATAAGCATATGATTGGACATCGGACGTTAGATTGGGGGATTGTTGAGAGGTTGCGTTTTAAGGCTGAGTTAGAGGAGCTTCTGACCGCGGATTGGAAGCGACTTTTTGCAATCAGGTCTGGGGTTTATCAGGGATTAGTGGAAGAATTTTATTGTAGTTTTCGTTTGAATACAGCTATGGGTTCTACCACAGAGACGGTGATGACATTTCGACTGGGCGGACGGACATTTACAATGTCCTATGCTCAGTTTGGGGTTGCCATGGGTATTTACACCGAGGAGGAGGTTTTGGGAGTAGATTTTACTCAGGGGTTAGCGACTTGGCCTGCTGGGATGAGCGCTGGGTTGTTTTGGCGACAGTATGAGATTAGTACCGAGGATTATCATAAGGGTATTAAACAGGCAGTCATGCTAAACCCGATGCACCGGATACTGTTCCGGGCGATTGTTGAGTCCATTTCGGCTAGAGCAAACTGTCCGAATAATTGTACCCAGCAGGATCTATTTTATCTCTACTGTATTTTAGCTGGCCGTCCGTGCAACCTTGCCAGATGTTTGGCACTTTACTTATACACCAGGGCGTATGGTAAGGGAGATGGGGCAGTGTGTGGTGGCGCTTTTATATGCCATTTAGCTTTTCAGTTAGGGGTGGCTGATAGGGGGCAGTTGGATGCTACAGTTGGTGCAGTAGCCGGGGTTCGTACGTTGGATGTTATTGCTTTGAAGAATATTTCAGTGCTTGATCGCTATGGAAACTTGATTGGCAGTGGGTCTAATGCTGCTGGTGATGCTGAGCCAGATGCTGAGCCAGATGCGGAGTCAGCTGATGAGCCGAGTGATCCATATTCTATGGAGGCTCTATCTCGACAGCTGACTGCGATGCAGACATCTCAACAGCGATTCCAGGATTACTATTATGAGGATCAGAGGATGATGGGTTCTCAGCTGGCTCGTGTGACCTATCATCAGGAGCGTTATCAGCCGTATATGGATCAGTGGGCGCAGCGAGAGGCTCAGAGTATGGGTCAGGTTTTTCCGGCCTATGCTCCACCAGATATCTTCATTCCAGCACATCGTCAGGGCGGATTTTACTATCCCCCGCAGTCTCAGCAGCAGCATCCGCATCAGAGTGGTCCTAGTGACCAGGTGCAGTTTGGTACGTATTCCGGAGGGGGTGGGGAACAATCTATTTTCCCCCCACCCGAGTGACATGGCTTGGTGGTCTTTATAGATAAACATTTCTTTTTCTTAATTCTTTTTATTTCTTAGTTTATTTTTGTTTTTATTTATTTATTTGTGCTGACTAATGTTAACGTACCTTGTATTCTTTGTTTTGTCTTGTTTTTCCTTTGTTTTGATTCGTCTTGTACAATGAGGGCATTGTCTGACTCTAGTATGGGGGGGTTAAGGAAAAACATCCGTTGTGTTTAGTTAGATCAGTGTATTGTATTTTAAAAAATAATTTAAAAAAAAAAAAAAAAAAAAAAAAAAAAAAACATGTCTTGAGAAAATTTTAATTTGTTGCATAACCTAGCACATTTTATACCCTACTGAAAGAAAAGTGAGATTTTGAGCCTTGAAAGCATTCATTTTAAATGCTACTTTTTCTTTTGTATGAGTGTGCCGATGGTTGATGACTTTAGAACTTGACATAGTCATACGTTTCGAGACCATAGATGAGCATTGCATTAGGGTAACCTAGTGTAATTTGGTACAACTTTAGGGGCAACTTAGGAACAAACCATTTGATTTAGCCTATTCGTTTCTTGTTAGATAATTTTAGCTTAATCACATTGGTTAGCTAATTTCCATGTAACCCTTTTGTAACACTTACTTTTAGTGTTAGATACTCTAGTTAACCATTTTGCGCCTAACTTTTTCGTTTCATTTAAACCCACTAAATATTTTGTACAATAGCCTTTTCTTTTCATTTTTAGATGAATCCGAACTTAGTTTTGAGATTGCTATTGAGTGTATACTTGAAGATTGAAGTTAGAAGTGTTAAGGCATTGAAATTATCGAATATCGTTAGCCTTTGTATCATATATTTATTTGTTAGAAAAAAAAAAAAAAAAAAAAAAAAAAAAAAAAGAGAAAAAAAAAAGAAAAAAAAAAAGAAAGTTGTAAAGTATGTAGTTTTATGTATTTTGAGTCTTTGAAGAAATAAAGTTGAAGTAATTGTATTATGAGTTATGTAATTCAGAAGAATTTGAAGTTATATGGAGCAATTGGTTCATTAGCGTTTAGGAGTTCGGATTCATTCTAAGTTTAGATGTATACTACGTTTATTTGTATACTTTTATTTATTTATTTACCCATTTAACCTCTATATATTTATTCACATGCCTTTACCTGTACATTACATCCCGAATAAAAGTCCCCGTTTAGTTGTACCTAGACTCTAGTGGTGGAGAAACGATACTTTATCAAGCTTATGATAGAAAACTCACCATGACTGAGCAATTGAGCGGATTTACAGAATATTTTACATACCCTTTAGACTAGTTCGAGAGATTTGTGTGAATTACTCCCAATAATTCGTGAGGTGTTTGGTTATGCTTTTTAAAATCATGGTTTGGTAATTAAATTGAATTGAACTGGATTTGCTTGAGGGCAAGCAAAGGTTAAGTATGGGGGGATTTGATATCGCATATTTTAATCATATTATTATATGCGATATTTGTCTTTTTAAAGTTTAATTCATAACGGATGTTGGGAATTTCGGGCAATTTTGGTACTAAAATGTTATACAGGTATTAGCCGAAGTTCTGGAGAGGAAGTGACATAATTGGAGCTGAAAGTGAAGAAAACGGGTCAACATTCTATTCCCGTTATATTTTGAGACGAGCGTCAACTGGTCACGAGATAGGAAGCAAAAACGAGCAGCAAAACACGATTTCTGGAAAATCAGCGGGGGACGCCCGTCCCGCGGGTTTTGTTGCTGCTGTCTGCTGTTTACGTTTTAATAAAGAATGTTTAGGGTTTAATATTTATCATCTTATCATACGCATAGTATTGGAGTATTGAAACCCTAGCTTTGGACCACGAATTCTTGGAGTATTTTGGTATTGTTAGACTCGTTTATTTCGTTGTTTTAAGCATTCGGATCATTGGTACTTTAATCCTTTTCGTTATTACTTTTAATATAAAGATGTTTCATTTAATTCTATTGTGTTGCGTTTTTATCATTATGAGTAGCTAAATTTCTTAACGTTCACTTGGATGATGTGATCAATTATGTAGGTTATTATTTGATTACGAATATGTTGAACTGGATTTTATGTTTAATCGAAAAACCAATTGTAATCGGTTTTTGAATCTTGTTTAATCTTTTATATAAACTGTTAGTAATTCATCATAGGTATTCGAGAGGAACTTGTGACATTACAAAATAGTTTATGAAATAACTAATCGGTCTATAATTAGTTTAAAGATATTAGTATTCGAGAGGAACTAGTATTAAAGATTTAAACAATAAAAACATGATTGTGGTTGTTAGTTAACTAGATTAAGAGAGATCGGTTTAGTTAATTAAGAAGCTATTCGAGAGGAAGCTTTATAAGATTAAATCATAAAATCGGCTTAGGTACTTATTGCTTAGTTGTCAAACGTAGATATTATTCACGAGAGTGGTAACTATACATGAGACAGTTAAAGTTTTAATGGGAAACGAGAGTTCAAGTTAAATACCTTTTAAGTAGTTCAACATTGTTAGTAATTAAGTGATAACCGTAGTAATTGTGATCAAGTCCAAGTGAATGTATTTTCATTAATTGTTTACAAACAAAATCTTTTCAGCGATTCATCTGAATCAATTAGTTTCTTTATTTTAGTAGTTTAAGCACCGTGACAATTCGGTCACAAAACCCACTTCTTGTTTTATTAATTATTAATTATATTTCAACCATCAGTCCCTGCGATCGAACCTGATTTACCTAAAACTATACTATACTTGATTAGGTCCACTGCCTAAGATTGTGTAGTCGAGTCGTAAGTAATTATTGTTTTTAAAATATACTAGATTTCGCACATCAATGGCTCTTGAATTTTCTTTGGTTCCATTTGAGAAAGAAAGCAAGCAAAAAGGCATGTATTGATGTTTTTCATTGGATCCCTTTTGGGCTTGGTTTGACTTCTAGTCTCCATAGAGAAGTCAAGATTACCAATGATTTGAGAAGGTTCATGGTTCTTTGAAACACGAGAAGATGGAATTTTCTCAAGTCTTAATTCCACTCCTAAGTTGGTATCATTCAAGTCTGGCATTTCAGTGCTTGGGAAGTATGCAGTAGCAGGAGGAGTAGTAATTGGAGAAGGTAAGTCACCAGTGTATGTTTCAAACTCTTCAGTGACAATATGTTCAGCTCCATCCTCATCTTCTTCCACTAAGTGAGGAACTCCATTTGATCTTGTGTCAGCATCCTTAGCAGTAGTTGTAGAAGTAGGAACATCTTCATATTCAACATCTGCTTCTTGATGTGGAGAGTCCTCTGCAACAACTTTGGAGATTGTGTCAAAGATGTGAAGGGGATCATCAGTAGAAACAGGGAAATTGATGTACTCCATTACATCCAATCTTTCAGTACCAATGATTTGAGCAGTAGGAACTTGCTCCGTAGAAACAGAGGTGGCAGTAGTAATGGGATCCGTAGGAACAAATTTTGCAGTAGTAACAAGATCCGTAGGAACCGATGAAGGTTGAAAGTCAAAGTTAAAGTCTAAAGATTTGGTTAAGGCATCCAAATCAAAGACCCAATTTGGTCCTTGACCCTTTTTGTTGGGAGTATGTTCATTGAAGGACACATTAGAACTTTCTTCTATGATTTTTGTTTTGTGATTGTAAACACGATATGCCTTGCTTTGAGATGAGTATCCAACAAAATTTCCTTCATCATCCTTGCTTTCAAACTTACCAAGATAGCCCCTAGAGTTTAAGACTGTACAAGGACATTCAAATGCGCTTAAGAAACTGACCAAAGGTTGTCTCTTGTGGAGGAGCTCATATGGGGTCTTGTTTTGAGATTTAACTAGAAGAACTCTGTTCTGAACATAGCAGGCAGTGTTAACTGCTTCTGCCCAGAAAAAGATGGGTAGGTTTGAATCTGCCAACATACTTCTAGCCTCTTCAATCAATGTCTTATTCCTTCTTTCAGCAACTCCATTTTGCTGAGGAGTTCTTGCAGCACTGAGTTGTCTTTCTATTCCTTTCTTCTCACAAAAGTCATTCATCACTTGATTCTTGAATTATGTGCCATTGTCACATCTTATCTTTTTGACTTTCAGGCTGACTTGATGTTCTATTCTAGTGATGAAGGTGATAAGTAACTGACTTGTCTCATCTTTAGTGGCCAGGAAGTACACCCAAGTGTATCTAGTGAAGTCATCAGTGATGACAAGGCAATAGGACTTCTTGGCAATGCTCTTTACATTTGTAGGACCAAAGAGGTCCATGTGGAGAAAATGTAAAGGAGTAGTAATTGTGTTGATCTCCTTTGACTTGTGAGATGATTTATGCTGTTTTCGTTTCAAACAAGCTAAACAGTTATCATCCAAATTGAACTGTTTGTTTGGGAGACCTCTGACCAAGCTAGACTTCACCAATTGATTGATATTCTTCAGGTTCATGTGGTACATCCTTCTATGCCACATATTTGATTCATCCAAAGTAGCTTTTGAGAGAAAGCATGCTTCAGGTGCATTTAGTTGTACCTTAGACATGTCAAAACAATAGACATTGTCTCTTCATGGAGTTCTGAGTAGGATCATGCTTTCATCAATAACATATCCAGGCTTCATGATGATGCATTCAGAAGCAGTGAAGATAGTTGTGTGTTTCTCATCACAGACTTGAGAGACACTTAACAAGTTGTACTGCAACTGTTGCACATAAAAGACATCTTTGAAGCTAATTCTCCCATTACTTACAGTTCCCTTTCCAGAAATTCTTCCTCCTTTTGGATTACCTCCAAAGGCAACATAGCCTCCATTGAACTTTTCAAAGTCCTGAAGACATGACATGTTGCCTGTCATGTGCCTGGAACAACCACTATCTACATGCCAACTGCTCTCACTTTCATTTGTTGGCTGAACCTGCACATAAACAATAGGAGTTAGTTTCTGGTGGGAACCCAAGCCAGAGCTGACTTGGGTTTGCCCATTTCATCAAAGTAACTCACCTTCCTTTGGACTAGTTTTGAGAAATCAGGTGGAAAAGGTGGTTGAGTTACTTTGACCTTTGGTTGCCATACTTGTTTAAAGGTTTTAGCTTTTTCAACTTTATCAGTATTAACATTCTTTGTTTTAACAGTAGGAACATGTACTGTTTGAACTCTCTTTTGATGTGCAGTAACAGAGTTACTATTTGCAGTATTAACAACTGCAGTATTAACACTCTTTCGTTTAACAGTATTAATACGAGAAGTATTAACACCATTTTTCTTGACAGTATTAATACGTGCAGTATTAACCCAAGATTGTTTAGCAGTATGAATTCTGTTTCTACTGATTTGGAAATTTGTTTTGTTAATAGTGTGGCTGTTTGAGGCAGTATGAACAGAGTTCTTCTTTGCAGTATGAACTCCATTACTACTGTTCAAAGTAGATTTTTGAACAAGGGATGGTTTGTTTTGCTTAACTTTATGGTCAACCTTGCATGTATACCCCAACCCCCTGTGCTGTCTTTGTGCTACTTTCTTTTGATTTTCAGGGTTGCAATAACAGATTTTAGCATAATGGTTATTTTTTTTTCCCACAAATAAAGCATGATTGAACTTGTTTCTTAGGAATTAGGCCTTTTTGAGTTTTCAACTGAGTTTGGTTTCTTTGATTTCCTCTTTTTCCTATGTGAATCCAAGTTTTAATCTTTTCTCTTTTACCATTGGTATAAGTACAACAATTGCATTCACAATCCTTCTTTTTATATGGTTCTTTTGAAACTGGACTTTGTGAATGTGTTTGTTCAACTTCTACTGGTTTAGGCACTTGTTCTTTTAACTTTTGATCACTTTCTTCATCAACATCCTCTATTAGAACTTCATCATAATTGATTGGATCAGCTATGAATGATTTTTTTGGAGGAGTTTGTGAGATGGGAATTCTAGGGGTTTCTAGAGTTGGGGGGATATAGTTTTGATTAAATGGTGGAGCTACCTCTTTATAACCTATAGCTTTAACCTATCATGGGCGAAAAGGTCTTCCGGCATTCTCTCGTATAGCTTTGCTAGATACAAGATTTGTAGAGTACCAACACGCTATCCTGATTTGATTTTTCCATGGATTTGTTGATTTATTAGGTCATTAACAGATTTGGAAGCATGTTCTAATTTTCCTACATTTAATGCAACCTTATCTTTTTCCTCCAATAACTGTTTAATTTCCTCCCTAGCATCCTTAAGTTTAACTAGAAGATCCTCTATTTGCCATTCAACTACTCTGAGTTTCTCTTGATAACTTTGTTCATTTACTTTGTATGATTTAATTTGATTTTCTAAGTTATCTATTACCCTAGCAGCTGACATTCTTTGTTCCTCTAATGATTTAATGGAGTCACTCATTAATTGATTGTGATTTCTGTATTTAAGTACAACATCATTACATTCAGAAGAACAGAGTTTTGAAGTTACCTCAGCCATGAGTGATGAAGTTTCAGTATCCTTTGATGATGAGTCAACTGCCGTTAGAGATTGCAGGAGAGTGTTATCTTGAGTAGATTCTTGATCATCTTCATTCCAGTCATATCCAAGAACATCGTCGTCAATTGTTGTAGTAACCAGGTCAGTATAAACAAGCTCCGTAGAGACAACTTTTGTAGAAACAATATTGTCAGCATCCATTACTACTGCTATGCATGCATGATGAACAGTAGTAATATTTTCAGTAGAAACTGAGTCATCACAAGAAATTAATGCTATGTTTTGACTAGTTTCTTCGGCTAAGTCATTCCAATCATATCCAAATACATCTTGTGAAACAAGTGCACTTGGATTGTTGTCTTGTGTGTTTCTTGAATTGTTGGATTTTGACTTGTTTGGACATTCCCTTGCAAAGTGCCCTGGTTCATTACACTCGTAACACTTCACCTTGCTTTTATCCAAAGCAATCATTTCATTGTTCCTTGGATTAATTCTTCTTCCGGTTTTGTTCACAAACCTCCTAGCACGTAATGCTAACATGGCCGCTTGCCACTTCAGATCCATCTCTTCCCAGTCTTCTTGATGTATCTGCTTTATATCATCACTAGTGAGATTGGAGCTTTGTGAGATGAAGGCTTCAAAGTATATCTCTTCTCCAGCTTCATGCTGTGTTCCTCCAGAGGTTGTGACAAGAGCAGTATTAACATCATTAATAGTGTGATTGTTGCTGCTTGGTTTATTTGCTTCGACCTCTAATTCAAAGACTCTTAGATCGTTATATAGATCGTCTAGTTCCATCTCTTCAAGTTTATATCCTTGTCTGTAGGAGACAGTATAGATAATCCATTCCTTACCTAGAGCTCTTAGAAACTTTCTATTGATGTCATCTTTGTCATATTGTACTCCTGCACTTATCATCTCTCCTGTAAGCTTTTTGTATCTATCAAACGTCTGTGTCATTCTCTCTGCTTTCAAAGCATTGAAATTTTCATATTCCTGCTTAAGAAGAGCCTTCTTGTTCTTCTTGGTATTCTTTGTGCCACTAAATCTTTTCTCTAAAGCTTCCCATAAAGATTTTGCATCTTTATATTCTTCAAATTGTTATTGATACTCATTGGGAATGGCAATCAGAAGAATACTAAGAGATTTAATCTCCGTTTGTTTTTCTCTTCTCTCCAGATCAGTCAATGGTTGACGAGTCACAAATCCAGGTTGTCCATCAGCTGCAAAGTTTGTAGCTGGCTTGTTACCATTGACAATAACATCCCATACTGTGTAGTCAGATAACAAGATGTGTTGCTTGATACGTAGCTTCCACAGATCAAAGTATAGGAACTTTGTTGATTGATACATCAGTCATGATTGTTGATTTGATTTCTTCCTTCGTTGAGTCTTATAAGAACTTGTTAGATCAATGGATCTTGAGCACCTCCTGTTCTCTAATACCACTTGTGAGGATCGGATAAGCTAATATAACTTATAGTTTGCCTTCGTTAAGATCTTGATCTATTAAAGAAGTTCAGCAGCGGATGAACACTTTAATATTAACAAGTTATCGAACAATGAATATTGCAAAAGTAAGAACAATAAAGAACAATAAACTTGTCGAATTATAAGCCTCAATTGCATTAATCAATGATATCAATACAACGTGTTTTCTATCTTACAAGGATCTATATTTATTGTGACGTCCCGTCAATTTGAAGTACTTATGTTACCGTTATTAATTATATTTTATTTGCAATTGGTTTTGACCCTTGTGTTTCGCTTTGTTTTACTCACGATTTACTGTTATTGAGAATCGGGTTTCTGTGTTTGCTGATTCGTCCCCCGAGACGTAATAATTTTATTTTATCTAAGTGTCAATTAGTTAGTATTCTCATAAATATAAGTTAGGAGGTTTATGTCATATTTGCCGGTTATCGTATTCTTTATCCTCGAGATATCGTGCTTTTGCGTGTCACACCCCGCTAAAGCGGAAACACAGGATGTGAAGAGCAATAGCATTCGATACACAAGTTTATAATTCCACACCAAGTTATATTAAAAGAAACATAACTTCAAAGGTTTACAAATGTTTAAAGCATCGTTTACATATTCGAAATACAAGATAAGTGTTTATAGCCAAGCCACCCGAACCCTTTCCCATTCTTGAAGTCATCAGCCCTAAGCGTTCAAGCATAATCTCATGCTTACTCGTTTCCTGAAAATACGAGTCAAGTGTTAACTACGGGAGACGTAGTTAGTGAGCTACAAGTTTAGATAAAAGCATTAGAGTTTCGACGCACATAACAATGGCGTAAAGTATAGCATTAGAATAATTTTCGCATAACCATGCGTAAAATATAGTGTTCAAATAGTTGTCGCATAACTATGCGTAAAATATAGTGTTCAAATAGTTGTCCCATAACCATGCGTAAAATATAGTGTTCAAATAGTTGTCGCATAACCATGTGTAAAGTTTAGTATACGTGTTCGTAGGCATTGACCACATAACGCGACTATGTGACTATCCTATGTATTGCCCAATGATCGTTGCTAAGCCTAAAGTCTACCCATTTAGTATTATGCACCATCGTTATTTGGCGTTGTGGTGAGGGTCTCTCCACCCTAATAGCGCTATCCATATCTACTAACGGTCCTTTCCAAAGGGATTAATAGCAACTAATGTCCTTGGTAGTGTCGGGAATTTTAGTGGTATCTCACGTCCATGTTGTACAACGTCCGCAACATGACGATCGATGTTTTAGTCATTGGCAAAATAGTTTTCGTGTCCTCGGTATTGTTGGGAAAACCCTCAACAATGCCGGCAAAATAGTCATTCGTTTTAGTATTCAAAATATCAAGGCATTTCATAAGCATTCCAAGTATACAAGTGTTTTCGTAATAGCATTCGAGTATCAAATCGTTTTCGTAATAGTATTCGAGTATCAAATCGTTTTCGTAATAGTATTCGAGTATCAAAGCGTTTCATAATAGTATTCGAGTATCAAAGCGTTTCATAAAAGTATTCGAGTATCAAAGCGTTTCAAAGTTTGCTTCAGCTTAAATGTAGTGTATAAGCCTAAGACTCGCATTTCACCCCAAAAAGTATTAAAAGCGTTTAAAGAGTAGGGGTTTGTAACTCACTGTTTGCGAAGATCGTAGCGTGCTCGGAAAAGCTCGAAAAGTGCTCGGAATCACCGGAATCCTATTTTATACCAATTTTTGGCGTAAGTAACATTATTTATTAGTTAATACCATCGTTAGTCAACGAAATGCTTATGTTATAAAGTGTTTGTATTTGGTTTTACTAAAATCGGGCAGCGCTTTCGCGCTATAGTTTCTAAATCCAATTTTTAACACTTTCCCGCTTACAAATGCCATAACAATAATCTTTAACTTATAAAAACATGAAAGGGATTATATGTTGAATAAGTTACCCTATTATAGGTTATATTTCATGAACTTCAGTTTTATATATAATCTTAAAACGACAAGTTTAAAGTTACGCTCAATAATGGTTTAAATAAGGTTTTGTAACAAGTCTGCACCACGACCGCCTCGTGGTGGAGGCACTGCGCCGCGGTCATGGGTTCACCACGACCGCGTCGCGGTGGAGGCACCGTGGCGCGGTCGCGAGACAGGTCCTTTACCAAAAATTGTTTTTGATGAAATTCGTTATTTTTAAGTTAGATTTCGACATGCAATGGCTGAAAATGGTAAACCTTTTATGATATTAGTTTATTTTGGATTTTCAACCATAATAACAAGGATTTATACATAACTTTTATAAAATCCCGTTTTTGTATATAAGTCGTTATAAAACTTCATAAAAACTTGTTTTAAGGTGTTTGATCTTACATGCAATGAGTCACTTTTGTAAAAACAGAGGATTTAAAAGAGTCATACCGAATAGAAGATGGATTGATGGAGGTTGAAAGGATCTTTTGATGATTTTAGCCCCAAAATGTAGAAAATCGTTTATGAACCCCAAATGGTTGAATGCTTCTTTCTCCTTTTGATTATGGAACGATTTTTGTGGTGTTTTTGATGAATTATTTCTGCAAGCGTGGCTGTGTTTATGGATGTTTTGAGAGGGTTTTCTTGAGTGTAGGTAGCTAGAGAGAGTGAGAGATAAACAAGTGTGTGTAAGTGTGTTTTTGTGTTGGGAGTTTGCAACAAGAAAATGGGTGTTCTAGGCCAGTTTACTGGGCCAAAAGGAGGTATCAAACCCGCACAAGACAGGTGTCTTCGAGTTTGACACGTTTGAGATGAGTCACAAAGTTTGTATTTTTGGCTGTCTGCACCCTCCACCGCGGCGCACTGGGCTCACCGCGGCGCGGCTGGAGGGCAGATTTCGCCTTATTCGTTTTTCGTTCGTTTTATTGTTAAGCATTTTCGTTCGTTGAAATTTTACGGTTTGTTATGAGATGAACTTACGTAACCACGTAACACATAAGTTAGTTATAGCAAGTATCAAATATTCGCATCGAGGTTATGTTAGTGTTCTCGACCTGAGTTTTGACGGTTGTCACATTCTCCCCACGTTGAAAGAATTTCGTCCCGAAAATTCAACTTGTAGTATTCGTTGTGGGAGAAGTGAAGAGATGAGGATACTTAAGCATCATTCGATCCTATCGTTCCCAGGTATATTCGGGGCCTCGTTTTGCGTTCCAACGTACCCTTACTATTGGGATTTGACTGTGCCTTAGTTTCTTGGTTTCGCGATCTATGGTTTCAATTGGTTCTTCGTCGAGTTGAAGTTTTTCGTCTAATTATACTTCTTCTCAAGGTGTGATAAGTGTTTCGTTCGATAAGTACTTTTTCGGTATCGACACATGAAAAGTGTTATGTATGATATCGTGCTCTTGTGGTAGTTCCCAACGACACGCAACTGGACCTACTCTTTCGAGTACCTCAAGTGGTCTTACGTATCTGGAGTTAAGTTTTCTAGTGTTTTCCGCGGCGTATTTCACCTTTCCAAGGTGACACCTTAAGAAGTACTTTGTCGCCGACTAGAAATTCTAAGTCTTTTCTGCGCATCTCAGCGTAACTCTTTTGACTACTTCTAGCAGTCTTAGTCGTTCCTTTGTCGTTGTGATTTATCAATCGTTTCTTGCACTACATCTGTGCTAATTAGTTGTCGATCTCCTGGTTCCAACCACACAGTGGAGATTCGTATTTCCCTTCGTAAAGAGCTTAAAAGGCGCACACATGATACTAGCGCGATAACTATTGTTATAGGAGAATCCTGTTAGTGGTATATGATTATCCTGACTTCCTCCAAAGTCAATAACACATGCTTTTAGTACATCATCTAAGATTTGTGTTGTACGCTCGCTTTGACCATCGCTCCGTGGATATTGTTAATGGAGTTTTATAAACATGATTATGTGATTGTCCAAATCGAAGACCTTTTAAAAGTATGATTATATGATTGTCCATATTTACGTTACAGACCTACTGGCCTCGGTCCATCAACAATCCAGTCTTTCGGAAGATATTTCCCGTTATAATTAACATGCAAATTAAGACATATTATTTAATAGTCAAGATACAGTCAAAAACAGAAAAATAAAATATAAAGTTAACATGCAAATTAAGACATTTGTATGATAATTAGGTGCATGTAAGACATACTTATAAATATTGTTACAAAAGACAAAGAAACGATCTTAGTTAACTACCCACGGTTGGAACTGTCAAAGGAGTTTGCTAATAAGAAGAATACAAAAAGCCGTAAATGAAGCAACACACTTTTTTCATTTTGAGTTTTATTTTGTTTAAATAACTGTCATACATTACATTATAAATTGAATTACATATTGTTTTAAAGAATATAACATTCAAATTCAAAGAATATAATATGAGGAAGTGTGTGCTTATTACACTTATGATTATTTATATGGCTATGGGTAAGTATTTCAATATTTTCTTTATAACTATGAGTGTTTTTGAAGAATATTTTCTTGATAATATGATGCATGTGCTATTTCATTACAAAATCATGATGCCAATTTTCAAATACAACTCTATCTTTGTGCTAGTACGTTGAATAGCAAAAGGTGCTTGAAATATTATATAAACTTTTCTAACAAATGCAAATTCAATATTATGTGCTAATAAAGTATAACAATTTTTTGTTTTGTTATAGGATGTAGAAGTGGTGTCACTATCAAGAAAGCTAAAATAATGTGCACCCATTGTTGCGAAGAAGGTCGTTTAGGTACGTGTTATGAATCACTTGCAGAATGCAAGGAAACGTGTCCGAATCTTGGTGGTCATCGGCTTGTAAAAACAGCAAATCTGTGTTTCTGGGGTTGCGTTTGCTCCGAATTGCGACATATTTGCGTTTTTGTGTGTGTGTAATCGATTGATTATGTATATGTGTGTGTGCCGACGTTTATGGTAGCTACTGTGTATTTAAAGGAATTTAAAGGAATTTGGTTGTAAAAACAGCAAATCCGTGTTTCAAAACCGGCTTTGGCAAAGCCGTCTTATGACACGTGGCGTATTTTGGTTGGTCGGTCAACAGAAAAGTGCCGGCAGGCACGTGAAGCTGCAGAAAAAAGTCAAAAACCGGCATTCCCAATGCCGATTTATGCTGACTGTATATCCATGTGGAAAAGGTAGTAAAAAACCGGCATTCCCAATGCCGGTTTATGCTGACTGTGTATCCACGTGGAAAGGTAGTGTGTGACTGGGCGAAATGGTTGCCTTTTATCCGACGTGGCCTAAACCGGCATTCCCAGTGCCGGTTATACGAGAATTACAAATTTTTCCCGGTGAAATCCACCGGCGCTAATTCCGACGAGGATTTGTCTATTCCGACCAAATTTTCAAACTTTATGTGTTTCTTGTTGCAGTGTTTTGCTCTGTTAATTACGATCTTGTTATTCCTGATGAAATATCTCATATAACTAAGATTATTCAAATTTCAAGTTTCCCTTCTCTTGGAATATTATTACAAAAGTTAGAAAATCCAGCTTTACTCGCCTGCTTAAAAGTACCATCTAACGAGGGTGTACTTGTGCGCCGTGTTGAACCCACTTCCGGTGCCAGTAATGTCTTGAAGGAGGTACACTACTTTTTAAACTCAAGATAGTTGTATTTGTGGTTTAATTATCAAGTTTTAGGAAAAATAAGGTATAAGTGGACCATAGATTTTTGTGGGTACTGGAACAAAAAAAAGCTTGGGCAAATAGTAGGGGAAAGCCACTATTAAAACAAAACAGGATGTACAACTAATACCCGTTTAACCCCCGATAAGACCAAGCCTTAAAAAAACAAGAGGTGGCCATTTCCACCCATTTACTTATAAATCGGTCGATTTGGGACTTGTTCTGTCTCAAATGGGTCATATAATAAGCTTATGTAAAAGAATGGGTCAAAAGCCATCTAAAGTCTCTTTCTAATGCGTACATACTCCATCATTTATTCAAAGGTTTGGATTATTGTAATAAAGGTGTTATTTTGTAATCGCAAGTAATTTTAATTATTTATATATTTTCTCACAATTTTGTTACTTTCCAGGGGGATGTAATTGTAAGCTTTGATGGTGTAGACGTTGGGTCAGAAGGGACAGTTCCATTCAGATCAACCGAACGGATTGCATTTCGCTACCTCATCAGTCAAAAGTAAAGCCGTTGATTCTAATATCACCACTTTATTTTATGAGCTTTATATGTCCTGCTTTATTTGGTGTAGTGAATGCACATTTTATGCATATTATATCTAAAAATATTATGCTTCAGATTCACTGGTGATGTAGCAGAGCTTGGAATTATAAGAGCTGGGGCTTTCATGAAAGTTCAAACTGATATGAATCCACGATTTCATATGGTATGCAGCTACCACCATGATTCTCGACCCTTTTACTTATGAATAGGTTGATTTGGTTATTTTTAATTTCAGTCTGGTCACAAAGAAACTTTAGCTAAAAGAAAGAACATGAAACAACCTGAATAGGTCAAACGGGTTAAAGTCACCAGTAGGGTGTTTTTAGAACTTTAGTGTTGATTTGTCGTTAACTTTGTTTTATGGTGTTTGACAACTTCAGATAAGCTCTACCATGAAGATCGGGTCCTTAACTGGAAAATGTCTTCATAATTATATTTAATGTATTAGTTATATGGATAAAAAGCATATTTGGGTCAACCCAACCTTTAGCAGTACAAAATTTGACCCGTTGCTAACCGATCTGTCGTAATCAGAAAATTTCTGTTGTAACTAATTGATCAGGTAAGCGTAAACCTTATAAATTCATTATACCAAAACACGTCAAATAATGTTACTAATCATCGTTTTGTTATATAGTACCACTGGAGCTCTTGAGGCTCCTTACGCACAGGCTTATGGAAAGTCGGTTTCTTTATCTGAACAACAGCTTGTTGACTGTGCCGACGATTTTAATAACTTTGGTTGCAACGGTGGATTACCGTCTCAAGCGTTTGAGTACATCAAATACAACGGTGGACTCGACTCCGAGGAAGCGTATCCTTACACTGCGAAAAATGGTGTTTGCAAATATTCATCAGAAATCCTGCAATCCGTGTCCTTGATGCTGTCAATATCACCATGGTAAATACTTTCAGTGAAACTCGACAATGAAATGGTTTTACATTTTATATCTAACTATTTTGTTGGTATAGGGTGTTGAGGATGAGTTAAAACATGCAGTAGGTGTTGTTCGTCCAGTAAGCGTTGCGTTTCAAGTGATTGCTAACTTCAGACTTTACACTGGAGGAGTTTTCAGTAGCGATAATTGTGGTAGTGATCCTATGGTAAGGTTTTATCTAGGCTTTATTATTGATTGGTTTATAAGACGATTACATTATAGAAGGTGAAGATATATGTCTATATGATGACTTTTTGCAGGATGTGAACCATGCTGTTGTTGCGGTTGGATATGGTGTAGAAGATGGTGTCCCATACTCGCTAATTAAGAATTCATGGGGTGGAGCTCGGGGTTTAGATGGTTATTTCAAGATGGAAATGGGCAAAAACATGTGTGGTATGTCCTCATTTGTCATCTATTTTTAACATGTTTGTCACATCTCAAGATAATCGCGTGGTCCCTAAATACACCAACATTTATTAACATTCATTAACTGTTTAAAAGCTAATTTGATGCTAATTTGATGTGATTGCAGGTGTTGCAACTTGTGCATCGTACTCCATTGTTGCTTAAATGTTATGGAAGAAAAAACTGTGCTCTTTCCATGGAAAAGTCGTAAAAAAAACATTTCCGCTACTGTATTATGGTATGATAAGTCGGATGTTACTAAGGTCAAGTTTCATAAAATGGGGTTTGGGGTTTGATATCATGAACACAAAGACAACCTGTTTATAATGTTAATTATGATATGCTATTGTTATGTCAATTATGACAAGTTTCATAAAATGGGCTTCATTATTAATATGTCATACTCAACAAATGATCCTTTATGTTAATTATGATAAGCTATTGTTATGTTGCATTTGCCTAAATATATAGATATATTTCTCTTACATGATATGAATAGTGGAGTTATTGCGATTTCTCAATTTTTCCTACTGTATGTTTGTAAGATATCAAGAAAAGATCATGTCATTAAAAGAAAGTGTACCCAGCTTAGTTAAGCATGATGATGAAACTGTTAGCACTAAAGGTGTAATGATTGTTTTAAATATGAAACCAGGGTACATGATGACCTTATAAATTGCCACTAGGACACGAACTTTGTCCTTGGATAATTCAAGAGATACTCAAAATTCTAAGTAAAAGAACATTGAATCTGAAGTGTTTTTGTCAACAAGCAGTTACAAACGAGGCTTGGTTACAGCTTGCAAGTGGTTTTAAACAACAAAATTGGTTTTCAAGGTTTCTTAAATATGGTCAAGTTCGTTGTTGTTTCTTCTTATCGATATAATAGAGCAAACACAAAGATTCAACACTAACTAACGACTTTGTTAACAAAACATTGGACATACATGTTATAATATATACGGACTTAGAACCCAATCATTACCTAATAACCGTAACACAACTTACAATAAATTATGAGTAATTTTAAGCGCTCGATCAGTTAGCATATATATCATATTTTATATATTAATGTTACATGTCGTACAACACATGGACCGAGAGAATAGTAATATTACTTTTACGAGTAAATTATGAGTGTTCGAGCAGTGGTTGTCAAACACGAGGATTGGTGGTGTCAACCTTGGATCTCCTGTGATGATCACAGTGCAAACCCAGTAAGTTCTTGACGAACCTAGGGTGATCAAGGTTGAAGGTGAAAGCAAGAGTATATGAACTCTGTTTTAGCTTGTGTGTGTTGAAGTGAGATTGAAGTGAGGTTAAAGTGGGCTGTCTACCCTGATTAGACTATGTATTTATATTACCCGTTTCAAGCATAGGGAACGTCCATCAATCAATGACGATCATGAATGCTTAAACTGACATAGTAATCAATCAGTGGTATACTAATCGTCTTCTACTTTATTATTGTTGACATGCGACGTCTCACAACCTGACAGGCGATGACAGCCTGTCAGGGCGCGCTCAGGAGGTCGCCCTCCTCTGGGCGCCCTCCTCTGTCAGGAGGGCGCCCTCCTCTGTCAGGAGGGCGCCTGTCAGGCAATGGCATACAGGCTGTACAATCTTGACATGCGTGTCTTGCTCAATGGGCTTGCTTGTAGCATCAGGCTTTAAGCAATAAATATAGGTAATCCCTACTAACCTCATCAATGAGAATGATAAGGTCTAAAAAGTGGTATACTTAACATATGGATCACGAGACGGATTAGAAACTACCGAAAATTGTAGCCGTAAAACAATTTTACGAAATAACTTCATCGCCGCCGCATAGCGCGGGCTCTCTACTAGTTACTAATATATACATTTATCAGAATGCGATTGTCGTTTCCGAGCACGTATTGCCGTTTAACAATAATAAAATTTTATTATTTCACTACTGTCAAGTCATAAAAGTCAATAATTTACCGCTGCCTTTTCATTTATTTTGCTTTAAATAAAATATCAATCCATATTATAACATAAAACACTTATTGCAAGTATGGTTAGTGGCAAATGCTATAGAACTGGGAGGCTGGTGTTTGATCCTTACCGCTCTCAACCTTTTTTTTCATAATTCAGTGTTAAATTCATTTTTTACCATTCTTTGTAATAAAACAAAATTTTGCTGTAATGGTTATTGGTAATGCAAAACAATAACGCTGCTTGTTGCTGTTTCGAGCCCCATTGTCTTTAATTTTTTCTTTTATTCGTTTGTTTTTGTTTGTTTGTTTGTTTTTATTTATTTCTTTGTCCTTTTCTTTTCGTTTGTTCGAAGGAAAAAGTTTTGAGTTGGTGGGACAACTTTTGAGTTAGTGTTTGATCGAGTGTTTTTCTTTGTTTAAAGTTTTGTGTTTGATTTCTTTTATTTTCCAAATGAAACACTGCTATAACGAGTGGGTATCTACACTTAACATATTTTGATTGAAATCGAAATCACTAAATAAGTATAAATTTAATGTCCGCAACGAAGCGAGGATTCAAAACACTTGTTACTTATCAAATAGTAGAATAATAAATAGAAAAAGGTCTATCCTAATAAAATAGAAAGTAATAAATATAACCAAATATTATAGTATAAAAAAGTTACCAATGTTGCATTTTATAAATTAATAAACACTAGCAACACGTAGAATTTCATCTAATATATACAGTTTGTCTCTTTTTAAAAGGATTCGATAACTAATAATGCTTTATATAGAGATAGCTGTTAATATTATTTAAGTATCACTTGCAAATGTCATTTCAATATTTCTTCAAATATCCTCTTAACGTCACGTGTAACATTTGAGAGTCGTCCAGTAGACAAATATTTTAGATGTGTATTGTTGATTTTTATGTCTTATGTATATCTAATAATAATTAACATACAAATAACATTAATTCATTAACTTTTTTATTCAACTTGTAAAATTAAATAATATCAAAGTTTAAGAGTTTTTTTTAACAAATTAAGATGTTTAATGTAATTGATAGAGTTAAGGTTATAAAACATAAGAAAGTAACACATTAAATCCTTTTGAATAAATTTTAAGATTAAATGTATAATTGTTAATATTAAATGACATAAATCATTTACCTTTTTTATTTTTAGTTAAACGCCAAATCCTTAAACGTAGATAAAGTCAATTCATTATAGTAATGAAATGATATTTAAAGGTTTCTTTAACAATCTCATACATTCGATAACTGACATAGTGGTTTGTGTAGTTATAGTCGTTAACTTTAGTTGAAAATCATTTATAAATGTCACTTCAAGCCAAAAATTCAAAGTGTCAGGTGTCATTAAGAGGGTTTGTCCGCTAAATGGTTATTTTTATATACGTAAGATTGATTTCATCATGTTAATAGTTAAATATAAAAAATAAAATACTAACTGTAAAAAATGAAAATAAAATTAAAAAACTATAAACATGATGAAATCAACAATTGAATAATAAATATAACAAATTCAATCATAATTGAATAGAAAAATAAGAAACATAACCAAATATTATAATATAATTAAAATGTTACTAATCAATGTCGTATGAGTATAAATTAATAACCGTTAGTAATACGTAGAGTTTTTTCATTATACACAGATTGTCTCTTTTAAAAAAAATCGATAACTGACATAATGCTTTGTGTAGAAATAGACGTTAACATTAGTTAAGAATCACTTACAAATGTCCATTCAAGATTTTTTCAAAAATCCCCTTAGTGTCGGGTGTCACTTAGAAGGTATGTTCGTTGAAAGAATATTTTATATGTTTATTGTCGATTTTTATGTCTTATGTATAACTAATAATTATTTAACATAAATATAACACCTATCATTAGCTTATATTTACTACATTATAAATAATCTCTTCAAACTCTTAATCTCTTAAAATTTAAGTAATTGAAATTACTTATTTACCCTTATTCAGTTCAAACATATAAAAATTATAATTAATTTGAATTACTTATTTACCTTTTGCTTATTAAATTCGATTTTATAAATTATTACATAATAATGCAAATTATGGTTTTTTTTGAATTCTATGTTTTAAATAAGTTAACTTTTAGAGAAATATATTTAAAATATTCATTTTTATAAGAAGAAAAAAAATTAATATTTGAATCCAGAATTAATTTTTGATATTTGTTTTTTTCTTCTTCAGTATATAAACAAGTCAGATTGGACGGGGTTAACACTAACAAGTAAGAAGAGAGATTGTTTTAACATTTTAAATTTCCAGATAACTGAATTACAATCCGAACAACTACTAATAATATATTTGCCACATTGTTTCAAAGATAAATTGTTTTTAATTTGTAGTATTTGCAAGATTTGTTATATTTACTTTGCTAGAAATTGTTATGATGGTTGTTTATGTTGCTTTTGTGGACATATTATTTTTAAATGTTTGTTAAGAGATATTAAACAAGTTTTTGGGTTTTTTTAAGTTTTAATTATTTAATAAATGTTAGGATTGATTATACGGTTTAGTTGATAATCATCTATGATAATTATATAGTTTTTTGTGAAAAATTTAAAAGGTAGATATATAATACAAATAAAATACAATACTAATACAAATACATAATAAAATGATAAGAATAGGTTTATTTTTTATTTATATTGTATTAGTAAAGTATTTATAAATATTTAACATTTATGTCTCAAACTACCAAGAAACTTTATATTAGAAAACGGATTTTGTATTATGTTTGATACGTATTAAAAAAAATCCATAGATAAATAGACAATCTTTATAAAGCATATAACAATTCAAAACTCATCAATCTTAAATAAACATTTGAGATAGTGAACATAAAACGTGAACACTTGAATACAAGAATGGTAAAATGGTCATTTGATACAACTAATTGAAATAAGTTAATTCTAATGGACTAAAAGATTGCGAGTGTATAATGTTTACAAATAAAAAGTGTGTGGTGAACTTTCAAAATCAAGAGGATTAAACATGTCCTATTTGCCAAATCGTAAGAAACATATTTGTAATTATCTATACTTCATACTTTGATATACATATATGATTTTACCAAATAGGCTAATAGCGTATAATAAGTCGAATTACCCAAATAGGTTGAATGACAAAAGATAAAATTTTCCGAATGGTCGAAGGATGAAAATATAGAAGGTGTAATTTTATTAATGGTCAGAATAGATAATGTTACCCCATATTGCCAAATTTAGTATAGGAAATGGTTGAACGAGAAACAATTATAACAACTCTTTATGCCTCAAATTTCTAAACTTTAAATTGTTATCTTAAAATTCATATTATAACACGAACAACCAAATAAGAAAGTGTTATACTTAATATAAAGCAGGAAGTAACGAATAAGAAACTATCGAAACTCATTGCCATATCAATAATTCTTTTCCATTCCGAAAGGTGAGCCGAAAGTCGTTACCACATAATTTGTTTTGGCCCCAAACACCGTCCCATAAACCATTACTCTCACGACATAAATCACGAGACGAATTGGAAACTACAAGAAATCATTATCGCACTACAACTTTTCGTCGTCGTTACATCGTGCGGGTTCTATATTAGTTTATTTAACTTGTAAGAATAAATAAATATAAAAGTTTAAACAAAATTGTTGCAAATTAAGTTGTTTAACATAATTGATGGATTTAAGGTTATAATAGATAAGAAGGTAACGCATTAAATTCTTTTGTATAAACTTCAAGATTAAATATTAACTGTTAATATTAAATGACAGAAAATCATTTAAATTTTTTATTTTTAGTTAAACACCATAATTCCTTAAATATGACAAAGTCAACTTAGTATAGTAATATCATTTCAAGGTTTCTCCAAAAATCTTATACATTCACTACAAGAATAATAACTTTTCCGGACGACACTTTTCCCGACGACACCATGTCGTCCCTAAAAGCCCCACTAAACGACAAAAATTTGGTTTTTTTTGACTTTCTTTTGGTCAAATAAATGACCGACACTTTGCCCGACGACATGTCGTCGGGAAAGGGTTATCGTATAAATTTTTTTTTGTCGTGTAAAAATATTGGCGCGAATATGAAAATAATTTCCCGCGCCACTTTTGGGGACGACATGTCGTGGGGAAAACTTTTTCAATAAATAAAAAATTATTTTATATTTAATAATACAGTATCATTTAATAATAAAAATAAAAATAAAAAATGTATTACTTTTGGGGACGACATGTCGTGGGGAAAACTATTTCAATAAATAAAAAAATTATTTTATATTTAATAATACAATATCATTTAATAATAAAAATAAAAATAAAAAATGTATTACTTTTGGGGACGACATGTCGTGGGGGAAAACTATTTCAATAAATAAATATATTTAATAATACAATATCATTTAATAATAAAAATTAAAATAAAAAATTTAAATATTATTTGAAATATAATTTATTTAGAAAATATATATATTTTTTTAAATATACTTATATCCATTAAAAATTTAAATATTATTTGAAAAAGTAATATGAAATTGAAAATATTATTTAAAAAAGTAATATATAATTTGTATTGTAATAATTATAGTATTATATCTATATATTTATAATAAATTGTTATATTAATAATTACATACTTTCTTATGTTTGATTTGTATAATATTTCAAATAATAATGATAAATAGGTATTATAGACGTTTGAAATACTTTAAATAATGAGTCATTCGGAATTAAGTTACAAACGTGTTTTGATAAAAGATAAGTCTTTTTGTCATTAGGTTTTAAGATTACGACTGGATATTGAAAATATATGTGTACTTTGAAGATAGATAGACGTTTATAAAGATACTCATACTTATATATAGTATATAGTAAGATTGCGTAAAGAGTTTAAGTAACAAATGTGTAACCGGCTTTATTAAAAGTCCTTTTACATGTAATCAACAACATTACGAATCATTGCATCTCGAGTGTGTTACACAATTGGCAATGATATGATATCATTCAATCGAGTAAGGTCGTTCTATTGACACAAATATAGGCTTAAATCGGTCGATCATTAAAACTTCGACAACAATGATATGATAGTAATTAAATAATTATACGATTAATAATCGTTTACTGTTATAAACGAAAAGTTGTAATACGACATGTTGTGGTATGTATAACTTTTAACCATAACCACGTAATGCTAGACCTTAAATCTTAAACTCATATCCCTAAACCATCGTAAACCTAAACCCCAAACAACATTCATCGACTATCGACTATTAAAGCTAACATAAGCAAAGTTTACCATTCATCTATCGACCATGTCATCGACTATTAGAACACCATAACCCCCTTAGCTAGACCTTAAATCCTAAACTAATATCATTATCGTAACCCTATAACCTAAACCATCGTAACCCTAGAAACTTAAACCCGAACAACATTTATCGACTATTCACCATTTATCGACTATTAAAGTTAACATTATTAAGGAAAAGTTGTATAGACCATTCATCTATCGGCCATTCAACGACTATTAGAACACCATTCATCGACTATATTAGAACACCGTTCATCGACTATTAGAGTTAACCTGAACAACATTCATCGACTACGTACACCCATACCTAAACCCGAACACCATAACCCTAAACCCTCAATATATAGAACCAGACATACATGACATCCAATTATCAATGATTTGATCGATCATTACATAACTTGTAACAATGTCAATGTATACTATCACACATGGAGGTATTCAATCGACTACTCAGTGTTGATCATCGACAATCTCAAAACCAGTCGATATCGTTTTTTCATAGTTTAATAACTTATACCTAATATAATTTAAATTAATAACTTATACCTAATATAATTAAAATTCATTTTCATTACTAATATTATTTAAACGTTTTCGTTACTAAATATAATTATATGACTTTAAAATTTAAAATACTTAATTTTTTTAAAATATTACTTTTAAATTATTTTTATAATTTTATCTTTTAAATTATTAAATTATATTTAATGATTTAAATTACTTTTTAAATTATATACTTAGATCTAAATTTCACCTAAACCTTTTTCACCAAAAACTATTTCCCCCCCTAATTTCCCTCCCAAAATTTCCCCCAAACATTTTCCAAAATTTAATTCCCCCCCAAAATATCAATATATCCTTTTTTCTTTCATGTACAAACACAACATCACAATTATTTCTATCTTTTTTCTCTCTTTTCAACTCACACCACCACCATTCAACACCACCAACCACCCTTTTCCCTACACCCATATCACCACCACCACTTCAACTACCAACTGCCGCCTGCCACCACTACAAACACCAACCGCCGCCATTCAACACCACCACCACCCTTTTCCCTCACCACCATTCAACACCACCTACTGCAGCCACCAACCGCCACCGTCACCACTGCAGCCACCAACCGCCACCGTCACCGCTGCAGCCACCAACCGCCGTCGCCACCACTGCAGCCACCAACCGCCGCCACATGTGACCTGCTGCCAGCACCATCTCCCTCCACCACCTGCAACCACCACCTGCAGCCACCACCGACACCTCCTGCCGCCACCACCGCCACCATCTGCAGCTACCACAACCACCATGATTTTTATTTAGTTAATTAGTTTTTTATAAATATTTGTAATAGATGATAATTGTATAATCTATTTGATAATTATATAATTTATTGTTATTTTCATTAAATTTTATATATGGATAATGTTTATATATTTGATTGATTTTATATTTTGCATTTATATATAGTTATAGATATGTATTGGAATATTGAAATAAAAAAAAATATTTTTAATTAAATAAATAATTAAAATTTAAATAGAGAATTAATTAAAATGAAATTATTATTTAATAAATATATTTTTAAAAAGATTTTATTAAATATATAATTAAATAATAAATAATTATTTTAATATAAATAATTATTTTAATAATAAATTTAAATTTAAAATAATAAATTTAATAAAAAAAATGAAAATCTTTTAGCGACGACATGTCGTCGCTAAAACAAAATATCAAAATCCGTTGAAAGTCACGTGGGCCCCCACCAAGTCGTCGCCATTTGTCGTCGCTAAATGTTTTTCCGGACGAACTTTCCCCAACGACTTATTGCCGACGACAATGTCGTCGGGAAAACCTTTTGGCAACGACATGTCGTCGGGAAAACCTTTTAAACATGTCGTCGCCAAAAGCTGTTTTTGTTGTAGTGATTCGAAAACTAAAATCACGGTATGTGTAGAGATAGCTGTTAGTTGAAAATAAGTTATAAATGTCATTTCGAGATTTCTTTAAAATCCCATTAGTTTCAGGTGTCATTAAGAGGTTCGTCCGCTAGAAGGTTATTTCCGTAATTTCATTTCATCTGTTTGTTGTTAAATATCAAAAAAAAAATACTCGTCCATGAACGGTTATTCTTAGCTTTATGTTATCAGACTAATTTTCAATAAATATATAGAAGTGGTTTTATCGTAATCTAGAAAACAACGCATTGTGATATAAAATGGCATATTGAACAATACATGAAACCTATCTGTACATTATATTTCAAAATTATGATAGAAACATAACCTTGTAATATTTTATTTTATTTTCAACGCTTTTCCATTCTCTTATAAATTTAATTTCAAAGTTTTTTCAAAAATCTCTTCGTGTTAGGTTATTAAGCGGGTTCGTAAGCTAGACGATTATTTTCATATACGTACGTTTGATTTCGTCTTGTTTGTTGGTAATATAAAAAAGAAAATGAAGCTCATCCATGGATGGTTATTCTTAGTTTTGTGTATTAGACTAATTTTCAATAGATATATAGAAGTTGTTTATCGTAATCTAAAAACAAATCATTGTATTGTGGTAATAAAATAATAGGATATGTAAAAAAAAAATCATATTGGAAAAACCTATTTGAGAAGTTTGAGAAAAACTGAATTTAAAAACAAATCTTAAATTAGTATTTAATTATTTGGTCAAATTTTTTAAAAGTTATTTTGTTGATGAACAATTACTTTCAAATGTCCCTTCAAAATTTCTTCAAAAATCCCCTTATTGTGAGGTTTCACTAAGAGGGTATGTCCGTTGGACGAATAATTAAATGCATATTGTCAATTTTATGTCTTATATATACAATTTAGCATAAATATAATACGAATCATTAGATTGTCATTTAACTTATAAGATTAAATAGATATAAAAGTTTAAAAAAAATTGTTACAAATTAAGTTGTCTAACTAATTTATGAGTTAAATGTTATAAAAAATAAAAGGTAACGCATTAAATTCTTTTATATAACTGTTAATATTACATGACATAAATCATTTAAATTTTTTACTTTGAGTTTAACACAATAACTTAGAACATGACAAAGTCAATTCGGTATAGTATAACTTTGAAGGTTTCTCCAAAAATCTTATACATATCGAATAACTAAATCATGGTTTCTCTAGAGATAGTCGTTTAGTTAAAAATCAGTTATAAATGTCATTTGAGATTTCTTTAAAAATCCAATTAGTTTCATAAGTGTCATTAAGTTAGACGCATTATTTTTAATGTCGTAAGGTTGATTTATCTTTTTTTTTGTTAAATATTAAAAAAAAAAAATGTGCTCGTTCAATGAACGGTTATTCTTAGTTTTATGTTATTAGACTAGTTTTTTCAATAAACATATAGAAACGGTTTTATCGTAGTCTTAGTAAACCACTCATTGTGCTATAAAATGGCATATTGGAACAATATATGAAAACCTATATGTACATTATTATTTCAAAATTATGATAGAAAGTAATCATGTAATATTTTATTTATTTTCAACGCTTTTCGTATTCTCTTATAAATGTCTTTCAAGGTTTTTAAATCTCCTTCCTGTCAGGTTTTTAAGATGGTTCGTCTGCCAGACCGTTATTTTTAAATGCGTAAGGTTGATTTATCTTGTTTCTTGTTAAATATAAAAAAAAGAAAATAAGCTCGTCCATAGGCGGTTATTCTTAGTTTTTTGTGTTATTTGACTAAATTTCAATAAATATGTAGAAGTTATTTTATTATAATCTTAAAAAAGAACCCATTGTGGTAATAAAATGTCATATTAGAACAATACATGAGAACCTATTGATGTGCGAAATCTAGTTTTCCGAAAATAAGCTTTTCCTAGACTACGACACCGGGCAGTGTACCCTTGTCGATCGTAGTAAAGTGTGGGCAAATTCCGGGTTCGAACACGGGGACTATTTATAATTGAGATAATAGTATAAAAAGTAACAAATAACACGTAACAAGTGGGTTTTAGTCTTAGGAAGACTTAATGTAAAAACGGCTAAAAGTGATTTGTAATTTAAGTAGTGATAAAGTACGCTTCCGTTCACGAATATATATCTTTCCTAAGTATGAACTGATTATAAACTTCTAATATAAAATTCTAAGTTCCTTTCGAATGCCGGATTTCTCCGATTATTTATCCATGTAACTATTTCTTTTGAATATAGCTAACACCTAAAATAACCGTGCATAAAGTTTCAAGTCGATGTGTGAGAATTAATCTATAAGCTTCATTTCGAATAGCTTACTAATCAATAAACCGATTTCTCTTAATTTATTAACTAGCGTTTGTATTAACACTTACTTGTTCTAATTGTTGTTAGCGATTTTTTTCGAATACCGCAAACTTTTAATCAACTATAGACCGGTTGATTATTTCGTTTCTATTTTAGTAAAAATTACGGATTCCTTTCAAATACCCGTTTTTGGATTACCAAACAAAAGTATAAACAATTTTAAAAAGATAACTAAAGTTTTAACCCAAACGGATCCCCAATTAACCTCTACACATCGTAATCATACAATTTCATACTCAACGATCACATATCCAAGCAAACGTATGACGAAATTAGCTACACATAATATTAATCAAACACGAACTATAAATAAAAGACATGATTATATTGAAAATAAAAGAGTAAGAGTTTAATACCAAACGAAATTAGAACTTGCAATTGATGTCCAAAGTAACAAATTATGTAAAGAAACTAAAATACGATCAATGATTCTTCCAAAATAAACTAAAATTACTATGATTGTTGTTTCCCTAATGATTGATTGTGATGAAAATGATTAGAGATTGGTGTAATAGCTGGTGTAAATTGTCCCCAAAATGGTGTGTAAGATAGTGTAAGATGTGTCCAATAATTCCCAAAATCGTTCCCTTAAGTTGTAGCCTTGAGACCTTTCACTTCTCCCCTTGAATAGCAATTAAAAACGACATTTGTAACTGCCAGGAGGCCACATGCGTCGCAACTTGTGAGCATTGCGCCGCAGCTGGTAAGCAGTGAGTTCAAGGAATTTTCTGGCTTAGTTGCGCCGCATAAGACTCTAGATGCCCCCATCTAGGGGTCAGTGGGTTCAGGGAGTTTGTGGTTCAGCTCAGTGCGTCTCAGTGCTTATAGGTGCGCCTCAGTGCGTTTTGCGACTTCCCAACTTGTTTTTCTTTGCATCTTTTAGTCCCGAAACAACTTCTTTTCACTCCAAATATGTTAACACACCTAAAACATACACTTTACACAAAATTAAGTAATACGGGTCTATCCATTACGTTTTGACACAAAAACATAATAAATATCGCGAAAGAATATGTGTATAATCGAGCGATATCACCTATATGTACATGATTATTTCAAAATTAAGATAAAAACTAACCAAGAAATATTTTTTATTTATTTTCAACACTTTCCATTTCTCTTATAAATGTCACTTCAAAGTTTTTCAAAAATCCTCTTAGTGTTGGGTCATTAAAAGGGTTTGTCCGTTGGACGATTGTTTCAGATGCGTAACGTTGATTTTGTGACAACCGTCCAATTTCAGGTGCATCTTATACTCTATGTGTCCTTTGGTCTATCTAGTCTTTAACTTTCATAAATCAGAACCGCGACAGTGTCAGAATCACAACCGGAATCAAATTATATAAGTCCTAATACCAAGAAAACTCCTAATGAACTTTCCTAAGTTCATAATGTAACATACTTTAAAACTTTAGTTAACGAAAAGGTCCAACGAAACAATTATACAAAAACAGCAAAAACACAAAAATTGTTACAAAAATGGTCCAGGACGACGCACAGAGGCCATGTGCGCCGTCCTGGCAGGACGATTTTTGTAAAAGATTTGAATTATGTGCATGTCTCGATTACTCGACTCCACCCACCAATCAATCTCGTTTTAGGCACTCATTTTCTGCCAAGATGACAGTCCCAACCCACCCTATTATCATTTTCTTTACTTCCTTTTTCATTTACCATTTTATAAAACAAAAATACACATATACCACTTTTCTCTCTAAAAACTCTCAAGAACTTCCACATTTCCAGTGATTTCCAGCAACCAAAACACCATTTTATTCCATACAAAACGTTTGAAACATCAAGAGGAGCAAGGGAAACTAAAATATTTCGGTAAAGGACTATTTTTGTAAGGGTTTTCGAAGCTAAATCCGGCCAAATCCTCATCCAAGCTAATCTCTTCGGTAGAAATCTTTCCCTTTTCATTTTATACTGATTTTATTACTTGCATGTAAGATCTAATGGTTCAAAACAAGTTTTTATACAAATCTATGACTTTTTATGGTCAAAAACGTTTTTTAACCGAAATAACCTTTGAATCCACGAATTTGTGACTCTAAATACTTTAGAAACTGTTAAAATGATGTTTTAATAAGTTTAAACCTATTGCATGTCGAGATCTATGGATAAATAAACGTTTTACAACAAAAACTCGAAATTTCACGACCTGTGCGCCGTCCCTATGACCAGGACGACGCAGCGGGTGAAAAATATGGCTTTTGTGCGCCGTTCCAGAGGTCACAACGTCGCACATGCCTGACCTTTTTCCCGAATTTTTGTTATTTGACGTTTTTGACTATATTGACCCGTTGACTTTTTGACGTATGACTTTTGGGACTGAGTTTGGTAAAAGTAATAACATTTGAGACATGTATGGACTAAATCGGACTAAAATGGACTAGATTAAATATGTTATCGTGTTTTAGGTGATTTGTGAGCGGAAGTGGATAGTACATTTTTGGATATGAAATTTGGGCGCGGAAGCGCTGCCCAAATTTCCTTAGAAAAATGTAAACCACTTCAGCGAGCAAAAGCACTCGTAACATAATAATAATAAACGTTAAATCGGACTTTTGGACAAAAACGTGATAATTACCATTTCGGACTAATTTAACAATACTTAACCTTGACACTTAACGTTTAACAAAATTTTATCTATTATATTATATAAATAACATAATAAGATAATAACTAATTAAACTATCTTGGTAATAATAGGCGATCCGTGATTCCCGGCTTCCATTTCCGACCAACTTTCGTGTTCCTACTCTTCGCAATCCGTGAGTTACAACCCCTTTTACTTAATGTATTTTTGCATGATTTTTGGGGAAAACATAAGATTATTTGTACTTTGAAAACAATTATAAACAATTGCAACTTTGTAACTTTTGAACTTATTTACGAACTTATGAAACTATTGTGAACTTTGGAAACTTTATGAAACTATTATGACTTTGGAACTATTGAACTATTTTGGACAAACTCTTTAAAACTCTTATGCGTAAATACTTTTGCTCTACTGGCTTACTTGAACTTACCGACTTGCCCCCTTTTCGGCTAAACTAATTATTGATGCTTGTATGCGAGACCGACCCTTGATGGAACTATAACATGAATCTTAAGTGACGGACGACTATCTCTTTTTGAAACAAAACTACTTAGTGCACAGCTGCTTTTTAGACTTTACACACTATTAACTTCAGAGCCGTTTAGTAATTATGGGTATCGATACTTAGGAAAGAACCGTTCCTTGCTTAGATGGCAGTCTAAGTACATATTACTAAGAACTTGACGACTCCCCGTAGGATAGGCGGGGTAAGGGGCCTCACGGTTAAACAATCGGTTTAGTCTGAACACTTAAGTTATAGATGCCAAGAGGTTGATACAAGAATCTAATTAGTTACTTATACGCATAAATTTATGAACTTTTAGCGATTTATTCCGCAACACTTTTAGCGATTGTTTCCGCAACTATGATTTGACTAAATCTGACTCTACTTGGTCTATACGAACTTTAGGGCACTGACACGCCCATTACTTAGAACTTTAAAAGTATATATATATTTAAGCGACTTTTCTCCGCTAACCTCCTTTTTGGAAACTTTTACTTTTATATACTTAACCAACTTTTTTGCCGAGCAACTTAAACTGTAACTCACTCACTACTTTCGTAGTTGACACTTTATCTTATGTTTCAGGAAATTTAGTGTAAGTATGAGGTGCATGGCATGGACGGGTCAAGGCGGTCGCGTGAGAACCATATTGGGAAAAGACTTGTTCACTTATTTTGGGAATTTTTAATGGAACTTTGTTTATTTATTTGTACTAAATTACTATGGCTTGGTTATTACTTTTGAACTTGTAAACACTTTATTTTTAATCTATGACTTGAATGCCGTTATGTTTCTTATAACCCGTGTAATGATGTTCCAGCTCTTTACATCTCGTTTTTTCGCTTTAGCGGGGTGTGACAGATTTCATCTTGTTTTTTGTTAAATATAAAAAAGAAATAAACTCGCCTATGGACGGTTATTCTTAGTTTAGTGTTTTTAGACTAATTTTCAATAGATATATAGAAGTTGTTCTACCGTAATCTTAAAAAAACAACCCATTGTGGTAATCAAATTGAAGGAGATGTAAAAAAAGTTCATATTTTATATGAGAAGCTAGAGAAAAACTGAATTTAAAAACAAATCTTAAAATTCAAATAAAATTATTTGGTCAAATATTCTAAAAGTTATTTTGTTAACTAATGTTAATTATAAATGTAATAATAAACCTTTTAAATATTCAAAATTAAAAGAGGAAATAAAAATAATTTAGTAGTATTTATATGGTTTCACTAAATAATCCTTGGTAACCATTAATTAATAAATGAAAATAATCATTATTAGAGCACACGGTATGATAATCGTGATTGTGGGTGACTTTGGAATTTTTTTGTTGACGTGACATCCAAAATCATTATTGTGAGTTTTTTGGTGGTGTGATAATGATGAATATGGGACCCGAAAGTTTTTTTTTTTTTTTTTTTAAACATTTTATTGAATTGAAATGATTATTTTAAATTAAAAACTAAATAAATATATCTTAAAATAAAAATTAAATAAATATATCTTAAAATAAAATTAAATAAATATATCTTAAAATAAACACTAATATTAGAAAAAATTGAAAATAAAACAAAAATGTAAATACCAAAATTTTGGGGTAAAATATGCAAATACAAAAAAGAAAAAGTTAAACACATAAAATCATATCATCTTCTTCATTAGAAAACCTCAAAAAGAAAAGAAAAAAAATAGGTTAAATCATTTTATTGAAAATCGTTTTAAATATCTTGAATAACTTAAATTAAACTATTAAAAATGATTTTTAAGATCTTAAATTGAGAAAAGAAAAAAAAAATCCAAATCACGAGTAGAGACAACAAGCCCGGAGAACGAAGCCCACAACGAGCGACCTCGATGTGGTAACGAGGGAGGCGCTCGTTGTGGGTGTGACAACGAGCCCACAACGACACCATACCCCGTGCTCTTAGAAAAGAAGGATTTTTTTAAGAAGGATTTATAATTTTGATTTTCAGATTTGTTTAGACCTGTTTTATGATAGAAGGATTTTTTTAGATTTGTTTTATGATTTTGATTTTCAATAATGATAGATGGTCAATTTAACATAATATTTGAAAACTATTGAACATAGGTTAGAGGAAAAAACAACAAAAAGAAGAGTCATCAATTTTTCTCCAACTCAATAAAACAAATGAATACATAAAGCGTTAAACATATTTTTAATATAAACTTATAAATAGTAGGAGTTGAAAAAAAAATGTGTTAAATATTAAAAAAAAAAAAAAATACATGAAGAGAAAAGGAAGGCAGGAAATAGTGATAGGAGGGAGCTCCTTGGTGTTGGATGACATCATACATTATACATGTAATTAGATATACCAATTAAATATAAAAATTATTTTTTGATCAACGTACTTAGTACAACTTATCGATGCATTAAAAATACATAATTATTCATATTAATTTAAACTATTAATAATAGATATGATGCATATGGTTAATTTTTATATCTTATATATATATTTAATAAAAAAAACATCAATTCATTAATTTTTTGTTTAACTTATAAAATTAAACTAGTATATTACCCGCGTGTTGCAGCGGATGATAGAAAAATATATTTTACAAAATTACATTAAGGAATATGATTACGGAAACATATATATAGAATTATAAAAATAAAAAAACATGAACAAAAATTAAAATTATAATCCTAACTGAAAAGTGAAAATACAAAATCAATTCAAAAAAATAATATTAACTTTTGAAACACATGTAATTTATTCATCACGTAAAACTTTTAGATAAAAACATTTGAGGTGTATACTTTGTCCCGCTTATAATCTTTTGCAACTTCACTAAATGGCGGATCCAGAAAATCGAGATAAGGGGGGCATAATTATTTTTCGACCAATTGGGTGGGGGCAAACATATAAAAGTCTAAACAAATTAGGCGTGGCGTCACTGATTTTATACCAATTTTCTCTAAATTTTTTTCTGACCAATGGGGGCAATTGCCCTCCCCATTAGTACACTAGATCCGCCCCTGTCACTAATACATTTGTATTTCTATATGTTATGTCTCTTGACATATGGATGTTCCTCAGAAGATAGGTTACGTAGTTATGTGTAATAATCAAGGGAACATTGTTCATGTTGTAAACATTGTTACTCGGAGAATAACCATTGTTACTCGGAGTACTGTTGTTGGGGCAAACTTTGCTTTGAGCATTGTTTCTTGGATCAGTGTTGTGGCTTTGTGCATTGGTGATATTGCTTTTAGAGTTTATTTTGAATAGCATAATGTTTGGGTCAATCCATAGAACTTGTTTGGGTCTTTTGAAAAGAACAAAACTTGTTTTCAACTTGAATTGTTCTAGTCCCTACCTATAGGTGGCGAGTGAACATCCTCATTGCCATTTACAAAACAAAGTGAACAGGCAAACATTTACAGTTAGACCAATAGATTAAAAAAGAAAATCATCAACTTGATATTGAAATATATATAACCTTTTGTCGAGCTACTCACAAACTATCTTGTTGAAAGTTTTTCTCAATTTGTAGAAACATGAGTTACTACAATCTTGCAATTTTCGGAAAACACCTATTGATTGCAAGAAAAAAATTTAAAAAATAATAGAGAAACACTAATAACAAGAAATGATCTTTTCACAATGAAACCAAAATCTTCAAACTTATTAATCAACATTGTATTTAAATTATATTATTACAAAAATTTAAAAAGAAAAAAAACAAAAAAAAAACGTAGGTATCATTTTCAAGTTAAACCTCTTTCGACTTCCCATACTCTATCAAGCTTTATTAGTTTTTGTAGAGTTTGTAATCAAACTTGTTTATGAATTTGACCTAAACATTTGTCCCACTTTGTTTAAAATAAATCTCGTTGATAATGACATGGACTCACATAAGAGTTTTGGATTCCAATAATAAATTCCTTAATCAATATATTAATATTGTTTTTAACAAAACACAAAAGTGGTTTTATTATACGAAAATGGCTAACAGATATTGTTTTCTTTCTTTTTATTTAATTTATATGGTTAGAATTTTAGTAACTAACATTAATTATAATAAGATGTTTTAAATGATTATATGTTTTTAGTGGTATAAAGGGTAGATAAGTAATTTCAATTACTTAAAATTTAAGGGATTAATAAGAGTATGGGAAAAATGTTTTATAATACACTAAAGATGATTTGAGATAAAACATCAGTAAAACCAACCCATTCACATTCACAACTAATGAATCATACTATCTTATAAAGCATTTGGATACTTTTTTCTAAAATTGAAATTTAAGAAGGAAATTACTCTTTTCCCCTTATCATCCATATTAATTACATAAATCCCTTTATTTATTTGATTAACTTGATTTAATATTGTTTCCATATTAACTTAACTTATAAAATGGACAAATTAAATTAACTTATAACTACTAAACAAATCAATTTCCCACCAATATATTTTCCTAATTAATAATAAAATTTAAAAAATTAAAAATACAAAACCAAAAATATCCTTATACTCCTGGATTTGTAATTTTTGATTATTGTAGAATTTGCTATAATTACACTTAATTCGTTGAAAATTGGTGAATTGACAACATGAATAATATGTTTTCAGAATTTTCATTGTTAGTTAGTTAGGATAATTTTTAATCATGATTTTATAATATTTCTAGAATATATAATTTGTTATTCCACATTGAAGTTTGACAAAATAATATTTAAGTAAGTTGTATAATTATTTACCATATAATTATAGAGTGTAAATATTCAAATGATTTTTTTAATCATGATTTTTAAATCGTTATGATTTGTTATTCCACATTGAAGTTTGACAAAATCGTTATGATTTGTTATTCCACATTGAAGTTTACCATAAATCGTTATGATTTTTTTAATCATGATTTTATAATATTTATAGAATCTATAATTTGTTATTCTACATTGAAGTTTGACAAATAATATTTAAGTAAGCTATATAATTATTTTACCACATTTTATACTATTTAACATTTACTTTTTTTCATACCAAATAGATAGTTTACTATTTTTTTCAATTTCCCAATATAATTTTGTCAAATTAACTATATGGGACGAAAATAATACATAGTGGAACTGCTCAACTACTTCGATGTGCAAAAATAATAATATGGGACGAAGCATCTATGGCAAAGAGGCAAGCAGTAGAGGCGGTAGACAGAACCATGCAAGACATAACGGGGGTAAGACTACCATTTGGTGGAAAAATAATGGTTCTTGGTGGTGATTTCAGACAGGTATTGCCGGTAACGAGACATGGAATGCGCGCACAGATAGTAGACTCGAGCCTACGTATGTCGCCTCTTTGGTGTTCTATTAAGAAGATCCCCCTCACTCTAAATATGAGAGCACTGATAGACCAATGGTTTTCGGATTTTCTACTTCGAGTTGGAAACGGAGATGACGAAACGATTGATGGAAGTTATATCCGAATACCTGATGACATGGTCATACCTTACACAGATGAAAGTACATCAAAAAATGATTTGATCGATGCTATCTTCCCAAATTTGCACATCAATGGTGGTTCTTCGGATTACATCATTTCTAGGGCGATATTATCAACGAAAAATGAGAACGTGGACGAGATTAACGATCAGTTAATAGACAGGATTTGCGGCGAAGAAAAAATCTACTATAGTTTCGATGAAGCTGTAGATGATACTAATAACTATTATCCGGTCGAATTCTTAAACTCACTAACTGTTAGTGGTTTGCCGCCTCATTACCTTCGACTCAAAGTTGGGTGTCCGATTATACTGTTAAGGAATATTGACCCCTCTAATGGATTATGCAACGGCACAAGATTGATATGTAAAGCTTTTCAGCCAAACGTCATTGACGCGGAAATAGCTGTTGGTCAGCATGCTGGAAAAAGAGTGTTTGTTCCCAGAATTCCGTTATGCCCTTCAGAAAGTGACATGTTTCCGTTCAAGCTGAAAAGAAAACAATTTCCTGTCCGACTTAGCTTTGCTATGACAATTAACAAGGCTCAAGGGCAGACAATTCCAAACGTGGGTGTGTATCTACCAGAATCGGTATTCTCCCATGGACAACTTTACGTGGCGCTATTTAGAGGGATTTCACGTGGAAATACAAAGGTATTAGTAAAGGGTGCCAAAATTTTTGATCGAGATGGAGTGTACACTTCGAACGTAGTGTATCGAGAAGTTCTACATGATAAATAAAGTATGCATGTGTGTAGTTGTTGAATACCGCAAGTTATGTTTTCTTATGAATATCATATATGTATTCTTTTAGTACCAACAATTATATACTACTCGATTTTTACATCATTCTAAAAAAGTTGTGAACCAGTTCACACAATCTATCTTTGCATTAATCTAAGTTATATTTATGATAACCAAAAGTCATCGCTATCCGTTATCCGTTTCCATTCGTCTCGATTGCCAAAATAAATCAAATTGCATATACATTAAATAACTATAGTTGCCGCTGCAACGCGCGGGTACCGTACTAGTCATAATATACACATTTATAGATGAGCATTTTAATTCCCATCCATTTTACACATAGCTAATGACCAGGAAGATTAGATTTAAGGTTCAAAATGAGATAAATTAAATATTCTTATTTACAATTGACAATAAAAAAAATATATTCACTTATGGCCTTCTAAACATCCTAATTCGATCAAGATGAATTCACAAATTAGAAGCAAAAATCATGAGGACTTTTCCTCATATTCAAAACATATAATAATACCAAAAGCAAAAGGCCATATTCGATCTAGAAGAATCACAAACCAAGTTATTACATTATTATTAGTATTATATTAAAATGGAACTGTTAGGAATTAACATATCTTCTAATTAGGAATCAAAACAAAACTTGAAGAATATTAGTATTATATTTAAATGGAATTGTTACATAATAAAAATCAAAACAAACTTGAAGAAAGAAACATACTTTGAAATTCTAACAACTTAAGACATGGGTGGCATTTATGGTTCACATATATTGTTGCATTTTCAATTAAAGAAATATCGTTAGATGGTGGTATAATGAATCCGAATGCATAAAAAGCTTTTCATAATCCCACAAACCTATAGTTAACATCAACTTGAAACAAAAAACATTTTAATTATTGAATTTGATAATGGATTAGCAAATAAAAAGGTAAAATGCAGTTGGTTTAGAACTAAGGCTGATAAAACGGTAAAATACCTTGTTAACAATAGTGAAGAGTAAAATCGACTATCCCTTCCTCAAAAACTGGTTACAACATTAGCAATCAACAAATGACATTTAAATACCTTTTTGTATAATCCACAATGTCTTCTTATAACAAAAAATTAGCAATTAACATCTCTTCTAATTAGGAATCGAAATTTATTAGAGCTATATAACAATTTGAAAACAAAATCCGGAAAAACCAAAATAGAGAAAATTATTAAAATAGTATAGAAAAAATATAACGATCAAAGCTCATGTTATTAACAATCGTAAAAAGATGAAAACTTAAAAAGTTAACTTGTCTTTATTGAACAACGGTTTTTACAACCATCATGCAATCTTCAATAGAACTTATTAACAAACCAAAACATGATTAAAAAAAAAAACAAATAAATTGAAACAAAATGTAACAAATGAGAAGACAAAAGAAATAACAATTAAAAGATGAAAATGAAGATATATATATATATATATATATATATATATATATATATATATATATATATATATATATATATATATATATATATATATATATATATATATATATATATATATATATATATATATATATATATATATAGGGTGAGGTTTAAATGAGATCCTCAATTTGCTAGGGATCCAGAGATCTACTTTTCAGCCACACATTTTCCCCTTAATTTTTTTATTTTTTTTCTATGTTTTACTTAACTTTTTTTTTTTCAAAATCACATGTGATTTTTTTGTAAAAAATTGAAATCACATATGTTTTTCAAAAACCAAAATTTATAAATTTTAAAAATTACACGTGAATTTTTTTTTTTTGGAAAATCACATTTGATTTTCAAAAACCAAAATTTATAAATTTTAAAGTCACACTTGAAATATTTGTTTCTCGAAAATCACATGGGATTTTATAAACAAAATAGTTTGTAGGTTAAAAATCACATGTGATTTTACCCATAAAAGATTTGTAGATTGAAAATCACATGTGATTTTTAAAAGTAAGCTGGTTGAAAATCAAATGTGATTTTCGAAAAAAAAAAAAAAAAAAAAAAGTAAATAAAAAGTAAATAGAAAGGTAAAAGAAAAAAGTAAAAAAAAAATTTAGAAAAAAAGCAAAAAAAAAAAATCAAAGATATAAGGAAAAATGGGTGGTTAAAAAGTGGATCTCTAGATCTCTAGAAAATTTGGGATCTCTTTTGAACCCCAATCTATATATATATATATATATATATATATATATATATATATATATATATGTATATATATATTGATTTAAAAGAAACTTACTTGATAAGCAAGAAAAAAGAAAAAATTTGAACTTGAAAATAAATCTTAAAATTCATATTTATTATTTGGTCAAATTTTATAAAACATACTTTGTTAATAAATGTAGTTATAAATTAAATAATAAATAATTTTAAAAATCCAAAATTATGAGAGAGAATAAAAACAAATTAATAGTATTAAATATTATTATAAAATAATTTATTTTTGTAGGTAACCAAGAATTAATTAATTATTGCTTTTCAAAATTTCGATATTAAATTATTTATATAAAAAGAAAAACGAATTATATAGAGGGATGAGAGAAGCAAGAAATGGTGTAAGGAGAGCAAAATATCACTTGACATCTCCAAGTTAGCTCCAAAATCATCTTTTAGATAGTATACTAGTGTTAAGGTTCCTCCTACTGGACATATTGAAATATTATTAGGTGATTTATAATTGATAAATAAAAGTTATTTTATCATAATATTGTATCTAATATAACAACTCATTATAGTAATAAAATGTCTTCTTACAACAATACATGAAAACATTTATGTATATGATTATTTTATAATTGTGATAAAGAATTGTATAAGAAGATATATGATAATTAATTTTTAAAATCAAATGTATAATTTTTATTATTTAATATAAAAAAAAATTAAATGAACATAAAGCATGAAACATGAAAAAGTTAACCTATTGTGTTAATGAAATGACATTTTAGAACAATAAATGTTAACATAAATATTTATAGAGTAAATTACATAAATCAACTTTAAAAAGTTTTATGAATCGTCCAGTTTTTCAAAACAATTTACTTATTTCGTTCCTAATTTGAACGTCCGTTTATTTTTGCCGTTAGCCTGACCCATATGTAAAACACGTGAGAGTATTTTAGTCTTTTCTCAGTCTTCACCTACCTTATTTAGTTAGCCCCCTTTTCTATTCATTTTCATTTTATATCTCTAAATCTATTAACCTAATTTCTCTTCTTTCATCTTCTTCGCAATCCATCTGTAACACAAACTAGGGTTTTTATTGTAGGTTCTGATCAGTCTAGAGAGAGAAACACAATCTAGAGAGAGAAAGTAGATTTATCTATTAAGCCCAATCTCTTACATTACTCACATTCCACACCACTATTTATATGAGTGTGGAGACTTTACAAAGACTTTTCACATATTACAATTAAACCCCTAATAACAACTATAAATACAATGTTATGAATATTCTATTCCTAACACTTATTCCTAACACTTATCATGGTGAATTATTGGTGTGGAAGACATGCTGTTGTTCGCACTTTATGAACATCACAAAATCCCGGTCGTCGTTTTTACGCTTGTCCCCAAATGGTTTGTTCCTTTTTTTTTTATTTCCATAAGTGACAAATTTTTATTTTTTTTTAATTTTTACTAAAAACATGTATCCCTTTTTCCTTTTAATAGGGATCGAATTGTCGTTTTATTGGATGGGTTGATCCTCCAATGTGTGCTCGATCAACTATTATAATCCCTGGTTTATTGACGACAAGGAATCAGATGCAATCAAATATTAATGAGTTGAAAGTTGAACGAAGAAGATCGAAGGTGTTCTTGATTCTCAGTTGGATGGCTTTTAGTTTCTTATATTTTAATGTGTCTATATGTATAAGGATAGTGTTAGGTCTCACTAAGATCCCAAACAATGGCAAATCAATAACAAATAAGTATTTAGACGTTAATTGTTATATTTCTATTTACTACTCAGTTTCAGAATGTATTATAGCGGAATTATAATATCGAAACAATGAGAATAACACACAGTTATATTCCAGTAAAAAATTGTCCCGATTACAAACCTCAAACTCACTATTTATACACAATATAGTGAGTTTGATAAGGATCAATCTAAGAGAATCTTTTAAACAGCTAAAAGATATTAACCAACTAGACTGCCTTAAATCACGGCTAACTTCTCTCATGAGTCTGAGTTTGTCAGACTGAGTCACTCAGACTCATGTCACTCAGACTGAGTCACTCAGACTCATGTCACTCAGACTCAGACTTTGATTAACAGATTTATTAATCTTGGGATAAATCATTGTTTTTCCCAACAATCTCCCCCTATATGTTTCAACCAAAGTCTTTTTACAAAAGATGCACGAAAAATAAACACAAACATATAACTCTTTAAACAAACACTGTTTGTGAACAAAAATGAGCACCAGTCTACATCCTTTTCTTCAATGTTCTTTTCCTCTTCTTCACTGAAATATCAAACGGCAAAGGTTGATCTCTTTCCCTCATCCATCTCTGCCTATCTTTCTTCCACTCCATTAGTGTCTCCATTTCAGCATCAGTTTTATTAAAATGCAGTTGATATTCCTTCTTTACTAGCTCCACTCTATCTGCCAATGTTCCTATTTCTTCAATTCTTCTAAGATTCATGAACAGCCAGCTAATCAGTCTCACTCTGAATGGAAGACATTGAGGAGACTCACATTCCTTGAGTAGAGCTATGCAATGGTGAATAGAAGTTGTGGTGATGCTGTCCTTAGGTTGAAAGCTTTCTTCTCCCCCACAATCAGTGTAACATAGCCCTGTATGCTTCTCAGTCTCAATGTAAGTTCTGTCTTGAAATGCAACTTCTTTAGGAACTGGATGCATACTGCTTGATTCCAACCCCAATGATTTAGTTTTGACTTTCACATTATGCTTGGTGCAATAGGCTCTGTAGTCTTCATCTGACACCAAATTCATCATATGAGCTGCATTCATGTTGAAAGTAGCCTCTCTTCTTATAGCCAAGCCTTGAGCTTTGTCAGTCAGATTGTAGCTCAAACTTACTATTTCCTTCCATTCTTCTAATCCCATTGTGTGCAATCTTGTTAACCCAACTCTGAAAGATCCACCTTTATGTGAGCATGTAAGCAGCATGTCAGTTCCACCATGACTCTTACAGTCTAAGTGAGTAATCTTGTGCTTGAGCTTTCTCATGGAGAAGTTTGTTACAATGTGATCAACTCTTTCTTCCTCTCTGAGAACAAGCTTGGCCATTTGTGCATCAGCTTCCAACCTCATCTGTTCTTCTTCAATAGCCATTTCCTCCTCAGCTTGCATCTCAGCTTCAAATTCTGCAGCTGCCTTTTCAGACTGATCATATGGATTGAAGTCAAATCTTTCTTTGTATAACCCCTTCACATACTCTCTGTATTGTTCCACTGTCATTCCAGCACTTTGAGCATATCTTTGCAGTTTGACCAATTTGTCAGCTTCAATCTTCTTCCTTTTGTTTTCAGCCTCTTGTCTTATTTCAGCCTCAGATACTTTCTTTTGAGCTTCAGACTCAGATTTAGTTGGAGTATCCATTTTGCTCCCTTCTCCTTCTTCAGTCTGTTCTTGGTCACTTACATACCCAACCTTGCCTTTCCCTTTGTAGACTAGCTTCTCAGACTCATCACTAGAGATATCACTCCAGTCAGTTTCATAGAATACTTCAGACTGCCCAGTTTTGGTGTTGAACCTGGTGGTCTTGTAGTATCTTTTCTCCCCCTCTTCTCTTTTTCTTTTCAATGTTTGCTTGGGGATTTCAGATTCAATGACTGTAGTAGACTTTTTCTCCCCCTGAATCTGTGAATCCTCTGCAACTGCCTTGCCTTTTCTCATCAGACTGACTTCAGATGTCAGTTTGGATACCATTTCCTTCAGTTCCTTCAACTCCTCCGCATTTTGGGTTCTCAAAGCATGAACCTCAGTCTGCATTGCCTTCAGTCTGTCATCAAACTGAGTTGACACATCCATAAGAGCTTGTAACAGCACAAGAACAGTCAGGGCAACCTCAGGCTGGGTTGAAGTAGTAGCAGATGTTGATGTAACAGGTGGCACAGCTTCACTTCCTCCCTGTGATTTAGGAGAATGATCATAAGCCATAGAATAAGAAGTCTGTACCTCACTCAGTTTGGGGAGTAAGGCATTGGCAACTAGTGATAGAGAGTGTAAGAGATTTGGAGGTGGTACCTTATCGTGAACCAGCACAGAGCTGGTGAAAACTGCCGTTGGAATAGGCTGTGAGACTGAGGGGGGTGTTCCCATACTAAGTACAGGTATGTCCAGGAGTGGGACACTTTCTTCAATGCTTGCCACATGTGTCTGTGTGGTAGCAGCAATGTAGTTCTCCAAGTTTACTATCAGACTGGGGTTTTGGGTAGTCCAGGCAGTCAGATCCAACTCATCCTCTAGCAGAGAGAGACTGGTCTGTGCTGCAGCACTGGAGGGGAGTCCTTGACTCTCAGCCTCATGGAATAATGAGTCCATTAGTGCTTGATTTGTAGTGGGGCTTGATGTGAGAGCTTTATCAAATGAACGTGGTGAGTCCATCAGGTTGGTCGCTTGTGTAGCAAGTACATCAAGAAGTGGAAGGGACTGCCCAGACTGAGAGGGGATACTCTCAGACTGAGGAAGAGTAAGAGGAAGAATTATACCTTGATCCTCATCATTTGGCCCAGCCCCACCCAAGTCTACCTCAGCATCTGCAGCAGGGTTATTCCCCTCAGGCCCTCCGTCAATTCTATCAGCTTGAACATCTGAGTCTGATGAGTCAGACTCAGTTGGTTCCTGATCAATGAACGGATTAGCAATCCATTCAAGCATCACATCAGTAAGGGGAGCTTCATTCTCAGTAATGGTGATGTATGTAAACATTTTTGGAGTCAGCCTGGGCAGTTCACAAGTGTAAAATCTTCGATCAAGCTGATCATAGGTTTCCTTGCCCAGAACTTCCTCAAAACAGAGAGAGAGCACCCGAATGAATGGAACATCATTAGGGCGTTTTGGTTTGACAACTAGGGAGAGAATCTCATCGAAATATAATTGTGAAAAGGAGATTCTTCTACCCGTGACCATAGCATGGAACAGATGAGTTTCAAACTCATTCATCTGATCCAAACTGCATGATTTACCCCCCAAGCATCTTGTAATCATAGAAAACAAAAATTTCCATTTCCCAGTGAATAAATTGTATTTAATTACTCCCTGTGTTTCAGGCTGACCAATGAGAGGGAAAGCTTCATCCCTAGCTTGTTGTTTGCTCCGTCTAGCCTGAAAGCCACCTTCTCCAGCTTCAGCAAGTGTTGGAAGAAGTAATGCACTTCTGATTGTCTCTTCAGTGATGGCAATCGTGTCACGCCCATTGTTGTAGGTGCCTGTAATGGCAGTTCGTTCATCATTGGTAGTGCACGTGTACCACCACTCACATAGAACTGGAGGACACATAGTGTTTGCACAAAAGAAGGCACCATATAGAGGATGAGCCTTCATAAACTGAATCAATTGTTCAAATCCCCTGCCTTGGCGATTGGCGGGAATGTCAGAAGTTGCCACACGATTGTTGTCTTTTACTTGAACTCGTTGTTGAAACTCAGCACCTGGAATCATTCTTGAAGTAACATGAAGCATCATATTAGGGTTAGCCATTAGAAAAGAGATAATCAAAGAGTCTGAAAGAAAAAGAATTAGGTTAAAGAAATTTGAAATTCGGTTAGCTTTAATATAGCAAAGATTTTAAACTAATTTAAAAAAAATACAATTTAGACCCCTAGAATTTTACAACTTGCAATTGAATGACCGTTGACAGGACTTGACCAAAAATAAAAAAAATTAAAAAAAATTATCTAATGATTAATTGCAGAGATAAAAAAAAAATATGTTCCAAAAATACAGTGAGACTGAGGACGGTGATCAGACTTAGAATACTGAAGCTGACTTTGTCAGATGAAAATAGTCAGACTACTTAGTGGTCAGCATCGAAAATTGAAATTGATCGGACTAAGGGTTTAACATGCCAAGTTCGCTAACAGATAGAAGAACCTTCTCCTCACTCAGAGTTTGGTGAAATATATCGCTAGTTGATCATGTTTACCACAAACTCCAGTCTACCTTTCCTTTCTCACACACAAGTTCGAATGAAATGAGCCGGATTTCTCTAGTTTAAGTCCTGGAGTGAAAAAGGATTCTCAGTGATTTGAATAGCACTCTTGTTGTCAACATGATGGGTGTGTTTTGAAGGTGGTGTCCAGATCAGCAATTGATGTTGCATAAACAGCAATTGTGCATAACAACTTCCTGCAGCAACATACTCAGCTTCAGCTGTGGAAGTGGCAACAGAGTTTGCTTCTTGCTAGACAAACTCTGATTCTTGAGTTTGAGACATGTGTCTAGCAGGCTGATTTTCACTCAGAGGTTCAGATTCAGAAGAAATTTGTAGCAGTTCATCACAGAGTTGATTAATTGTGGTGATGTCAGTTGGAGAAGATGATACAACTTCATCAGACTGAGTGGAGTCATCAAAAGTGACATTGATGCTTTCCTCAACAACCTTTCTTCGTTCATTATATACTCTGAAAGCCTTGGCAATACTGGAGTATCCAACAAATAGTCCTTCATCAGCTTTGGGGGACATTTTACATAGCAGATCCCTTTGATTTAGAATGTAGCATCTACTTCCAAAGACATGAAAGTAATGGATGGAGGGAACTTTGTTGTGATACATTTCATAAGCTGTCTTCCCATGTCTCTTCACAATGATTGATCTGTTCTGTGTGAAGCATGCAGTGTTAACAGCTTCAGCCCAGAATTTTATCTCCATCTTTCCATAACACAGCATAGTTCTTGCAGCTTCAATGAGAGTCCTGTTTCTTCTTTCTGCTACCCTATTTTGTTGAGGAGTTCGAACTGAGGCAAAGTTTTGAACTATCCCTAGTTTGTCACAAAAGTCTATCAAGACTGAGTTTTTGAACTCAGTTCCATGGTCACTTCTCATTTGTCTAACTAGAAGATTCTTCTGTCTCTGTTCTATTTTTATCAAACTGATGATTTCCTCAGCTGCATCACTCTTGGCTCTTAGGAATATGACCCAAGTAAATCTGGTGTGTTCATCAACAATAACCAGAGTATACTTCTTTCCTCCTTTGCTTTCAATTCCAATTGGTCCAAAAAGATCCATATGTAGCATGAACAGTGGTTCACTAATGGAATGTAGCAATTTGGATGGAAATTGTGACGTTTTTGCTTTCCAAGAACACAGGCTGAGCAAACTTTGTCTTTGGTATAGGTGAGTTCAGGCAACCCCCTTACTAGCTTGCTTTTAGATAGGGCATTGATGTTCTTGAAATTTAAATGAGATAACCTTCGATGCCATAGCCAGTTCAATTCCTCCTTGGTTTGAGTGAACAAACAAGTCTCAGTTTCATCATTTGCTGTACTCAGATCCAGACAAAATACATGTCTTTCTCTTTTGGCTAGCAGTAATGGTTTTCCCTTGGCATTATAAATTATCCCAGCTTGTTTCCTGAATCTGACTTCATGATCTTCATCAGTAATCCGACTCACACTGAGTAGATTGTGTTGCAGTCCTTCTACATAAGCAACTCTCTTGAATGTGACAGCTCCAGCATGAATCTTTCCATACCCCCTTGTCATTGAAACCCCATTGTCTCCATACCTTACTTGAGGTCCATCTTCTTCCTTGTATTCCTGTAGAAAGGACTTCATCCCAGTCATGTGCCTTGATGCTCCACTATCTAAGTACCATTTTGTAGAATCCTGCACATGAAAAAGGAAGAAATCAGTTCCTTTTGGGTACCCACTTTAGAGTGGATCCATGAACTAAGGCAGGTTTAGGTACTGATTCAATCTTGCATTCAGTTTTAGAACTTTGTTTATTTCATTCATGCAATTTATAGAATAGTGACCTATGACACCACAATATTTACAGGGAGCATTTTTGAGATTGACTCTAGATGGGGCTGATTTGACTTTGGAGGGTTGTACATGTTTAGCTTTTGATGGAGAAGTGTTTCTTGAAGATGGGTTAGAGTTTGATGAGACTGATCTGGATTTTGATGGTCCAGGTTTATATGAAGCTGACTCCTGTTTTGATGAAACTGACTTGTGAACATAAGGATTCTTAGGTCTAGACCTGGTCAATAACTTACAGAACACAGCTTCATGCCCTTATTCACCACAGTTATAGCAATTTCTCTTTGGAGGAGATTTGGATCTTGCTTGATTAGGTGATTTGTCCCTGACTAAGGTTTTGACAATGTTGGTCAGTTCCAGTAATTGATTCCCTAATTTATCAATTGTTTTTGATTCAGGACTTGTGTTATGACTTTTGGAGCTGACAGAAGGTTGACTCTTGGGTTTTCTCATAACCTTGGGAGCAACTTTGGGCAATGATGTAGACTCCTTTTCAGTCTTTATATCAGTTTCAGACAAGACAACATTTTCAGATTTAGAAGAAGATGAAGACAAAAGACTATTTTTATTCAAAACTTGAGAAGTTACAGGTTTGACAAATGCATTTGACATCATTATCTTATTTCCTTTCAAATAAGTAAAAGTATTTGGAAGGATTTCTGGTTTAAAAATATTTTTTTCTCTTTCTGCCTTCAAAGCTTCTTCTTCCTCTTCTGTCATATGCTTCTTCAAACTGAATCCTTCACCCAACACAGCTAAAACTTGATTTGGTACCTGTCTGTTTAAGCAATCCTCATTTTTTAAAGATGAAATACACCATGATTTACAAATTCTTTTATAGTGCTCAGTTTCTTCTCTAAGTTTGTGATTTTCTTTTGCAAGATCACTATAGGCTTCAGTCTGAGCATTTAAAAGAACTTTATAACTTTCTAATTCAGTTATTTTATCATCTTACTTTTCATGAGATTTTCAAGATCTTTAAGTTTTTGTTTGAGGTCATTTTGTTCTTCTAGAGTGGTGGTCAAGTCAACGAAAATATACTCAAACATTTGAATTTTTTGTTCATTTGTATAAGTTTCAAAATTGTGTACCTTATAAAGTTTTGACTTGTTCCAGTCTGAATTGCAACTCATTCTTTCAGCTTCCTTTAGATCCTTTTCGAACTGAGAAGCGGATTTCTCAGTTTCAGTAGCTTCCTCCACTATTGCCATCAAGCACTTATCTACCACTTCTTCTTCATCAGAGGATAGTTCTTCATCCAACCATTCTTCAGCAAAGAATGCTCTTTGTTCAGGTTGAGACTTTTGAGAGTTGGAGCTGTTGCCTTTCTTGTATTTTAGATACTTGTTTCGGTATCTTTGGGCCCTTTCAGCAACTTCATCCATATGCTCAGTCTGGGCATTCTTTACTTTGCAATCAGCAGCCATGTGTCCATATTCATTACATTTGAAGCATTTTACCTTTTTCAGATCCTTTGTAGCCTGTCTTTTGTTCAAGCTTCATGGTCAACAGGGCAAGCTGACTCTTTAATTTCTTGACTTCAGATTCATTTTCAGATTCTGAGTCTGAGTGTGACTCAGACTCAGATGAGTCAGCTTGAGAATAAATTTCTTTATTCCTTCTGCTTGTTGCAACTAATGCAGCTTCTGGATCCTTTGCAGTTCTTCTATTATTAAGCTTCTTTCTTTCTTGAGATTCTTCAAAGTTTAACAATAGACCAAAAAGTCCTGGCAGCTTGTAGGTGGACAGCTTCTCACTTACTACAAGTGATGTGATAACGATTTCAAATTTGTTAGGCAATATATCAACAAATTTCTTACCTATATCATCATCATCTTTTGTCACTCCCAGAGCTGACATATCATTTAGTAGAATCTGAAATCTGGTATGAACATCAGCCAAAGTTTCCTTTTCTATCATATAGAAATTCTCATAATTTCTAATGAGACTATTCAGTCTTTGCTCCTTCACTACTGGAACACCTTCATAAGACACAATTAATGTATCCCATAGTTCCTTAGCTGTTCTACAGCCTGCAATTTTAGAAAAGATTTGTTCTGACACTGCATTTCCTAAAATGCTTCTGGCTTTGGGATCAAGATTGTATAAGAGCTTGTCTTGATCGTCCATTGAGATTTGGCAGTTTGAACCCATCTGGCACGTTGGACAACTTTATCACCTTCTTTTACTTCATCAATCTGTTTACCTGGAATTATGGGTCCTTCAGTTATGACTCTTATCATTTCTTCATGAATTCCTGATAAATGCCACTCAGCCTTGAGCTTCCAATGTGCAAAGTTATGACCAGTTGATGTGTAAAATCTAGTCTTATTTTAAACCTACTTTTTTCACGTAATTACACACTTCTAGGCAGTGGACCTATCCGTATATAATATAGTTTAAAGGTAAGTAAGGTTCGTTCGCAGGGACTAATTTGTTTTTATATTCGAATAAATAATACTAAGAGTATTTGGGGGGGTTTTTTATCGTAACAAAAGCTTGCAAGTAATTAATAAAAAGAGTGATTAAAATCGAACGAAAAGTAATTGATTAAATCAAATAATAAAGAGAATACACTTGTTTGACACTTCACCTATTTTCCGTTAATTTTACGAGATCGATTGTTGTTTTCAACTTCTAAGATATAATAAAAGTCCTTCCGAATCTTTTACTAACTTTAATTATTGCTACTTACACCGTTCCTTCCGAATACAGTTAATAAATATTAATAATCAAGCAATAAGTATCAAGCCTGTTTTTAGTGATTTAACCTTATAGAGTTTCCTTCCGAATAACTCCTCTAATTATCAAGTCCTTCCGAATCTTAATACTTAGACCTACTCACTTAAATTTAATTACCTAAGTTGTTATTACTAAGTCCTTCCGAATCTTAATAATTTTAAATCGATTATAGACCGACCGATTACTTCATAAAACTTATCTAATCTATCTAGATTCCTTCCGAATACCTAGAATGTTGATTAAACAAATTATATATAAACAACTATAATAACATATTAAAATTTAAGCAAATAAGGATCGACGGTTAAACACAAAAACATAAAACAACCGAAAACGTTAAATAAACATCAAATAGGATCCGTTGTTCAAACAAGCATAAAAGAGAATTAGTTACTCATGATCAAGTCTGAAAAAGCAATTAAATTGTTAGAAAGCATAATGGAATAATAATGCAAAACAAGAAAAGAACAAACGAGGAAAATCGCCGAAAGTGTCGTGATCGCCGATTGCCGAAAATATGATCTTCCGTGCCTTGAACCTTGCTTCTAGACGTAATAACAGCTCCAGAGACGTGAGAATAATAATTGATGGAATGAAAATCTGGCTGAATTAATCTTGTATTTATAGGCAAAAATTGTGTAGAAAACGTATTCGACTCGAATTAGAATTTCTTGTAATTATCCATTTGATTATTTCCCGTTTGTAAAAATTTTGCGTCTGAATATCGCGAGGGACGGGCGTCCCCCTATCAGGACGGGCGTCCCGTTCCTTTTTTCCATATTCTAATTTTTACAAAATGTAGCTCTCTCTTTTTTCTTCATTCTCCAATTTGAATCACCTAAATCGGACATCGTATGAAGAAGTTATGATCAAAACGGTGGAGGTGGTACTGCGACGTTCTCTTCGTCATATTTCACTATTTTTCGTCTTTTAAGCTCATTTCTTCCACCATTTCCACTTCCCAATCATATAAACCTATAAAATAGATAAAACAACTTTTCCACACGATTAAATGCAAAAACCTATCCTATCCATCATGTTTACTATGAAATGTGACACAATATCGCATATAAATAGTTATATAAATATGCGATATCAAATCCCCCCAAACTTGCATTTTTGCTTGCCCTCAAGCAAAAACTGTTTTCAAATTAGTTATCAAAGCCAAAAATAAACATAACCAAACTCCTCACGATTTTTATTGGAAGTAAAATCACACAACTCTCAAACTAATCTAAAGGGTGTGTAAAATATCTCTGTAGAATCGCTCAATTGCTCAGTCATGGTGAATATTCTATCATAGGCTTGATAAAGTATCAAATCTCCACCACTAGAGTCTAGGTACAACTAAACGGGGACTTTTATTCGGGTTATAACGTACAGGTAAAGACATGTGAATAATATATAATAGAGTGTAAATGGGTTAAATAAAAAGAATATACAAAAGCGTAGATTAAATCCGAACTAAATATAATCTCTAACGTACTGGATTGCTTAATTTCTCCAACTTATACTTTTTCTCCGAATATACAAACTTCGTATATAATACACGACTCATAATACACTATTTCTCTTAAGCTATACAACTAATTTTTTTTTCGCTTTTCTGTTTTTCCGATTTTTTTTTTCTTTTTCACTTTTTTTTTCTTCTTTCAGCCTAGTACATGCCTTACAAAATAATTTTTCTCGTGGTAAGTACACATGCTCAAAAGGCTAATAATCACTATATATTTTTTTTTTCTCTACTATTTCTCCAAATAAAATAATAATACAAAGCAATAATAATTGGTACTTTTCTTCCATGCCTTAACAAACCTTAACTTTACTTATAATATAATAGCAATCAATAAACTAAGTTCGGACTTAATCTAAAAAGAAACGAAAATAAGGCGAGTGTACAAAATAATATAATAGTGTTTAGAAACGAAACGGTTTAGGCGCAAAGTGGTTTAACTAGAGTTTCTAACACTAAAAGTAAGTGTTACAAGGGTTAGACGGAAAATATATAAAAAGAAACGAAAAATGGCTAACAAATGGGTTAATCCTAAATGCCCCTATCATTGTACCAAATTACACTAAGTTTCCCTAATGCAATTGCTCATACGTGGTCTCGAAATGTATAACAATGTCAAGTTCTAAAGTCATCTCCATCGGCACACTCAAAGAAACGAAAAAAGTAGCATTAAAAATAAATGCTTTCAATAGGCTCAAACTCTCACTATTTTTCTCGAGTGGGGTAAAAATGCGTCTGGTTATGCTTAAAGTTTAAGGTGTTTACCGACTAGACACGTTATATTTTTTTTTTGTTTTTTTTTCAATTTTTCAATTTTTTTTGAATTTTCTAGTTTTTTTTTTCTCAAAAATATACAAATTAACACCAACCTAACACGATGGAAACTAAGCTAAGGGTCGAAAAATAAAAGGTAAAATTTCCCGATGACCCCCCCAAACTTAAGTAACACATTGTCCCTAATGTGTTTACGACTCAAAACTAAGGGAAATTATACAAAAATAAAATCTAAAAAGAAAAATAATATACAAAAATAAGAAAAGAAGAAAATAGAACCCGGTTGTAGATATCAAAAAATCTTCGGTGAAAAGTTGTGCCGAACTGAATGCCAGTCCTAAACCGGTTGCTGAACTTACTTCAAATCTAGAAAAAACTAAAATAGAAAAACTAAACACAAATATTAAAATCTCAAAAGAAAAATAAAATAAAAATAAAAATTCCAAATTACGACGGAATAAAAAAAAAAATAGTAAAAAAAAAAATAGTAGACTATTTTTAAAGTCTAATAGGGGAAAATTGTAAACAATAACTTTACAAAAATTACAAAAATCTAACTCTTTTTTTTTAATTTTTTCGTTTTTAAATTTTTTTTGGGTTTTCGTTGGTTTTCTTCGTACCTACAAACTGAAACTGAAAAAGAGAATGTTAAAAACACCTATCTAAAAATAAATAATAATAAAAAAAATGAAAAGAGAGAAAAGGGAAAAGATACAACAAACCGGGTTGCCTCCAATACAAGTGTCAATCGAGTCATCCAAGATAAAAAGATCGTTGGAGGCATCAAGCGCATTATTCCTTTTGACCCATTCGTCATTCCACTCCCTCGTTTCCCGATAAATTAGACAAGTCACAAATGGTCGAAAGTGGACATGAACATTTCCGGGCTCTTCTTTGAAATAACTCCTAACCGGTTTCACATATATATTCTTATAAAAATCCCAAACCGCAACATGCGTATCCCCCTCAACTTCCTCCATGATAGTTTCCCAACACTCTATTTCCTTGTTTACAACATCGCCTATTTCCCTGTTCTTTGTGGTACTTAAGTCGACATTTAAATCAAACATTCTTTCTAATCCGTCCCAAGTAATATCTCCATAGTCACCAATAACTGACCCATCCGAGATTCCTATATCCAATCCGAGAAAGTCTTCCAATTCCTCATCTAAACTCTTTACCCAATGCATTTTATCCCAACATCCAACTTCTCTTGCAAACGGTTTTGGCGGTTCGGGTTGTACCTTCGCTTCCTCCTCTTTAAATTGTTGAAAAATTTCCGTGTCATGAACTTGAACCGGTGGACTAGTAGCTGATTCGGATGTGACTATATATGTTTGAACTACCGGGTCCTCCCATTCTTCCTCGTCCGACTCAAAATCACTATCAAAATCGGAAACGGGTTCTGAGATAACATTGCGTTGTAGTGAGTGTGACTGCGGCGCAGTGGGTTCATGTTCAACTTCTTCTTTGTTTTCAGTTTCTTCATCCCAATACTCATATCCCCACCGTGTTGAAATTGCATTTACTTGTTCCTCTTGCTGACCCCTTGCTCTTTCTTCCAACTCCTCCAACTGCCATTCTAACCGTTGTTTTCTGACATCAAAATCCTGACGATCAAGTTCAAGTCGAAGATTTAGCAATTCAAATTGGTTAAGAACCCCATCATTTATCTGTTTTTGCATTTCAACAAAGGATTTAAACAAGTCTTTCAACTCTTTCTCTTCTTCTTCCTTCGGTTGATTTTCCTCATCCCAAAATTCCCGTTCGTAAGATTGATTGTTCCCCCGTCCTCTATCATATCTATAACCATATCTAAAATCACATATTGAGTCTTGGTAATTCCCCTTATCCGAATACCCATAATAGTTGCTATATCTCCTGTACATCGTCTAATATCTACAACCTGTAAATCACAACTAAACAAAAACCAAAACGTGAAAAGCACCTGATAAACAATTAAAGTAACTTTCAAGTAATTAAATACGCAAAAGGATCGTATCACAAATTCGAAACAAAAACTAAAAATCAGTCCCCGGCAGCGGCGCCAAAAACTTGATGTGTAAAATCTAGTCTTATTTTAAACCTACTTTTTTCACGTAATTACACACTTCTAGGCAGTGGACCTATCCGTATATAATATAGTTTAAAGGAAAGTAAGGTTCGTTCGCAGGGACTAATTTGTTTTTATATTCGAATAAATAATACTAAGAGTATTTGGGGGGTTTTTTATCGTAACAAAAGCTTGCAAGTAATTAATAAAAAGAGTGATTAAAATCGAACGAAAAGTAATTGATTAAATCAAATAATAAAGAGAATACACTTGTTTGACACTTCACCTATTTTCCGTTAATTTTACGAGATCGATTGTTGTTTTCAACTTCTAAGATATAATAAAAGTCCTTCCGAATCTTTTACTAACTTTAATTATTGCTACTTACACCGTTCCTTCCGAATACAGTTAATAAATATTAATAATCAAGCAATAAGTATCAAGCCTGTTTTTAGTGATTTAACCTTATAGAGTTTCCTTCCGAATAACTTCTCTAATTATCAAGTACTTCCGAATCTTAATACTTAGACCTACTCACTTAAATTTAATTACCTAAGTTGTTATTACTAAGTCCTTCCGAATCTTAATAATTTTAAATCGATTATAGACCGACCGATTACTTCATAAAACTTATCTAATCTATCTAGATTCCTTCCGAATACCTAGAATGTTGATTAAACAAATTATATATAAACAACTATAATAACATATTAAAATTTAAGCAAATAAGGATCGACGGTTAAACACAAAAACATAAAACAACCGAAAACGTTAAATAAACATCAAATAGGATCCGTTGTTCAAACAAGCATAAAAGAGAATTAGTTACTCATGATCAAGTCTGAAAAAGCAATTAAATTGTTAGAAAGCATAATGGAATAATAATGCAAAACAAGAAAAGAACAAACGAGGAAAATCGCCGAAAGTGTCGTGATCGCCGATTGCCGAAAATATGATCTTCCGTGCCTTGAACCTTGCTTCTAGACGTAATAACAGCTCCAGAGACGTGAGAATAATAATTGATGGAATGAAAATCTGGCTGAATTAATCTTGTATTTATAGGCAAAAATTGTGTAGAAAACGTATTCGACTCGAATTAGAATTTCTTGTAATTATCCATTTGATTATTTCCCGTTTGTAAAAATTTTGCGTCTGAATATCGCGAGGGACGGGCGTCCCCCTATCAGGACGGGCGTCCCGTTCCTTTTTTCCATATTCTAATTTTTACAAAATGTAGCTCTCTCTTTCTTCTTCATTCTCCAATTTGAATCACCTAAATCGGACATCGTATGAAGAAGTTATGATCAAAACGGTGGAGGTGGTACTGCGACGTTCTCTTCGTCATATTTCACTATTTTTCGTCTTTTAAGCTCATTTCTTCCACCATTTCCACTTCCCAATCATATAAACCTATAAAATAGATAAAACAACTTTTCCACACGATTAAATGCAAAAACCTATCCTATCCATCATGTTTACTATGAAATGTGACACAATATCGCATATAAATAGTTATATAAATATGCGATATCACCAGTGAACACAGGAATTCCTTTTCCAGCCATTGTGGTTATGTTTGAAGATGATGACATTGTTTTGAGATTTTAGGTATTGATCGTTTAAGATTTATAAATTTATTAAAATTTAAATCTTATTTGCTCTGATACCAGTTGTTAGGTCTCACTAAGATCCCAAACAATGGCAAATCAATAACAAATAAGTATTTAGACGTTAATTGTTATATTTCTATTTACTACTCAGTTTCAGAATGTATTATAGCGGAATTATAATATCGAAACAATGAGAATAACACACAGTTATATTCCAGTAAAAAATTGTCCCGATTACAAACCTCAAACTCACTATTTATACACAATATAGTGAGTTTGATAAGGATCAATCTAAGAGAATCTTTTAAACAGCTAAAAGATATTAACCAACTAGACTGCCTTAAATCACGGCTAACTTTTCTCATGAGTCTGAGTTAGTCAGACTGAGTCACTCAGACTCATGTCACTCAGACTGAGCCACTCAGACTCATGTCACTCAGACTCAGAGTTTGATTAACAGATTTATTAATCTTGGGATAAATCATTGTTTTTCCCAACAGATAGTTTATGTGATTCTCAGTTGTAATGGTTTTTAGTTGTATTGACATTTTTATGTGATTCTCAGTTGTAATGGTTTTTGGTTATATGTATAAGGATAGTTTATGTGATTCTCAGTTTTTTTGGTTTTTAATTCAAGTATATAGTATAACACACAAGCAGAAACACTAACATTGTTACAAATACCAATTACTTATAAATACCATAAATGTGTTTCGAAGTTGTTACACTGTCACTTGTTTTCAAGACACCTAAACAAAAGACGTTACAAATACCATAAAGGTGTTCCAAAGTTGTTACACTAACACTAGTTTTAATCTGTCTATACGTATAAGGATAGTTTATGTGATTCTCAGTTGTAATGGTTTTTAGTTGTATTGGCATTTTTATGTGATTCTCAGTTGTAATGGTTTTTGGTTATATGTATAAGGATAGTTTATGTGATTCTCGGTTTTTTTGGTTTTTGATTCAAGTATATAGTATAACACACATGTAGAAACACTAACATTGTTACAAATACCAATTACTTATAAATACCATAAATACCATAAAGGTGTTCCGAAGTTGTTACACTGTCACTTGTTTTCAAGACACCTCAACAAAAGACGCTACAAATATCATAAAGGTGTTCCAAAGTTGTTACACTAACACTAGTTTTCAAGACACCTAACACAAAAGACGTTACAACTGAACAAAACAAAGTGCTTTCATTTGTTACACACTCGCATTAACACTAACACTTCTTGGTACCCTTCCCCTTTGCTCCAATCGTTTTCTTCCTTTTGGCCCTTGTTTCAGCACCACCAACTCCACTAGCCTCTGCTTGAACACTACCAACTCCACTCTTCTTCCCTTTTTGACCACCAGCTGCTGCACTTGTTCCAACACTAGCAACTGCTCCACTATTCTTCTCTTTTTGACTCCATTCTAACAAAAGAATACGAAATCTTGTTATGACCCATTTGCGTACAACTAACAATTTAACCAACATAATCACAAGTAAAAATTTAACCAACATAATCACAAGAAACAAAACAATACCTGGAAATTGACCCTTGCATGACCTCTTGTGATGACCCATTTGCTTACAAGAATCACAAGTAACAGTTTTCCATTTCCTTGTCAATTTTCCTCCTTGAACCATGTCAACCATCTCAAATTCACCTTTTTTTTCTTTTTTTCTTTGGTATACCAACTAAAGTATGATGGTAAGGTATTCTTAAAGTGGTAGGAACTACTGACTTAGGCCACATAATTGAAACAGTGACAGGTTCCACATGGAAGCTGTAAACTTGTTTCCATGTAGATAGTCTGTAACAAGGATGAACCCATCTCTCAAGTATTCAAACATTTGTGTCATTTCGTGCCATGTTCCATATACAAGCACTTATGTGCTTACAAGGTATACCAGTAATTTCAAACTTTCTACAAGTACAAACTCTTAACTGCATATCAACAACACATTGATCTGAGAAAGGACCAGAAACTTCATACCTACTGCTGCCATTCCATATAGTGGTGCATTGCACAACTCTTTTTTTGATTTCCTCTAACAATCTAGTACCAGTTGGTGTAAGATTCCCTTGAGATTTGTCAATTACTCCCTTAACAACAACAATTATTATCATTAAATACTCTCTTATGTACTCCAAACAACATATGATGGGCTTATCTCCCCCAAGTTTGAGTTGCCTATTGAATACTTCACACATATTATTCAACAGTACATCTGAGTTAGAAATCCATGTTCATGTCAGCAGTTAACAATATTTCAAACATATTACTCAAATTCTATAACATATTAACTAAAATCAATAATATGAATTACCTGAAAAGTGTGACCTTGTCCAATGTTGAGGTGGAATCTCAAGTAGCCAGTTGTATGCATCTTTATTGAACTCTCTTAACTCACTCATTGCTCTCTCAAAGTATGGAACACTAGTTTGAGATGCACACTTCCACAACTGGTCTTTATATTTCTTCCCTCTCCATTGTTTCTTCATGTTTTCATGTATGTGCCTAAGGCAGTACCTATGTTCAGCACATGGAAACACTTTGGCAGTTGCAGGGAGTATACCCTGTAACAAGCAAGACCCTCCAAAATATATAAATCAAGACCCTCCAAAATGTATAAATCAATAAAAAAAAAATATTCATACCTTCTGTCTATCAGTAACAAAAGTGAAACTAGACATCACACCTAGTTCTAGATCCCCTCCAAAACACTCCAAGAACCATTGCCAAGAATCAGTTGTTTTTACTTCAACTATTGCATATCCTAATGGATAAATTCCATTATTTGGATCTAGTCCCACAGCAGTAAGAATATGTCTTGGGAAAGGACCACTCATGAATTCCCCATCCAATCCTAACAAGTTCCTTCTAATTGCTGTAAATCCTTGTTTTAAAGCCCCCAAACATATGTATATACTCGTAAAAGTTCTACTGTCAACATCTGGATTTGGTTCAGGATGCACATCCAACCTTATAGTTGTACCTGGATTTTTTTTACTCAACTCTTCACAATAATCCCTCAACATAGTATATTGAGCCATGTAATCACCCCTCACTTTATTATATGCTTGTGACTTTGCCCTGAATGCTTTCATCTTGCTGATTGAGACTGCATATTTTTTTTGCAATTGATCCTGGATTGCTTTGACTTGTATATCAGGATTATACTCAATTTGAGAAACAAGTTCTTGGGATAGAAATCCAGCTATGCATGCTTTAACTTCTCTGGTTTAGAGACATTTACGTTGAACTTTAAAGGTCTTCACCAACCAAGTAGATTCCCCTTTAAGTTTGGCCACACCCAAGGACACCTACCCTCATTTCTTGGTAAATTAAATACCCTACTTGTACCCAAATACTTTTTTTTTACTTGGCCCACTAGCTCTACTTGCCCCCACTTTCCCCACTTGGCCCACTAGCTCTACTTGCCCCACTAGCTGCACTTGGCCCAACATCTACACTTGGGCCAGCAACTGCACTTAGCCCAACAGATTCACTTGGCCCATTAGCTGCACTTGGCCCAACAGATTCACTTGGTCCAGGTTCATCATCAAAAACACATATATTCCCTGTACAAATAGCTCTTACCCTAATGTTGTCCTGCTTTACAATCTTCAAATTCCTTCTGCTTTCAATAGCACTTTTTTTGATCAACTGAATCACCTCCAATCTTGACCCAAAATCTTTTCCAGGATAAAAATATTCATGATCTATACCCCTATCACTTGCAGCCTTCATTTTCCTTAACAACTTTAATTTTCTATTCCTAATGTTTTCAATACCATCATCTGAATCCTCAGCACTAGAAAATGCATCATTGTCTATAACTTCCACTTCAATTTCTTCAACAGTTGCATCTGTATTTGTTAGTAAACTCCTGTTTGTGACACCACCAAACTCTACATTTGAATCAATATATGAATGAAAGTCTCTCATGTCTACTGCTACTTCATTTACCATATTCTCTTCATCAACTAGATAATCACTGTCCTCTAAATCCTCATCAACAACCTTTTTTTTATCCTTATTCATTTCATCAATTTTCAGATTGTTCTACAACTTTGCTTTTATCCTTATAATTTGGACCATCCATTAATCATCTAAGTCCACAAAAGGATCATCTAAGTCAGCAACTTTGCCGTTATCCTTATCAGTTTGAACACTAACTTGGCCATACTCTAACAACAACATTTTAGAAGTTTTGATTTTTCCTTTTGTCCTTCTAGTTGGTGTGTCATCAGGTATTTCTTCATTTCTAACACTGGTTCTTGGTGGTGTGTCCTGGTCTAACAACAACATTTTAGAAGCTTTGATTTTTCCTTTTGTCATTCTAGTTGGTGTGTCATCAAGGATTTCTTCAATTCTAACACTGGTTCTTGGTGGTGTGTTCTGGTCTACCACAAAATAAGTGTTTAAGCTAGTTGAACCATGTTCAATGGACACACTAAGCATCTTATGTTCAGCAACATATTTAGACAACCTATATTATATCCTGGTCACTAGCAAGTGCCTCAAGTCCAAAATCTAAATCAATATTAGGAATCCGATAATGGTAAAACATAATATCATCTTTTTATAGCCTAATTCTACCATAATATCATCCAACTCATGAACTGAAAAGGTATCAATATCTAAAAGATCAACATACGATTCAAGCCAATTAATATACCTCCTTTCAGGGAAACTTGTAAACTTGCCACCGTGATGAATCTTCATGGTAAAATGTGTCTTGTCATTTTCTGAAATAAGAAATAATTTTGTGTCATTAACCATTACTAGGTTGTTAATGACTATAAAATGAAAAAAAAAATAAAAAAAATTTACCATAAAACTGTGGTAGAAGAGCGATATTATCGGTTGGGAGTCGAACCCTACCCATTTCAGTTATCACCATTTTTATCGGTTGGTAGATTAGGGAATTTTAACATTGATTGAGTGTATGAATTTGTGTTACAGAAGGATTGCAAAGAAGACGAAGTGAGAGAAATTAGTTTAACAAATTAAGGATAGAAAATGAAATCGATTAGAGTTTCCATTTAGGGTTTCCATTTATGGGCCGCGACCCACGATTACGCTCATGGGTCGTCACGTCACTTTATGACCCACAAATGGGTAAATGACGTAACCATGTGCGCTTGCGACGTCAGGTCAACTTAAGTGTATACCTAGTAGAAGTTAGCGTTACCGGGCAGCCAGACCAACCGGGTAGGCTATACCCGGTAACGGGGCTAAGCCGTAGCGGGTTACCGGGTACTGATTCGAGGTGTGCTGGGGTGAGCTCGAGCATGGGGCTCTTTACCCCGGTAACGGGGCTTCGTTTCCCGAGCAGGGCCATTTTATCCCGGTGATGGGGCTAGGCCTACCCGGGCAAGGTCTTGGCGGTTTATACCGCGCAAAGGTCCTTGGCGGGGCACCTTTTCTCGAGAGCGGGGCACACTTTCTTGGCGGAAGTGTCCGAGGTGTTTGGCTCGAGATGTGTCCGAGAGGGGGGCACCTTTTCTAGAGAGCGGGGCACACTTTCTTGGCGGAAGTGTCCGAGGTGCTTGGCTCGAGATGTGTCCGGGGTAAGCCTTGGCTTATCCGGACAGAGCAGTCTGTTACCGATTAGCGGCGCAGACTTTCTCGGGTACCTCGGTAATGGGGCACGTGTAGCCGAGTCAGGGCGGTATATGCCCGGGTAGAGTTCATCGTACTCGGGGCATGCTCGAGGTGTGTTCGAGGTGTGCCCGGGTAGCCTTGGCGGTTACCGGGATTACTCGAGTCATAGCCGTTTACTACTGCCCAGAAGTTCAGGGCCGTTTAGTACTGCGCAGAAGTTCAGGGCCGTTTAGTACTGCGCAGAGGTTCTGAGGTAGCTCGAGTCGTTTTCGGTTATCGGATCACATACCTCAATAGCCCCCCCAAGTTTGATTTTTTGTTACCTTTTCCGAAAAGTTTCAAAATTTCAAACTTCAAACCTTTTTTACTTTCCCCCCTAAATATTTTTCTATAAATTCCTCTTCATTTCCTTCACCTACTTCTCTTTTTGGGGCGGTGGTGTGGGAGGATCTTTTTAGGAGGAATTTCATGGGAGGAATTTGTTTTAGGAGGAATTTTCTGGGAGGAATTTTCTTAGGAGGATTTTCCAATGAGGAATTTCCAAGGAAGATTTTGTTTCCTCATTGTAAGTATTTTATCCATGCTTGCTAGGCCTGTCTGGATTTTTAATGACTTAGAATTTTAAGTCATGGAAAATGCTTTAGTATTTTTATCCATGGCAAATGCCTTAACATTATTTAGCCATGATGAATATTTTATGAACGACAAATGCCTTAGTATATTTTCTTTTAAAGAGTTGTTCATGTTGATGACATAAACCTGTGTAAATGTGTGTTGACACTATGTTTGATGCTCATGGTATAGTTGGAAACCCGTGGCCCCTTTTTAATTTTTAAGTTGTGTCTATGACACTGTCCCTGTGACATTTCTTGTTGGTTAACCATAAATTTATTTTTTACTCGCGAGATTGTCGCTCCCCAATAGGGAGTGCTTATCTTTCCTCCGATAGGTAAGAAAGAAGGAAAAATGTGTGATTGTCGCTCCTTAATAGGGAGTACTTATCCTTCCTCCAATAGGTAAGAAAGACGGAAATTGGTGTTCAGCCCAACCTTGTATGCCTTATGTGGCTTGTTACACTTAAAACATTTTCAAGTTAATTTTTTTTTAATAGCTATGAATAGCTTGTTACCAATTTGGTATTGATTGGGGAAAGTATGATAGGAAAAAAGATGATTTTTATTAGCAACATAGATAACTACATAGATGTGCTCTATCAAGCATTTTGTTCTATCTAAAACATGATATAGTTCAATACATGGTATTCCATGACCTTGTTAGGATTTTTATAGTCTCTCATGATGTAGCATGTCGTCGATTTGAGGGGTGTTTGGAGGACTAGAGTACATGTCCGTCTGGTGGTCCTGGGTCCTCCATGTGTGCTCCCTTTTGCCATGCAAAGGTCTTCTTGAGCGGGGGCTCCATCACTTGCTTTACTCCCGTGACAAGGTGTTCCAAGTGTCCCTCTTCCAATGCTCGCTTGATTTCGGCCTGGAGCTCTCTACATGCATTTGTGTCATGTCCATGGGCTTCATGGAATTCACAATATTTGTTCATGTTTTTCTTCCCTCACATGTAGGTCATTGGGCGGGGAGGATTGAATGTCGCACATACTTGTTCGGTTTTCAAAATTTCCATGGGAGACTTGTTGAGGCTAGAGGCTAGTGAGGCTTTGTCATAAGGAGCAAACCTTTGCTTTTGTCTGTTATCTCGTCGGTCCTCTTTGTGGTTGTCATGATAACTACCCTCTCCACTAGGTGAGTCTTGCCTGCCTGACCCTCCAGGACTTAGTCCGCTCCATGTCTTTTCTCTTTTGCCACTTGTTACACTTCTTTCCAAAGCAATCGTTTCCTTTGACCTTAAATAATTGTAGCAAACATCTGTTGTCTCCTTGAAGGTAACTGGGATTCGTGTTGCGAGTCGTTCTTGGAGTTGGCCTGAGATTAGTGAGAGTGTGAACCCGGATATTTGCTGACTTTCGGGCAGGCCTTGTATCTTCTGGCACTCTTGCGTGTAACGGAGGATGAACTCTCGTAGGCCTTCCCCTTCTCGCTGGCGTATGAGATGTGCCTCAAGATGGGTTCTCCTTTGATTTTTTTGTTGAAAAAAGTTGGAGGTAAACTCAACTTTAAGGTCGTAGAAATCATATATACTTTTCTCTGGGAGGCTTGTGAACCAATCTCTAGCGAAACCTTGCAACGTTCCCGAAAACATGTGGCAAGCTACCGGGTCTACCCATTTTTCTGTCATGATAGCTTGTTCGAAAAGTGCCAAGTGATCCTCTGGGTCTCTTGTTCCATCATAAGTGCCGACTATAGAGGGGACTCTCTGTCGGTCTGGGATGGGATATCTTGCCACCCAGTCACAAAACTTAGAGTTCACCACAGAAGTAGGCATGGTTGCTATCCGAGATGGTCCTTCTCTCTCTCCCACGAGGCCCTTCAACAAACTGAGTAATTCGTGAGTGGTATCCTGTGGGGGTGGATGAGGGGTAGGCTCTGGTGCCTTTTGCCTTTGCAACTCATTGACCAACTGTCCCAGCAAGACACTCGCATTGACCTCAGGAATTGGTTGTGGAGCAGGATTAGGCTTCAATGTTTCTATGAGCCTGGCTAAGATATCGCTTTGTGCGGGTGGAGTCGGTGGGGGTGTTTGTTGTTGGGACAAGGCTGTCTTCAAAATCTCCAAAGCTTCTTCTACTGATGGCTGTTCCCTGGAAGGGGTTTGAGTGGGAGTGGGAGATGGTTGTTGGGTTAGAGTGGAGGCTTCCAAGCTAACAAGTTGTGGGAAGCTCTGGGTTGGAGTGATACTTGGAGGCCTTCCCATCTGGAAGCCTTGATAACTTGACTGGCCTGCCCCTCCCGTGCTAGGCACTTCCACTTCGGTTGTGTCGTTAGACCCGAAAGGGTAGAGTCTGGTCCGAACACCAGATAGGTTTTCTTCGCTGATCCTTCTAGCATTCCCCGTACCATCTCCTGTTCCAGTGACTTGGGAGTTTGGGGGGGGGGGGGGGGGGGTGATGTCTACCGAGGGAGGAGGATCCTCTCTGCTCGGTGGGGGGTTTATGGCAGAGCCTGAATCCATTGAGGGTGAAGGGTTAAGGAGAAAACTTAGTGAAAAAACCGTTTTTCTATAACGGTCCCACGAATGGCGTCAATGTTTGAGCAACGATTGACGGGGCTCAAAGGTTTGGGGTGTTGGATAATCGATACGATCTCTTGCGAGAGCAGTGCAAACCTACCAAGCTCTTGACGAGCCTAAGGTGACGTATGATTAGCAGGTGTGACGTAAGAGAGTGGGAAAACTTCTCTTGAACGTGTATGTGTGAGTGATGCAAATGATTGACCACTGACCCTTCTGACATTGATCAGAGGGGTATTTATAGGCCTGAGATTAAGGTTTCCATTTATGGGCCGCGGCCCATGATTACGCTCATGGGCCGTCAATTTATGACCCACAAATGGGTAAATGACGTAACCATGTGCGCTTGCGACGTTAGGTCAACTTAAGTGTATACCGGGTAGAAGTTAGCGTTACCGGGCAGCCAGACCAACCGGGTAGGCTATACCCGGTAACGGGGCTAAGCCATAGCGGGTTACCGGGTACTGATCCGAGGTGTGCCGGGGTGAGCTCGAGCATGGGGCTCTTTACCCCGGTAACGGGGCTTAGTTTACCCGAGCAGGGCCATTTTATCCCGGTGATGGGGCTCGGCCTACCCGGGCAAGGTCTTGGCGTTTATACCGCGCAAAGGTCCTTGACGGGGCACCTTTTCTCGAGAGCGGGGCACACTTTCTTGGCGGAAGTGTCCGAGGTGTTTGGCTCGAGATGTGTCCGAGAGGGGGGCGCCTTTTCTCGAGAGCGGGGCACACTTTCTGGGCGGAAGTGTCCGAGGTGCTTGGCTCGAGATGTGTCCGGGGTAAGCCTTGGCTTATCCGGACAGAGCGGTTTGTTACCAGTTAGCGGCGCAGAGTTTCTCGGGTACCCCGGTAACGGGGCACGTGTAGCCGAGGCAGGGTGGTATATGCCCGGGTAGAGTTCATCGTAGCCGGGACATGCTCGAGGTGTGTTCGAGGTGTGCCCGGGTAGCCTTGGCGGTTACCGGGATCACTCGAGTCATAGCCGTTTAGTACTGCCCATAAGTTCAGGGCCGTTTAGTACTGCCCAGAAGTTCAGGGCCGTTTAGTACTGCCCAGAAGTTCAGGGCCGTTTAGTACTGCGCAGAAGTTCAGGGCCGTTTAGTAATGCGCCGAGGTTCTGAGGTAGCTCGAGTAGTTTTCGGTTATCGGACCACATACCTCAATACTTATATTTAATCTTAAAACTTAAATGTTTAATTATTAAAATTTACTCAAAAGTAATAAGAAAATAAAGAAAAAATTTGAATTTGAATATGACTTTGTAAGATTATTATTTAATTCATTGGTCAATATTTCTAGAAAGTTCGTTTGTTTAAAATATAATCATAAATAACATAATAATTGTTTTAAGAAAAATCTGAACTTTTGAAAATAATTAAAACAAATTAATATTAATATGATTTCCTTAATATAATTCATATTTGTAGGAAACTATTAGTTAAGAAATCAATATAGATATAATTTTTTCAAATGGATTATATAAATTTCGATCATCGTAAAAATTAGTAATCTTTTTGATTTAAGATTAAAAATATTACTTTCAAGATAAAATGTTTGAAAGAAAAAACTCTAAACAAACAACATAGTGAATGAAACATAAAAAAAAAGGATAAACCTCTTTGTTATTTATTTAGATAATTTGGAGGAACTACAACTAACTAAATACTATTTCAGATATTTCCAACTCTTTCCCATTAATGTCGGTAATATAATTGACATTAGTCAACATATAAAAGAACATCCAACATTAAGAATATCCTTGGAATTTTTTTTTTTGAAACGGCAAATGTTTGTACAACGGAGCTTACTCGTAATATTTCAACGATCACCCCAGGTTCGAGCTTCGCATAGCGGACAAACCCGGTCCGGTTCCTAGTCTGTTCTTTGATTTTTCGGTTCTTTTCGGTTTTAATACCTCACACAATACACAACATAGTAATAAAAAAGGTTATTCAATTGAAAAAAGAAAAAAGGTCATGCAAAGATTAAGAATAAAGTAGGCTAAACGATAAGCAACACAAAAAGTATTCGTATCGAATTACAAATCATAAACGTGATTACGTAATAGGCTTAGTAAGAAACTAAAACGAAACCAAATACGAATAGTAAAAACAAAAAACGTAAATTGTTTATTCATTCGTCATGTGCATTATCAATCATCTAGCTTCTCCACATCTTCCATCTCGACAATTTTTTCCAAAATATCTATAAATAATCAAATAATAGTTAGTAATTATATAAAAATACATACATATAAGAAAATCTTTGTTCTTATTAAAATTTAAAAGTTAATACCTTTATTAATATCTTCAAAGTCTTCCAAATCTTCTTCATCAATTTCAGTAACATTTTTTCTTGGATTTTTATCCAATCTTGAGTACAAATCAAACCTTGAACACTGTCCGTAGATAAGGAACTTCTAAAAGCATCCAATACACGACCACTTGTGCTAAAAGCAGACTCCGAAGCAACCGTGGAAATTTGGATCGCGAAAATATCTTACAAAAAAAATAAAAAAGGACACAATTAACGTAATAACAAAGTACAAAATATTAATTTAAACTAAATAACTATAATGAGATTACCTCGTGCCTTATTAGCGAGAATTGGAAATCTCGGAGTATTTACTTTCCACCAATTTAAAATATCAAAATCTTGTTTCCCCAGTCCGGGTTCACGAGGTTCTTGAAGGTACTTTTGCAACTCCGTCTTTGTGTCACTAACGCTACTAGAACCGGAATTCGTAATATCACGTAAAAATTCATTGTCACCATCATCATGAATATTAACTTGATTATCACATTCGTTTTGCTCATTAGGGATCGGTATTCCAAATTTACCAATGTAATATTGAAACAAGGTCTCTAATGGATTACCAACCTCTTCACCCACCTTATTCTTAATTTTTTCAACAACTTCATCTTCAGTTTCGTTAACATTTGGCTTCCTTAGCCACTTATAATCATTGTATATCCATTAATCACAACAAACATTTTCATTCTAGGATAAAAAATAGTTGCAAAGTATGTCATCAAATTAAACTTAGCAATATTATCCCAATACTTATTGAACTTATCCCTCATAGCCGCAATCATTGCTTTGTACTCGAAGTCATCATCTTGGTTGAATTTAAGCAATTGCATATTTAGATCAACCACCTCAGATAAAAAATAATTTGCATTAACACTTAAATTTGCACTAACTAATTCGGTTTTACGTTTAAAGATTTGTAGAAAACTAACAATCTTTCCAACTAGAATCCAATCAAAAAGTGAGGGAGACATATTTCCTAAACCAAACTTATAACTAACATTCCTGTTCTCATATTCATTAAAAGCTTTTTCCAACTTGACTGATGTAGCTAAAATGTCATATGTGGAATTCCATCTAGTGGGGGCAGTCAAGACGTAACATGGATTTTGACTCTATGCTTAGAAAATCTACATAAGCTTTGAATTCATGACATCTTTTCGGGGAGTTCCTAATGAATTTCACTGCGGCACGAATTTTTTCAATAGGACCAATATATTGTTTTAAACCTTCTTGTACAATTAAATTCAAAATATGAGCAGTGCACTTTATATGCAAATAAGTACCATTGAAAAACAAATTCTCTCCTCTATCTCTCAAATAGTCCATGGCAACAGTGTTTTAAGATACATTATCCAAAGTTATGCACATAACCGTCTTAATCCCCCATTCCCTCAAACACTCAATAATAGAACGTGCTATGTCGTCACCCGTATGACTATAGATCGGTTTGAAATTTATTATTTTCTTATGTAATTTCCAATCCAAATCTATATAATGTGCAGTCAAAACCATATAATTAATACGCTGAATAGAAGTCCAAGTATCAGTTGTTAAGCTAACCCTAATATTAGAACTACTTAAAATTGCTTTTAACTTTTTCTTTTCTTCCTCAAATAAAGCAAAACAATACCTAGTTATGGAAGTACGAGATGAGATCTTATAAGTAGGACAAATAGCTTCAATTAACTCCTTAAATCCTTGTTTGCCTACAAAAGAATATGGAAGTTCGTCTAAAATTATCATACGCACCAAAGCCCTTCTAACATTCTCAGCACTGGATTTCCATGTTTTAAGAATTGATGTTACACCATCTGATTGACCAAACAAATTTGTTTGGTTTTTGATTCGGGCATACCTTCATGTGCTTATTCATAGAACCAGTACTATTTAAATTTGTGCCAGCCTTGTACTTCCTAGGACAATACTTACAATGCCCATAACGAACGCCTTCTTTATTCTTTATCCTCCTAAAGTGTTTCCAACATGCCGCTTTCAACTGTGATGTATCTTCTTTTACTTCTTCTTCTTCACCACTATCAATCTTTTGCTTCTTTTTTTCCGGGTTTGTACTTCTCCCGTCTTCTTCTTCTCCGTCAGAATTAGAGCCAAGGTTGATTCTTTTTCCGCTAGACATCTACAATAATAACAAAAATTATATACATTAGTAATAGAGCATGATAACAAGTAATTGTTATTGCTTTGAAAAATATCGTTTGATTGACGTATTGTTAAAAAACACTTACTTTTCTTGAATACAAATGTGGAAATTTAATCAACAATCTCGGAGATTAAGCATGTATTCGATTTGTCGACTTGTAATTATGAGAATATCGATTAGAATATCCTGTATTCGATTTATATATCATATAATAAACTTGATATATTTGTTTGAAAATAGAATATGTATTTTTATTAGGATATGTATTAAAATTGGTATTATATTAGATTTGATATATATAAAAATTATTAGAATATCTTGAGATTAGTGTTAGGAATCCTAATTTTGGATATGTATTAAAATATATAATCAAGTTAATATTAGGATACATATATTTTTATTGACTTTTATTAGGATTGTGTGAATATAAAATTAATTAGTATACCTACGAATTATATAGAGGACTAGATATACATCAAAACTGTTTCTGTAAACAATATAATACCAATTAGGATTCCTAATTGGTTTAATTATTTAATGAATATTAATTGGTATTATAATATTCCATTGTTTACGTAAAACTAATGATACTTAGCCAGTGCTCGTCATATGTTGAGATACACGTACTTACACTTTAAGTCACCTTCATTTTTATAGCTCAAGGTTGCATGTAACAAACTATTAACTAGGAGAATTAAGTTGTGAATTGTGATACAGATTATACACAAATCAAACAGTAACAATACGTATAGGACAACTTTTAATCTTAAATTGGTATTATATTGTTTACAAGTTTAATTGTTTAATGAATATAAGATTAAATATTAGGATATTATTAAAAAAAAAAAAGTTAATTTTTCGGTTCGAACCGGTGAACCGCCGGTTTAGCCATGGACCAGACCGGATTTATTTTTTGAGTATTTTTGAGAACCGAGAACCGGACCACCATAGCCGGTCCAGTTCGGTTCCGGTCCAAAGTCAGGCCGTTTTTGCGGTTCTAACCGGTTCTCGGTTTTTTTGGTCACCCCTAGCCTTAAGAGGTGTAGATTAAATTACGATATTGCGATGACCACAATGGTCGAACCCACGACCTCATCCTAAATTAATTTTTAGAATGTTTCCATAAAATTAGAGTTGATTACATAATAGGTCCATGAGTTTGTTCCAATTTAACGGGTTCAGTCCCTGGGTCGAAAATCCTTCGGGTTCGGTCCATGGGTCATCAATTTGGCTACAAAAATAGTACATTTGTCACTTAAAATGACTAAAATACCCTTAATAATAAATATTAATTTATTTATCAATTTGAAAAATAAATAAAACATAAAAAAACTAATTACTAATCCCAAATCACAACAACCAAAAAAAAAAGTAAAAACTAATTATCCCAATTCCAATCCCAAATCACAATCCCAAATTATCTCAACCCCAAATCACAACAATCCAAAAAAAGAAACCTGCAAATCGCCAAACTAATTATCCATCTAAGCAACAAAATCCATATGAAGTAGCATGTTTCCTCTCAATCTCTTTCTTTCTTCTCGACTAAATCAAAACCGTCGTTTCCTACACGTCTCTGATACCTCTACGCCACCGATATTTGTTGTTGGTGAATCACGTCATCGCTTTTTACTCGGAGTCGCTACCTCCACGACCACCCCCTCCTCTGTTACAATTTAACACCATTGATGCCTTTAATCAAGTTTGTAGGTTCATATCAATGGGTTTTTTTTACTCGAGTTTGGTGATATCTATTGCTTCTGATTCCAACAAATTGGACATGCCATTTATTGTTTTATAGCTAGGGCTGTATATGGTCAAAATTGAATAGGTAGAAAACATTATGACCTGTTTCTTGATGCTTGTATTTTAGAAAACAAATGAAGATATTGAATAGTTTGGTTTTGATTGATTTACTTTGAAAATATTACAATGTAAAATCATATGGATAATTAGTTTGGCATTTTTTTAGGTTGTGATTTGGGATTGGAATAATTTGGGATTAGGATTGGGATAATTAGATTTTTTTTTTTTTTTTTTTGATTTGAGATTGGAATAATTAGTTTTTTTTATGTTTTATTTATTTTTTAAATTGATAGATAAATTAATATTTATTTATTAAGGGTATTTTAGTCATTTTAAGTGACAAAAGGACTATTTTTGTAGTCAAATTGATGACCTAGGACCGAACCCGAAGGATTTTCGACCCAGGGACTGAATACGTTAAATTGGAACAAACTCAGGGACCAATTATGTAATTAACTCTAAATTTTATAAAAACATTATAGAGATTATTTTAGGAAGATGCTTAAAAGAAAAAAAAAATTGAAAAAAATCATTTATTGACTACTTTTTAATTGATTTTAAGCTGTTTTTACTGTTTTATTTTAAAAGTGTTTTTACATGATTTCTACCGACCTTGACATATCGGTGGTTTTTAACCGTAGCCTTCTTGCCCTAACCTAAATCCAGGACTTATATATGAAAATGCTATTGACAACAATCCTATAAATTGTCAATATATATTTATTATATGCTTTAGTTTTTTTATAAATTTCTAAAACAACACATCATATATTTAAGGAATTAGAAATACATTCCAAATATACAATCAAATTATACAAAAAAGTACTTAATACTTTTTTATAGACAACTTATAAGATTGTTAATACCAAATTATAATCTACCTCTTTTATAATCAGCTCTACGCACATATCATATTAATATGAGGCGGTGGAGTATGTCTCCATATTATGGAGCATATAATATGGAGCATTGACTTTTGTTATAAGTACACAGACTATGTTTCCATATAGTATTAACTTTTCTTTAAATTAAACAAACTATGTTTCCATGCAAACACTTGACTTGAAAAAGGGGGTCCCTATTTTAGTTCTCATGCATTGTACCGAGTACGTACCTATGCTCAAGGCCCATGAATCCATTAAAAGCTCTAACCGTAACATACTCTATATTAGATCATGCATACCTTTTGTATTTTAACCATTCAATACATTTCTTATTATTAATTAACCCGATATTATTTTCCATCACAAAGAAGAAATTAAAAAAATGTTCATATTCGCCTCAAAACTCGTCTTGATATTTGCTTTCATTTTCATGTACACTACCACTTCAGCTCAAAACGATTGGTTTAAATCTAAGTGTGTAAAGGGTTCTTATACTTTAAATAGTAGTTACCAGATAAATCTTGAAACGAGCCTTTCCAAGCTAAATACCACCAACTCCGGCTCAGGCTTCTTCAACCTATCCATTAGTCAAGGTATCAATGCAGTAACCTCAGTTGCCCTATGTAGAGGCGATATCAATCTGGATGTATGTCTTAATTGTCTCGGTGTCTCCATTGTTAAACTGCAACAAGCTTGCCCTAACCAAAGGGAAGCAGCAGGCTACCTGGACTACTGTTTTTTGTTGCATTACCCCTTCAATACTACACACGAAAAAATGAAAATATCTGATTATGTTTCTAAACGAAATATTGAATATGCAAGGAATCTAAAAACATTCTACAAGGATTTGAGACAATTAATAGAAGGCCTAACAGCTAATGCCTCAGCTGGCAGTCCACTGCTGAAGTTTGCCAGTGGGAGCTTACCTAGTACGCATTTCACAAGGATCTATGCGCTTGTGCAGTGTACCCCAGACTTATCGAAGCAGAAATGTACTTCTTGCTTATATGTCTTGATGAAGTTGATACCGAAATTGGGTAATCGCAGAGATGGATTGAAACTTTATGCACCTAAGTGTAATTTTAGGTACGACACAAAACCTTTTTTTAACGAGAGTGAACCGCTGATCCCCATGCCACCAACAACAAATATACAGCCATCTCCGGGGATTTCACCACCACCAGGTATGTATTTTCTTTATAAAGGTCTTTAAATTAGGTGGTCTACAGATCGATCATATAACATATATACCATTCAATTTTCAAGCTTATGGAAGATTTATAATAGTATATTATGGCCTTATCATACACACAATGTGAGGTTAAGTTGTATTGTATACAGTATTAAGAGTTTAATTAAATTTACTTATAATGAGATATAGAATGTCCGAAAGCAGGTGTTGGAAAGATAATATGTTTGCTATTTTTTGATACAGACAAAATGTGTTCTTTTTCTTTTGAGTTTTGTTAACCACAATCCAATGCATTATTTCTCGTAGTAATATGATAACATTTCTATGGTGAATAAATCGTAGTGTGATCAAGACTCTTCTAGTGTTAAACTGCTATTCTTACACGACTTCTTAACTGTAAAACTTTCTATTTTTACAGGTAAAAAGATAAACACACGGTTCGTAGTAATAGGAACTGTTAGTGTGACGGTGGTTGTGGTCATAGTAATTGCTACACTTTGTATCTTCTTGAGATTGAAGAAGAAGAAGAAGGAAACCCCTCCCCCTCGACCCTTGGAACCTATCGAGAGTAAGTTCAATTCCATCTTATTGTTTATGAGCAGTTGTTACACTATTAACAATATACTAAAGACAACACGTACGTACTCCGTTCTTCCTGACTCTTTGTTTCTATCTATCGACTAGCTGAAATAATGGATGAAATGGAGTCTTTGCACTACAGCTTTGATACAGTGAAAGCGGCAACAGATGACTTTTCGGAAGAGCGTATGGTCGGACGAGGTGGTTTTGGGGAAGTTTACAAGGTATAAAAAATTGGAGTTGATAGTTAATTATGTTCCATATTTAGAGAGTTTTTAATATTACTTAAGTCTTGATATATAGGGTGTGCTTGAAGATGGACGTGAAATAGCAGCAAAGAAGCATGCAGAAAATTCTGAACAAGGCGATGTAGAATTCAAGAATGAGGTTCTTCTAGCTTCAAAGCTTCAGCATCACAATTTGGTTAATCTGCTTGGTTTCAGCATAAATGGAAGCGAACGTCTTCTTATTTATGAGTTCTTGCCGAATGCAAGTCTTGATCAGTTTCTATTTGGTAAGTATGTACATAAGAGAACACCTCTTGTTCAATTACATTACATATGTGACTTGCATATCATAAAACAAATAACCATTTTTTAGGATGAAACATTTTCCACGTTGCATATTTTACATTAGCAATGAATTTAATTTCCCGATTCAGCGACCAAAAAATGACCATAATTTGTTTAGATACATTTGTAAAGTAACTAAAAGCATACCCCTACTATGCATTAAAAACAAACTTTAGTTATAGATAATATTAGTTTAAATTTAATTTTATATTCCTTAAAGATTTTTAGTTAAAAAGTTACTTACATGCAGAAAAATATAGTTAAGATGTTTTCAGATAGTACTCAAATCGACTTTAAGGCACTTATAATATGATATTATAAAGAAGCCGGAGGTTATTATTTACTCTTCCTTTATCTAAAAAAAAATAATACTCAAACACAAGCTCGATTGGTCATATACTTTATAACCAAAATCCTAATTTTTTTAATTATATATGCATACAACTTTACTAGTTAAAACTTACACAAACTGTGAGTTGGGATATATTGAAATTAACTTGATTATACAAAATATGTTTCTTATAAAGAAGCGTAATGAAAAAGAGGGATAAAAGTAGTGAAAATTCTGGTATACAATGAAAGTAATTAATGTGTTTTGCTTATTTCAAGATAGACCTTACGCAACAACATTTGGCTTTAGTGACGACATATGATGTCAAAAAAAATATACATATGATGTCAAAAAAAATATACATACACTAAACTTTGCAGTAAAGTTGAATGCATTTTTAAACATATAGTTACCTTAACTATTGTTAGTGAGTTGCTAATATATAACCAATTCATGATTGTTGCATGTATGTAGATCCGGTTAAGCGTAAGCTTCTTGGCTGGGAAAAGCGACTGAATATCATTAAAGGCATTGCCGCCGGACTGTTATACCTTCACGAGGGTTCTCGTATAAAGATCATTCATCTTGACATGAAGGCTAGCAATGTTCTGTTGGATGAACATATGGACCCCAAGATTGCTGATTTTGGCTTAGCGAAACAGATCAAACGAAATCAAAATCAGGGTGAAACGAGCCAGGTTGCAGGAACCCTGTAAGTACAATATACTTGGATAAATTGACTGGGAAGTGGGAATTATAAGGGATGTATTTTTGCTAAACTTCATGAACAACGTCAAACACGTTTATGACACCAATTTTTTTTGCTAAACTTCATGAACAAGTGTCTAATTAATAATGTCTAAAATTATCCATATCCAATACCTACGTGACATTTTCACTAGACCACGTTGAATCCCGAGATTTTTATCTTCTACCTTATTAAATATAACTAGATTATTGTTCCGCGTTAGCGGGAATAAAAATAAAAATAAAATCGTAAATTTTATGTTATATAGATTTTAATTTATTATAAAAAGACAACGTTATATATATATATATATAACGTTGTCTTTATATATATATATATATATATATATATATATATATATATATATATATATATATATATATATATAGGTGGGTTCATTTAGGAACCACTAAATATTTAGGAACCATTAGGAACCAATATTCACCAGTGTATATATATGATATTCACCAGTGTATATAAAGCATATGTACATATATATATATACACTGGTGAATATTATATGTATATACACTGGTGAATATTATATGTATATACACTGGTGAATATCATATTAAATATACACTGATGAATATCATATATATACACTGGTGAATATTGGTTCCTAATGGTTCCTAAATATTTACATGGTTCTTAAATGAAACCAACTCTATATATATATATATATATATATATATATATATATATATATATATATATATATATATATATATATATATATATATATATATATATATATATATATATATATATATAGAGGTGGGTTCATTTAGGAACCACTAAATATTTAGGAACCATTAGGAACCAATATTCACCAGTGTATATATATGATATTCACCAGTGTATATAAAGCATATGTATATATATATATATACACTGGTGAATATTATATGTATATACACTGGTGAATATTATATGTATATACACTGGTGAATATCATATTAAATATACACTGGTGAATATCATATATATACACTGGTGAATATTGGTTCATAATGGTTCCTAAATATTTACATGGTTCTTAAATAAAACCAACTATATATATATATATATATATATATATATATATATATATATATATATATATATATATATATATATATATATATATATATAATAACATATACACATTTATGTTTATACACATGTTTTGATATTTTTTATTAGGGGAGTTTAGAATAACAATAACGTAAATCATAGTTTGAATTGACAATTTTATAACTAAATTATAATTATGTTTTTTTATTTTAGTGGAGATCGAATGAAAAATAGAATGTAATTATGTATTGTAAAAGGGTCTAAAATAAAAATAGGTTTTGATGACATAATCAATCTGATCTAACGGTTGAAATTAAAGAAGTTAATCCATCCAATGGACCTTACTTCGCCACGTGGCATTTAAGGCCCCTCTTTTATTATATATTAAAGATAACTTGATAGGGTTAAAGTAGGTGAAACAGTGGCATGTTTACACTGACCATGTCATTACACTTGTCAGTTAAAAGTTGTTAATAAGTCGGCGTTAGCAACACCGACTTTTATCCATATCCAATACCTACATGACATTTTCACTGGACAACGTTGAATCCCTAGATTTTTATCTTATCTTCTCAGATAACTAGTGATTCTTTAAATATATAATCATTTGACACTCTATAGACGTCACACATTATTTTAAACCGATAACATCACACAACTCTCATATAGAACCCTAAAACCATGTCTGCATTTTCTCCATTCCTTGTCCATCTACTTTGTGGAAAGGATCTATTATTACAAAACGGTTTCTTGAATGACAATGATTCAACAACCCGTATTGTTTTTCCTCTTGTGAGGAGAATCGATCTTGCAAGTTTTAAAGAAATGGTGTACGGAAAATTCGGTTTATCTAGTCAATTTTTTAACTTGAAACTAATCCTATAGTACACCTACGGAGGCCATGTGGTTCAAAGCGAAGTTGTAAACGACGATACGTTTGAAACATTATATGTTTTGAATGCCACCAACCAAGCATATCAGCTTCAAATAGAAGCACAATTTCTGCCAGTAGTTCAACAAAACCATATTAGTTTTACAGACCAGTTGCAGAACATTCAAATACAACATCTTCATCAGTCTCAAGAAAGGTTTCCATCATCCTATAGCGATCAGTTTCACCCTTCTAGTTATGTTGACCCAGGTATACATCTTTCAGAAGACGTATTCCCATCAAGGTATACAGAACAGTATCACGAAGCAGATCAAGACCCGGATGAAGACCAGCACGAAGGCCACCCACATCATGAACTGGAAGATTGTTTTGCTGAAAACGATGATTCAGAGGACGATAATGAAACGGTGGAAAAATATATTGTAGAACACTATGTCCTTCTTGGAGAAGCTTCGGAGGACGAAGGACGTCATGGTGACTTTGTACCTCATGAGGAAGATAATGAAGTATTTGTGGAATCAAGTGTAGGATTTGTGGGCGAGGAAGAATGGAATCGTCTTCCATTCAACGAAGATGACGAATCAGTGGACTACTGGTGTGAAGGAAAAGACCCACGTCTCGGCATGTGCTTCAAGACCAAGGCTCAATGTGTATATGCCATTAGGATATGGTGTCTTAAAAATAATCGAGAAATGTACTTAAAAGATACAAGGCCAGAGCATTCGAGAGCAATATGTTACATAGAGGGTCTAGATTACGAAAAAGAAGAACATCATTATCCATGTGAATAGACTGCTAGGGGTTCAAGTAGAAAGAAAAGGGGCATATGGCGTCTGGTAATTTGGAACCCTATCCACAACTGCGTTGGATCGGTCTCTAGAAAGAACCGTCGTTCTTTGTCTGCAAGCATAATTGCAACCAAAATTGCCAACCAAATCAAACTATACATTGCATACAAAGTAAAACACATCGTTGCCACTGCCAAGTCTACTTGGGATGTGGACGCATCTTACTATAAAGCATAGAATGCCCATAAAATTTCTATTGAACGACTCTATGGAACATGGGAGAGGAATTTCGCCGAACTGCCGAAGTACATTGACGAATTGGTCCACAGAAAACCGGGTACCATTGTCAGATAGTTACATGCCCTGACTACAAACCCAAATACATCCAAATTTAGGTATGTATTTTGGGCTTTCGGACCTGCGATTGAAGCCTTCAAGCACTGTATTCCCGTCGTATGTGTCGATGAGACTCATTTAAAAGGAAACTATTGCGGGAAGCTGCTTACAGCTATGACCAAAAACGATAACGGGAATATACTTCCTATGGCTTTTGCCATGGTTAATAACGAGACCAATGAAAGCTGGCGAATGGATTATGCACAACTTTCGGAATCATGTTGTTGTACATTTAGACAGAAAATTGTGTGTGATTTCAGACCGTCACATAGGTTTAATCAACGCAATGGCTGAAATGGATGATTGGTATCATCGATTGTGTTTGAGACACATAAGAAGTAACCTTATGAAAACGTTTCAAAACCAGAAGCTGAAAAAATGGTGTTGGGAGGTCGGCACTCCATCTCAATGTAGAAATTATAATTTTGTGGTTGGTAAATTAAGAGGGATTAATAGGGAAGCTTGGAGGTGGCTTAAGAATATCGGTTTGGACAAGTGGACGTTGTTGTATGACAAAGGCTATGTACGTTGGGGAAACAAGACAACAAACATAGCCGAATCATATAACAATGCCATACGTACCGTGCACATGATGTCTATCAAGGCATGTACTGAAGGTACATTCGAACTTACTATAGCACAATTCGTGCAAAACTCTGGGAGAGCTAGAAGCTGTCATTCGCCGCTTTTAACGACCATGTGGAGACTCTACAATGGTCGCTGATCATATGCAAATCATCAAAGGTTAATTAACACCTTACGATGTCCCAAATGGTGTTTACGAGACTGAGACAAATGATCCAATAACCATGGGTGGGGGAACAAATACGAGGTCAATTTTTCGGCTAAGTCTTGTACTTGCGGAAAGTGGCAAATTCAAAGGTTTATTTGTTCTCATGGCATGGTTGTTGATGGACACGTCAATGGTCCTAGTCGAAGAAACCAAGAACCTACACCAATAATGGTTTCTACCTTCTACAACACAAATACGCGGACACGACAGTATACTCCAACACTTAGGGGCCTACGTCACGAGGACTACTGGAGAGAAGCAAGCTGGAAGATCGAAGCGGATAAAACAATGATCATTACAAAAAGAGGAAGAAAGAAACAAAGAAGAATTCATAACGAAATGGACCAGTCGAGCGGAAGTAGACTATGAACGTGTAGTGGTTGTGGACAGATAGGTCACAACAGTCGTAGCCGTACGTGTATACGTAACCGACAGTAGTGATATCATGTCTTACTTGTATTTCGGATTAAGTGTGTCATGTTGTAATTCAGATTAATCAAAAGTGTGATTTCATTTATGTCAAAAAATTATTATTTTTTTCCATATTACATATCATAAAACACTAAAATACATATCATAAACATTAATATAACTTTTCAAAACCCTAAAACAAATACATGTTAACAAACAAAAATTTTGAAAATTCCATGAAAACGCTCACAAAACATACATAATTAAGCCTAAAGACATTAACGTGTTCATTTTTGTGAAAAAAATGTTTTTTTTTGCCATTATTTACATATCATAAAAGACAAAAAGAAAGCTCTAAACAATTATCTAATTTTTATAAACTCTAAAACAAATACATATTAACAAAACACAATTTGGAATTTTTCATAAAAAAACATAATACACATAGATAATTAACCCTAAATACAACCACTTAACAATTTTTAAAATATAAAATCTAAACCAAAACCCTAAAACCACCAAAACCCTAAACCTTAAACCAGAAATTTAATGTCAAAAGCCGGAGGTGCCAACTATACCATTTCTCTAACAATGGGAAAAGCGTTGATGAGTGGCGGTACACATGGCATAAGCCGGCGTTGGCACGCCGGCAAACCATTTCTCTAACAATTTTCCAGCGCCGTCCACTTTTGCTAATCCGGCGACACCAATGTCCATTTCGGCCAAATTTTCGTCAGGTTTTCATGGCAAAGTATGGCATTCCCATCTTTGTGATCTGGTGTACGTTTCTAAAGTAAAGCTTTAATGTGCCTTTTCCTCTATATATTAACAAAGGATACTTTTAGAAACCACTAAAGATCTTTTTGTTAATTTGAAAGCAATGTCAAACAATTCTAGTAGCATAAAAAGTTTGCCACAAAGATGTATGATGTGGGTTCAAAACACGTGATCTTGTCGCGTTATTACATAATTAACCTAATTAATCTAGCATTACAACCAATGGTTGTTAGATTACCGGATCCGACTCCTACTTCAATCGTAAATGGGTTTTCTTTGGTTTTGGCAAATTTTCAACTACTATATTAATTTCTATATACCGATCATGTGACAATGTTTTGCCCTTCCTATGGTTTGTTATAGAGGTTATATGGCTCCAGAATATCTCAATAATGGCGAATACTCAGAGAAGTCCGATGTCTATAGCTTTGGAGTGTTAATACTAGAGATAATAACAGGTGAAAACACCAGATCTTTAAGGAACGAAGAGAAGATTGAAAATATCTCTAGCTATGTAAGTTTCCACCCTTTCAACAAAAACAACTTGCTCCCGATTCATTAGTTTCATTCTAGCTGGTGTGTAGATGTTGAATTCAAACTTGTTATTACCTTTTAGGTATGGAAAAGCTGGAACAAAGGGACAGCCAGAGATATTATAGATCCAACCCTGGAGAAGGAGAAGGAATCGGTTGATTTGCTTTATCAGATCCTGAGATGTATCAACATTGGGTTGTTATGCGTTCAACAAAATGCTGATGACAGACCAACCATGTGTGCAGTGATGCTTAAGCTTCATAGTTCTGAGACACTTTCCAACCCATCAGAACCTGCATTTTTGCCGCTCGGTGATAAATGCAGTTCTTCCACTGGTGACAATGCTTTGGATAAGAATAGAACAAAGTCATCTCAGATATCTGCAAATTACCTTTCCCTAACTCAGACCGGTCCTAGATAGGTGTTCTGAATCCTCGTAAATTGTTTATGTAGGAAAATAGTTAGTAGACCTGCAAAAAATTGGAAAATTATATCTATATTAACTAATACAAATGTATTAAATACAAAGCTAATAATGGATATCAAATCACTAATCACTAATAATATAATATAACTGTAGAAATATTATTAACACCTCGATCTAACGTTTATCAAGACTAGTATGTTACTCGCGCGTTGCAGCGGCGGATAAAAACGTATATTTTAAAAAATTACATTAACGAATATGACTACGGAAACTAAATATATAGAATGATAAAAATATAAAAATATGAAAAAGAAATATAAAATACAATCATAATTTGAAAAGTGAAAATTCAAAATCTATTTAAAAGAATAACATTAACTTTTGAAATACATGTAATTTACAAATTATATAAAAATTTTAGATAAAAAACATCTGATGCGTATAATTTATTTTGTTTATAATCTTTTCCAACTTCACTAATACATTTATATTTTCACGTGATATCTCTCTTGACAAAGCGACATAAAGATGTTTCTCAGAAGATCTGTTACTTACTTATGTGTAATAATCAAGGGAACATTGTTTATGTTGTTTTAAACATTGTTTCTCATAATATTGTTGTTGGTGGTTAGGGAAAATGTTGCTTTGAGGTTTGTTTCTTGGGGTAGTGTTGCGGCTTTGTGCATTGGTGTTAGTGTTTTCAGAGTTTATTTTGAATTACACAATGTCTTGCTTATAAAAATATTGAATTGTGAAAATGATCTTATATAGTGTTTTAGTATGTCAAAACTAATTATTTTTCATAGTTTGTAACTGTTTGTCACCCATCATCTACTTTTGAGAATTCCAATTTATAAAAGCCGAGACACACATCTACTTTTGAGAGTTTCAATTCATAGAAGTTGAGACACACCATCTACACCAATAGAAAAGTATTAATCTTAGAACTTGTTAATGTTACACCAAACCATACTATTAAAGTGTAATCGCTAACTTGTGCAAATTTAAAGTTGTAGTAAAATAAAAAATAAAAAATGGTGTTAAAGCCCGTGTTAACGTCTTGCCTTGATCATACCTCAACAACTCCCGCACAACTAAAAGAGAATATTAATGAATAATTTCTTCTGCTTAAGTCTATGAGCAGCATGCACCCACATAATTTCTAAAAATATATTTTAGTACGCTCGTCAAACGGATTAAAGAAATAAATTAGTTTACACATAAATTGTAAATAATAAGGGATAAAAGGTGTTTGGGTCAATCCATCAAACTTGTGTGGGTCTTTTAGAAAGAACAAAACTTGGTTTCAACTTAATATTTATTTAACAAGACATAAAAATAGTTTTATTATATGAAAGAAAATGACTAACAATTATCCGAGTACTCTAGTTATTGTTATTGTGGTAATTAAAGAAATGATAGTTTAGAGACTTCAACTATTATTATCACACCCCCCTGCGGCGGAAACGCAGGGTGTGATCGATTGGCGATCGTCATAACACAAGTAGTTACAAATAGAGATAATCTATATGAAAAGAAATAAATATAGTATGTCATGACCTCGCCACATACAAGAGGTGATCTTGTAATGTAAGCTACGCCACTCACTACATTCCATAAAATAAAACCAAACTACCAAACATCATACAAAATCCCAAATGAAAGAACAATGGCAAAAACGCCCCAATACGATAATAAATGTAAATAGAGTATGCCACAAATGCAATGCAAAGCTATAAGGTCTTCTAAGTCCAATCCTGATAGCTAGTCCCTTAGTTCTGCTCATTACCTGAAAACAAAGCTTAAAATGTCAACACAAAGGTTGAGCGAGTTCACTGAGTAATTTAAGTAAAACAGTTCAAATGATTTACGTAAAATAAAGAATGTTTCTATAAAAAGAAGTTTCCATATAGAAAAGGTTTTAAAAAATAGAAAGTTTCTAAACATGGAAAGTTCAGTTTAAAGCAAGTAATCTCAAAACAGTAGTACCAGTTCAAACAGAGTAACTAATGCATAAGTAAGTAAAATAGTAGCACACATCAGTAAGTCCGTCTACTGATCGTCAGTAATTACCTTAACTGACAAGAAGTGGTATCGGTAGTTACCTTAACCGATAGAATGTAGTCGTAAGTAGTTACCTTAACTGATTGTATGTCTTACGGGGTCGGTGGGGAACGGTCCACACAGTAAGACTAAGCAAGATACGACCATGTAGCCCTTTGGCACCATGGTCTTTCATCACTAGTAAGTACCTATACTAGTATGAATTAATGTAGGTTATATGGAGGGGGTGTCATTACAACGTAGACACAGTATAGCAATCGTCTCATTTCAAACAGTTTTTAAATGCATTAGGTTTTTGTTACACTTTAGTAGTTGAATTGTTTATCAAAACATTTCATAATGAAAAGCATTTTAAGTAAGCTTTGTCTTTGTTGGTGCAGGAATGCTATGACTGGATGTTCTATTGAGTTTTGTATATATCACTGCGTATTGATTAGTATAGTTTTAGCTTAGTGGGCTGCTCACGGGCTTGCATGTCTGTGAGGCCCAATAGAGCCCAAGCCCAAACTGGCTGGACATGTTACTCTATATGTCACACCCCGCATAGAAATGGCGGAACCGGGGTGCGAAGTGTATACGGTATCAGAGATTCAAGGTTACATCAAACATAAATAAACCAAACATCATCAACATAGATAAAGAGTTTGAAGTAAAATACTTATTACAATCATCCGAATAGTATCAAAATACGACTACAGAGTTTGGGAAACTAAGGAATTACAATAATAAAATAAATTCCAGCAAAAAGTCCCAAGTAGCCAAGCAAGCATAGCATCATAAAGAGGTAACCTCAAATCCCTGAAAAGCGTTAAAATACGACGTCAACATAAAGTTGGTGAATTATTCGCAATAGTAAATAAAAACATATTAGTATAAAGGTTTTCAATAAGTTTTGACCCAACAGATAAGATTTGAAGATAAGTCTTTTGAAAATGATATTTCAAAATATGTTTGAAGTATACAAAACCTTTCGATAAAATATTTAGATTATTACCATACGGTACCATAATCATTTCATAAAATCATAATCATATCATAAAATAAATACCATACTGGATAGATAACAGCTTAGGAAATATAAGGTACACCTGAACCATAACAATAAAGGCAACTAACCCCACCTAGTGTCTCAAACTAGGTTGTTCTCGATAATAAACGGTCGTAACATTACTAATACGGACAGGGCTCCTCCCTTATCATAATAACGTATTAGAATGAGGGTTTGTTAGACCCATATAGCGCTATATATACTTCCGGTGGCTCAAAGCTAACAGGTGTTTATACGGGGCCTTGTACTACCACAAAGGCGGTACAAGTTGGGTGAGATCATCTAAAGCATTCATATCCATACATACCATAATACATACATACCATAAAATACCTTTGTTTAACGCTAATCATGCCCAAAAATAGTAAAAGGGTAAAAAGGGCAACGAATAACTCACTGATAGCAAAGCAATCCAAATCTTTATATGTCGGGAGATACTATAATACCGTCAAGCGCCAATGTCTAAGTGCCCTATACATCACGTAAATAAACATGTCTAAGTATCTCTAAGTCTAGTAGGGTTATGCCTTAATGATTAACGTTTTATACGGGTTTTAAAATAACCAAAGGAATATCGATATAACGGAATAACAAGTGTTTCGGAAAGTCAACGGACTAGATACGTGATCCTAATACTTACGTGCACTACAAGTCACGTAAGTATCAAGTTACGTGAACTAAACAAGAATTTCGTGATAAAGGACCATAATTACGTGACTTATATACCAATTACGTGCATGAGGGTTAAGTTACGTGCATGGGAGTTACTTACGCGACAAGTTATGGGATATCAATGACTTACGTGATCAAGGGAGTGAATTACGTGACTAAAGAACAGAATTACGTGCATAAGATCATAATTTCGTGAATCATCAAAGGAATTACGTGCGAAATAAGCAATTACGTGAATAACAAGCTGGGTTACGTGCTCATGAAGGAATTTCGTGAACGAAATTGAAGTTTCGTGCACGTAAGTTAAATTACGTGATTATGGAGAGTATTACGTGAGCGTAATACTTATTACGTGACCAGGGGTTTAAGTTTCGTGAACGTAACATGCTTATTACGTGAAGCAACCGTAGTTACGTGCAGTAACGAGATTTTTACGAAAAATAACTTTTGGAAATCGATTTTGGAGTGTTCTAAGTGTCCAAATGATCTATAATCAATACCCTATGTCCAGAATACTATTAGGAACAATAATCCTCAATAAAATCTCGGTTTTGACGGTTAAAAATGGGATTTACGTGTTTGGGTAAAAATAGAATAAAGTTTAAAACCAAAATGAATGAATACTTACTTGATCGTAATGAAACTTGGAGGATAGATAGAGGTGATGATGGTGATCAATAATCCGGTCTCGGATCTAAATTTGGACGGTTGGATCTCCGGAAAAGTTAGAGAGAAGGTGGAGGTGTTTGTGTGTGTTTTTAGAGAGAGAGAGGGTGTGTGTAGGTGATAACTTGGAGAGGAAGTGAGAGGAAGATAGAGACAAAAAATCAGATTTTGGATAAGACAAATAAGTTGGTGGAGGACTAAAATTGAAATAGAAATCTCGCGTAGGACTAGTTTCGTAATAAAATTTCCGAAGGGACTAAAGATGAAATACTTTTTAAACGTTAATCTTAATCATATAATTAAGGCATAATTCCCCTAAACTTATCATCAGAGCATACTAGACTTATACTAAAGGCACTTAAGACTATACGTTCCCGACATAAAGATCCGAATCACATACTATATACCCGATAAACGCAAATACACATAAAATACAAATACGATACTCATAAAATACAAATACGATAAACATAAAAAGGAATACAATAGGGTCAAAACACGAATATAAATAAATAAAACGAATACGAGACGATAGAATAATACCGTGAAATTCGCGAATGTCACACTATAAATAGAGGTGTTCAGATCAGTTTAGGGTTGTTGGTTTTAGAGAGAATTCAGATTAATGCTTTTGGATTGTAACAGCGTTTGTTAATCGAAGTATTAAGAATTCGGTAATTGTGTTCTTGCGTTTATTGCTTTCGTTTATAACCTGTGTGTTTATTGATTACGAGATTCCGCCTCGTAGTTGGTATAGTTTAATCCTGTAGATCGGACCAATGGGACCTACAATTGGTATCAGAGCCAGGTTTTTAATCGATTCTGGTAATTGGGTTATTCGTATTTCTTCGGCGGCTGTTTATGAGTATTAGGGTTCTTGTTACATCTTCGGCGGCGGTATTCTACAGATTAGGGTTTTATGCTTGTTCGTGGAGACATCTTCGTGAATCTAGTTCGTGGATTTGATTTGTGGAGACATTTTCGTGAATTTAATTCGCGGATTTCATTCGTGGAGCTTCTTCGTGGATTTAGTTCGTGAGGATATCTTCGTGGATTTAATTCGTGGAGCATCTTCGTGGATTTAATTCGTGGAGTATCTTCGTGGATTTAATTCGTGGAGCTTCTTCGTGAACATCTTCGTTAGTGGATCTTCTAAGTCTGCGAACACCATCTTCGTTACGAACAACCATCTGCGAACACCATCTTCGTGAATACCATCTTCGTGAATAACATCTTCGTGACAAACCCCCATCTCCACCAAACACCATCTTCGTGACAAACACCCATCTTCGCCGAACATCATGTTCGTGGCCAACACCCATCTTCGCCGAATATCATCTTCGTGACAATCACACATCTTCGCCGAACATCATCTTCGTGGCCAACACCCATCTTCGCCGAACATCATCTTCGTGACAATCACACATCTTCGTTGAACATCATCTTCGTGACCAACACTCATCTTCGCCGAACAACATCTTCCTGAGTACATCTTCGTGAGTACATCTTCGTAATTACATCTTCATGACTACATCTTCGTGACTACATCCTCGTGACCACATGGATTCAAAACAATCACTTAACGTTCCTCCTAAGCTCCTTAACGCTTCACAATATTACGACTGGGTCGATAAATTTGAGTCTTTTTGCCGATATAATGACGTTCAAATGTGGTAAATATCGAAACAGAATATGTCGCTCCAACAACTAATGCCGCAGGCGGTATGTCTGTGAAAGTTCTGGTGTCAGAATACTCAGCTGAACAACGTAGAGTTTATGAGGCTGAAAATAAAGCTTGGGCAAGTCTGAAATTGGCCTTACCTATTGAAATGACACATATCTGTCAAACATTTCTCTCTGAAAATGCCCTCTGGAAGGCTATTGAAACTCAGTATGCTGGAAATGCCAAGCAAAAGAAAATTAGAGCAAATCTGCTTAAACGAAAATTATCTACATTTAGAGCAGAGGTCAACCAAGAATTTGAAGATACCGTGAACAGATATTTTCAATTGCTAACCCATCTCCACAGAATAGGTGAAATAATTAAAGAAGAAGATAAAATAGAACGATTCTTGGAAGCTTTTACTTCAGCGATGGGAAATTTATGTCAACATAATAAAGGATGAACTTGAAAACATAGCTGAATTACAACAGGAACCGCGATCTTTCGCAAACATCCTTGAGAGATTTCGAGGATACGAATTAACTCGTGTCACTGCCACTGTAGTAACAGATCAGACACCATTTGGACACACTAAAGAGTCTAATTCTTCAGGAAATGCCCCTGATACTTCAAGGAGTTCAGTTACTGAAACATCAACTGCTGCTCACAAAGCTTCCACAACTCATCAGAAAATGCCTATGAGTGTTAAATCAGCAGAAGAAATCCTATAAATTCTTTCTTGTTTTCTATCAGCTTATGGAAATCAAGTTCAAGGAAAAATAACAGATCCAGGTTTATGGGATGAAGACTTCAGTCAAGTTGATCAAGATGATTTAGAGGAAATGGACCTACAATGGCAAACCGCCATGATTACTAATCGAATCAAGCGCTTTATGACAAGAACAGGACGAAGTCCTAGAACCGGAAAAACAGGTTTCGATAAATCTAAGGTCCGCTGTTTTAACTGTAAAGGACATGGCCACTTTGCTAGAGAGTGTCCACAACCTAAAGTGGAATATGCTCCAACTCAAGACAACACCAGATCCACATCTGCTCCACCACAACGCAGTTTAACTTCACAGGCTATGATAGTCCAACACGATGATCGTACATACGATTGGCAAATCTGCACTGATGAAAGGAATCAGGCCCTTATGGCATCCATCGAGGAAGTACGCAGTGAAGTTAGCGAAACCGAGGAGGCATCAGGTGCTGACAGCGATCTCAGTTCAAATGCAGAAACAGATGAAGATGCTCAAGCCGACCCAGAAATCTGCAGCTGTACAATCGATCTATCCAATGAACACTTCCTTGCTAAAATGGCTGATCTCAATTTGGATAAGTCAAAGGTACTTCTCAATTTTCAATACATGAAGGAATTTTGTAAATCTTATACTATTTTGACTCTACAAAATGATAAACTGGCTAAGTCAGTAGCTCATTTGGAATCTTAGCAAACTGAACTTACGCAAAACTTATCACTAAAGACTTGTCAAAAAGACGATTTTGCTAAGAAATATTATCAAAACGAGAAGGACCGCGAGGAACTCTTGAAAAATGTTAGCGCCTTAACACGTCAAATTGATAGCTTATATGAATGTCTTGAAAATGAAAAGAAAAAGTTTGCTGAGAAAGTCCAAGAGTACGATTAACTGAGCAGGAAAGGAGGATCGAGCAATTCCGTACTTCTTCAAGTACTTTCAACTCTATCTTGAGTCGTCAACGCACAAGTGGAAAATCTGAAGGCCTAGGATATAATGAAACACCACCTCCATATAATAACAACTTCAGTTTCTTCAAAAACGGGCCTGCACAGCCTGAACAATGTGAATCTTCAAACTCTATGGATCATGAAAACACGAAATCTCTAGAAAAACAACCCACAAATGTTCAGACTCCAACCACAACCAGCGAACCTTTGCTAAAAACATTCATCTCAAGTAAAGATATCAAATCTATGCAAAGTTTATCCTCTGATGCTGAACCCGATCAATCAAATAAGATGGAAACTTTAAACTGCTTCAAATGTCGTGAACGTGGACATGTGGCCTCCGTTTGCACTAACAAGCGAAAAGAATCTCATGTTAAACCTCCATCTCCACAGTCAGTTAAATTCACTCCCACAAAACCAGTTCAAATTCTACGAAACCCACATCACGAACGTCCAGCTACAACTTCACGAAATTATAGGCAAAGTAAACCAAGCACGGGACATTTTTCTCAACGTCCACACCGGCGGCCACAACAACCTTTTGTTCCACCTTATCGCCAACACCATTATGACAAACGCTCCCATAGTCCTCCACGATATCACCATCACAATCATTATCCAAATCCTCCACAACACTATCATGGAAATTATAATCACAGTCCTCCTCGTCCTCATTATGAACCACGTCACTTCACTAATCCCCGTTATAGTTCCCCACCAATGAGTCATAGAGTTCCTTACAACTCTAACAGTCATCACTCTACACGTCACACATCTTCGATTTCTCACCAAAATAAGGGAGTTTACAAAAGAGTCACATATGTGCTTGAGAACGGTCAATCCAGGTCTGTTATGGCCTGGGTTCCCCATGAAAACTAATAATTTTATCTTGTGTGCAGGAACCGAGTCACCGACTCGTCAACAACTGGTACGTTGACAGTGGCTGTTCCAGGCACATGACAGGAGAACGAAGTCTGCTTAACAACTTCGAATCTGGAAAGAAAGGTCGAGTAAATTTTGCTGGAGAAAAGGGTGGAGAAATAACTGGAATTGGATCAGTTACAAACGGTAAAATCACACTGAAGGATGTATTTTACGTCAGGCAGCTAGAACACAACTTGCTCAGTGTATCTCAAATCTGCGACAATGATAATCCCGTGTATTTTACCAAGAAGGAGGTTTTGATTCTCAAATCCGGAATTGATATTCCTGAGGATCTGATACTGATGCGTGCACCAAGAACGAAAAACACATACATTATGGATATGAATAACACTGAACTCACCACCGATTCAACATGTCTTTTGTCCAAGTCAACTAGTGAAGAAGCCATGATTTGGCACAAAAAGATGGCCCATTTACACTTTCAGAAAATGAATGAGATCACAAAGAAAGAGCTAGTCCATGGAGTTCCACTCAAACGTTTTGAGTATGAAGACAAATGTATTCCATGCAAACTCGGAAAGCAACACAAGCAACATCACAAGTCCAAGGCCATCAACACAATCGAGACACCATTCGAGTTAATGCACACAGATCTTTTCGGTCCTATTGCACAAAGAAGCTTCGGAGGGAAATATTATTGTCTAGTGATCACCGATGATTACTCTCGCTACTCTTGGGTTTACTTCTTAGCCACTAAGAGTGAAACAGCTGGCACGCTAATCCACTTCTTTGACATGCTCAAAAACGTATACAAAGCCAATGTCCAGCGTCTACGCAGCGATAACGGGACAGAATTGAAAAATTCCACAATGACCTTCTACTGCCTTGCAAACGGAATTGTTCAACAACACAGCGCTCCATATGAACCACAAGAAAACGGAGTTGCTGAGAGGAAAAACAGAACCTTGATTGAGGTCGCACGTACTATGCTCGTTGACTCACTCCTCCCTGTTACATTCTGGGGGAGGCAGTGAATACAGCTTGTTACGTCCTTAATCGAGTGTTGACGGTGAAACGATTTGATAAAACAAGTTATGAACTGCTTAATAGTCGTAAGCCTAATCTTGCAGGTTTGGAACCTTTCGGGGCTCCTTGCACTGTTTTGAAAACAAATTACACCACCAAGTTCGCACCCAAAGTCGTCCAGGGATACTTTCTTGGATATGTTGAGGGTTGCGCTAACAAAAGAGTTTATCTAAAACCTTCACGTACAGTGGAAATTGTTTTTAACTTGGAAATAACGAGTTACACTTTTGAAAAACAAAACGGTCCAGATATCGCTTTCGACTATGATGCACTATTTAAATCATTTAACCTTTCTCCTAGTGTGACTTATACAGGAACAGAGAACCCGAGTTTCTCTTCTGATGATGAAGATTCAGTCTTTCCCCGTACCCAAGTCATTCAGGACATTGTTGTTGAACCTGCTGACACCGATGCTCAGGCAGATGATCAAGACGTAGTGGCAGAACCACTCGTCGACGAAAATGCAGCCGATGATCAAGAAAATGTGGCAGAACCACATAACGCAACCGCTCAAGACGATGTGGCAGAACTGCACGTCGTGTCTCGAATTCACCAGGATCACCCATTCAAAAATATTATTGGCGATCCCAACGCCCCGGTTCAAACTCGAACGCAACTGGATGATTTACAAGGCATGTATGCCTTTGTCACAACCTCCGAAGATTTCAACAACTGTCGATATCTTTGCTTTGTTTCTCAAGACGTCCCTGCCAACATTCATATGGCCCTTAAGCACGCCAACTGGGTCCACGCTTGTCAAGAAGAATTAGCTCAGTTTGAGAAACTTGGAGTCTGGGTACTTGTGATCCTGCCCGACGACGCCTATGCTATAGGTACTAAATGGGTTTTCCGATGCAAACGGGATGACCGTGGAATTATTACTCGAAACAAAGCTCGATTAGTGGTACAAGGCTTTTATCAGGAAGAAGGATTAGATTTCCAGGATGTCTTTGCACCAGTCGCTCACCAGTCGCTCGCCTCGAGGCTGTTCGTCTCTTCTTAGCCTATGCCTCTCACATGGGACTTACCGTTTACCAACTTGATGTCAAAAGTGCTTTCCTATATGGTAAAATCGATGACACCGTCTATGTTCAGCGACCCCCTGGCTTCGAAGACCCACAACACCCTGATAGGGTTTACAAGCTCAACAAAGCTTTATAGGGTCTTCATCAAGCCCCTCGTCTGTGGTATGGAACATTATCCACCTTTCTCTTAGAATCCGGTTTCAAGAGAGGTCGTATCGATAGCACCTTGTTCATCAAAGATTCGCCCAAGGCTAAACTATTAGTTCAAGTCTACGTGGATGACATTATCTTCGGTTCCACTGATAATCAAATGTGTAAGGACTTTGAAAAGCTAATGAAAGACAAATTCGAGATGAGCGCTATGGGTGAACTCAAGCTATTTCTAGGATTACAGGTCGAGCAACTACCTGACGGGATGTTTGTTCATCAATCAAACTATGTCACTGAAATGCTAAAGAAGTTCAACATGACCGACGCCAAGTCCATTGCTACTCCCATTCCCCAGCAACACAATCTGGAACCTAACGCACAAAACGATCCTGACGTGGATCCCATTGTTTATCGCGGCATTATAGGCTCATTAATGTATCTTACTGCATCTCGTCCTGACATAATGTTTGATGTATGTTTATGTGCCAGGTTTCAAGCTTGTCCTAAGATGTCTCATCACTCTGCTGTAAAGAGGATTCTTCGCTACCTTAAAGGCCGACCGCGGCTGGGTCTCTGGTATCCCAAAGGAAGCGACCTCTTTCTCGAAGCATTCACCGACTCGGATTTGGGTGGATGTAATATCGATCGAAAGTCAACCTCCGGTGGTTGTCAATTTTTGGGAGGACGCCTCGTGTCTTGGCAATGCAAGAAACACACAACTGTTTTCGTCTCATCCTGCGAAGCCGAATATATTGTTGCGGGTAGCTGTGTCTCACAGGTTCTCTGGATTCAACAACAGATGCTGGATTACGGTTTATCCTATACCTCTACTCCTATTAATATAGATAACGAGGCTGTCGTCTCTGTTATTAAAAATCCTGTTAAACATAGCAAAACCCGTCACATAGATTTTAAGCACCATTTCATTAGAGACTATTATGAAAAGAAACTCATCGATATTATTCGTGTCTCTTCCGAAAACAACATGGCCGACCTCTTCACTAAAGCTTTTGACAAGTCTCGCTTTGAATCACTCATTCACCGTATTGGACTTCGTAGTTTAGATTAACCAACGTTTTCTTTTCAAAAAAAAAAAAAAAAAATTAGTTAGTTAACTCTTGAAATCATCAATTCGAGATGAAGATAACTCTTGCTTATGACCCTTAGTCTTAGATCGGGTTTCTGCTAATTACATGCAAGTATAATTTTCATAGTATTTTAGTTTAAATTCCAGTGTCTTGTGCCCCTTCGTCTCATTATTGAATTTAGTTGTGTGGTTTGCTGTCTTAGAGCTCTATAGTTTCTAACCATTAAACGACTTGAGTTTGTTGATTGCAATAAAGGTTGAGAATGGATTCCTGCTACGAATTCATGTGATACACTAACAGATGGGAGACACTTTTATCAAATTTAAACATATTTTATTGGTGTGTTAATAAGTGTTTGAATTCACATAAGCGGCCTTTGGAACTTGAGTCGGTACACTCACGGGGTGCCTTGATCACCTAGCCACCTAAGGTCTTAACGGGTCTGGGATCGGTTGGTAGAAAGCTCATTAAAGGGTTCCATATAAAGTCGCATAATTCTAATATCTTAAAAAGGCTTCATAGAAGCTCAGTCATAGACTTGCACAATTAAACCAATGAGTTAAACTGTTTTAAATAAATTTGATAAAAGTTATCTTAAATGTTAGACTCATGTGTTGCACTTGTCAAGGTTGGTAACCTTTCCATACCACTTTGTACCATGGAAGGATTCACAAATACCTTGCGTATCTCACACCTTTGTCGAATAGTTATTAACTTATGAGTGCTTTAAGCCTAAATCTAAGATATTTTACTTGTAGTAATACACAACTTTTTGGTGTGAGGCTGAACGGTTAAATTGGACAACTACACAAACATGGATTTAAATTAAATTATCTTTGGAACCCCGATAAGCAATCTGATCGAATTCTGTTTCATAAATGTATACTACAATTGTTCGCTTAGTTAACGTTGTTACTGTTATTTTAAGTTCTTTTATGTTACTTTATTTCTGTAATTGGATTAACTCTTTTTCTAAAAACGTTGGTTACAAAATTTTATTAAGTCCATCGGGCCCAGCATACCAGGCCCAACCTTGCCACGCCCATAGGCCCATTATTGGCCTTTATATACCCTAAAGTAAAATCAAAATTTTACTTTTCACTTCTCAAATTTTACTTTACTCGGAGCTTAGGAATTCACATTGACTCTTCTCTCACGAAGTTCTTCTTTCGCTTGACTATTCCTATTGGTAAGCTATTTCTTGTTCGTTGATCTTCATACGTGTTCATCTAAATCACCCATATCTTGCTTTGTTCGTTCTTGTTAGCTGTGTTAATACTGGGTTTTTAACTTGATGATTATTGATTAACATGTTCGTGTTCTTGATGTGTTCGTCTCTAATTGCTATATTTTGCTTCGTTGATGTTATTACTTGATATGTTCGTGTGCTCATCTTCGTCTTCATAGATGCCCAGAAAAATAGAATAAATGCCTTAGAAAAATTTTCATGTGTTAGGCAAACACCCTTGTTGTGTCTTAGACGAACAACTTGTTCGTCCCCATCTTCGTGATCTTAGACGAACATCTTCTTCGCCATGTTGGACGAACAACTTGTTCGTCCTCATGCTTGAGTCTCTGACGAACAACTTGTTCGTCCTCATGATTGAGTCTCTGACGAAGAACTTGTTCGTCCCCATGCTTGAGGCTCTGACGAAGAACTTGTTCGTCCCACTGCTTGTGTCTTTGACGAACAACTTGTTCGTCACCATGCTTATGCCTTAAACGAACATGTTTTTATAATCTTAGACGAACAACTTGTTCGTCTTCATATTGTGTCTCAAATGAACTTATTGTTACACGAAGATGCATGCTCGTCCACTTTAATGTTGGGCATACATGTTCGTGCCTATGAAATCTAACGTGTTCGTTTTCGCAGATTTTACAGATGGCGAAAGTCTTTGACAATAGGCATAATCAAGCTGTTAGCTTTGCACTAAACGAGGCTTCATCACTTCGTTTCCGAGAAACGATTTTATTCCTTCAACATTCTAGGATGTCCTATATCCTGAGCGAAGATCTACCCATCAATGTCCCGTTGGTCGCTGAGTTTCTCCGAAATCTTACACACATTGATCTCACACCTCCGGACTCAAATAAAATCAAAGATGGATTGCGTACAGTGGTAAATGGTCGTGAAATTATTTTCAGTAGCACAACCCTTCGTCAGATATTTCAACTTGGAAGTGGTTCCAGAGAACACGGACCGTCTTCTTTCGGTCCAAGATTTCTAGCCCGCAAATTGCCATTACTGGGCTATGCCGAGCCTGTCTTCACCACCACTACGTCCTTTGCTAAGGGTAAATTCTTCGGTCCATGGCGGTATTTGGTACATGTGTTCGTCACGGTTTTCAAACATTCTAAAACCGCTCACGATACGATCGACAATAAGCTTCTCTCCATGATGCTAAGTTTGGTTCTGAACAGACCATACCCGGTGGCGGGGTATGTTTTTCAAATAATGCAAAATTATCTGCTCAAACCAAAGGAACTTATGGTGTATCCGCGCTTTATAATGATCATTCTCAGGCACTTTCTTCCTGAGCTTCCTCAGAAATTTTATTGACCGAGTAAATCAGATCGGTGGGCCCAAGTTGTTTAATACCTGTCTCACGATACACTCCAACAAGCCTGAGGAGGCTCAAGCTGAGGACATGTGACAACCGTCTAAACTAAGGTCGAGAACGCTAACTTACAACTTCTAACTGTTTTTTGATGCCCGATATGACTAACTTTATGTGCTATGTGGTTACGTAGTCATAACTCTTAAGCTAAGATCGTTGTAACTCACACAAAAACTCTTAAACGAAAGTTACTCTATTTTAAACCTTTAAGCGCGGATCGGGGTCGGAATCATAAAACAACTTCGGAATCAAATTATATAAGTCCTAATACCAAGAAAACACCTAATGAACTTTCCTAAGTTCACAACGTATCATAACTAAGAACTTTCGGTTAACAAAAAGGTCCAACGAAGCAAAAACGTAAAAACAAAAGTCAGATAAAATCTGATAAAACGCACGGTGCGCAGCACCTAGTGCACGGTGCGCAACACCTCTTGCCAAATTTCAAAAATTTTACATCTTTAGTCCTTATTTTGGTTTTATAATAAATCCAACCAACCAAAAACGACTTCTGCCCATTATTACTGATATGTAGCAGAACCCACACCCCTTATCATCATTTCCTTTCCTATTTCTTTTCTTTTTCATTTTATAAAAACATAAACACACACACTAAACACACACACCCCCAAACTCTCTCTACTTCTCTCTCAAGAACACCAAAATCACAGCCATTTACAGCCACTAAAAGCCACCTTTTTCACCATCAAAATCATTCAAACAAGCAAAGGAAGCAAGAGGGACAAAGTTATTTCGATTACAAAACGTTTCCTTCACTTTTGGAGCTCAAAACTCATCTAAAACATCATCCAAGCTTTTCATTCGGTAGAAACTCTTCCTTTTTACTTATATTACTATCATAACTCATTGCATGTATGATCTAAGCTATAAAAACAAGTTTTGATGAACTTTTATAACCATTTTTATACAAAAACGGGTTTTTAATTAATGATGCTTAGATCTTCAAATTTATGGTTAAAAGTTACTTATAAACTGTTATAATGATGATTAATAAGGTTTATACCGATTGCATGTCAAGATTTATCACTCACATAAACGATTTTGCAAGAAAAACTCAAAAAGGGGAAGAACAGCAGGGTAGGTGCGCAACACCTATCCCATAGATGCTTAGCACCGACCTGCTGTCCTTCCCGAAAATCGTCGTTTTGGCCGTTTGAAACTTGGTTACACATTCTAACTTTTAAGACTTAATATATACGACTGAGTTTGGATAAAACAATAACATTGGTGACTTATTATGGACTTAATAAGATAAAAAGAACATGTATAAATATGATTATGTGATATATGTGAATAGTGAGCGGGAAAGTGACTTTGGAATTTTTGGAAGTGAAATTTGGGCGCGGAAGCGCTGCCCAAATTTCATTAGAAATTCCAAACCACTTCAGCGACCTAATTATACATATCATATTAATAAAAACGCTAATTTTGGACTTTTGGACTAAAACAAAACGATAACCGTTTCGGACGATTTTTGGACAAATTGGACCTTGACACTTAAAGTTTAACTAAAAACTATCTATTATATTATTACAATAACATAATGACACTTGAACAAAACTTGGTATTATTAGGCTTTCGGTGATTCCCGACACGCGTTCCGACCATTCCCGCTTACGATTATCTTCGCAAACTGTGAGTTACAAACCCCTACTCTTTAAACGCTTTTAATACTTTTTGGGGTGAAATGCGAGTCTTAGGCTTAGACACTATGTTTGAGCTGAAGCAAACTATGAAACGCTTTATTACTTAGACGCTAAACGAAAACGATTTGATATGCAATGCTATTACGAAAACACTCGTATGCTTTGAAAGCTATTATGAAATACTTTAATATTTTGAATACTAAAACGAATAACTATTTTGCCGGCATTGTTGAGGGTTTTGCCAACAATGTCGAGGACACGAAATCTATATTTGCCAATGACTAAAACATTCGATCGTCATGTTGCGGACTTTGTACAACATGGACGTGAGAAACCATTGAAAACTCCCGAAAACTACCAAGGACATTAGTTGCTATTAATCCATTTGGAAAGGACCGATAGTAGATATGGATAGCGCTATTAGGGTAGATTGACCCTCACCACAACGACCTATAACGATGGTGCATAATACTAAATGGGTAGGCTTTAGGCTTAGCAACCATCATTGGGCAAAACCTAGGATTGTCACATAGTCGCGCTATGTGGTCAATGCCTATAAACACAAATGCTATACTCTATACATTTTTATGTGATAATTACTTTGAATGCGATACTCTATGAATGGCTATGCGATTACAATTTGAAAACTATGCTTTTACTTAAACTTGTAGCTCACTAACTACGTCTCCCGTAGTTTTCACTTGACTCGTATTTTCAGGTAACGAGTAAGCTAGCTGATGACTTATGCTTTTGGGGGCGAATGACTTCAAGAACGGGATGGGTTTGGGTGGTTTGGTTGAACACCCCATTTTGAAATTCGGATATGTAACTTTGTTTAAAACTTTGTAAACCTTGAATACTATTTTTTTCCTTTAATGACATTTGTTGTTTATCTATATCTTGTGTATCGAATGCTATTGCTCTTCACATCCTGTATTCCGCTTTAACGGGGTGTGACAGACTTGGTATCAGAGCGCAAGGTTATAGTGAATATTGATTTTTCAAAAATCAAACTATAACCAATTTCTAAAAACGAAAGATTTTATTTAACCAAAACGTGAAGGCATTGTTTAACTTGAATTATTCGTAGCCTGATCACCTATGAATAATTTGGACTAAGTTATGCCGGAACGGGATTGGTAAAACGTTAAACGAACCTCCCCGGGAATTCTTGAAGTCAGACCCACACAGACCTAGATGCTACTTAAGATACTCTATGTGCTCAGCTTATTACTAACACTGACATGAGCCGTATCTTCGAACTAACGCGTTATCGATTTAGGGTATGTCGAGAGGGAAAGAGATAGCTAGGTCCGACAGCGAGACCGAACCCTCCCACGATTCTCAATCACGTTCTAGGAGTCAACAATTGCCACCACTCACCCTACCTTACCTCCGTCGGGACGGTGAAGGAAGCTCACAATTACCAACACGCCGAGCACGACAACCACCGAATCGTCACTCGAGACCTCAGATAGCTACGCCACCACCACCCCCTGTTCGCGAATTGACTCCCGAAGAAATCCAAGCGCTTTGTAACATGTCCGTCGACCTCCGCGGATACACTCAAGTCGTGAGAGATCACTCCCACCAGATACGTGGTTTGTACACCGAGGTGTTACGCACAAAGGCAATGGCACGAAAGGCAATCCGAGCAGCACGCAACTTGATGTCGATTAGCATAGTACTAGTATTCCTTATGGTTGTATTGGTTGCATTTAAGGTCTAGAGGTTGTTGTAAGATGTCTTTTGGATTGTAATCGTAGTACTTTAGGTGGTTGGTAATGTACGACAATAGTCGATGATGTTGGATTTTGTAAGAACAACCAAGGAAACAACAACCAAGGAAACAACAACCAACGAAACAACAACCGAGAAAATAACAATCAGGGAAACAACAACCAGGGGAGCTACAAGACTTTCATATCTTGCAGGCCAAAGGAATTCCATGGCACTGAGGGCGCCATCAGACTATCGCGCTGGATCGATAGTATGGAAGTCGTGCTAAGGATCAGCCAGTGCGCTGAAAACAAGAAGGTGGAATTCACTTCTTGCATGTTTCAAGGACGAGCACTAACCTGGTGGAACAGCCAGCTACAGGTCCAAGATCCGGACGCTGCATACAACATGCCATGGGAAAGATTCAAGGAACTACTAGTGATTGAGTACTGTCCCAAGGAGATCCTGAAGAAGCTCAAGAACGAACTCTGGAATCACTCCATGATAGGAACTGACATCGACACCTACGTCGCGCGATTCCACGAACTCGCAAATCTAGTACCTGAACTAGTAACCCCCGAAGACAAGAGAATTGAGCACTTCATTTGGGGACTCTCACCCGAGATCAGGGCTATGGCGACGGCTACCGAGCCAGCTACGATGCAGCAGGCTGTGAGCTTGGCCAACCGCCTGACCCAGGACTGGATAAGGAACGGAGGAGCGCCAAAGACGGGTGCGGAAGACGCTAAGGGAAAGCGTAAGGTTGAGGACACGTCGGGAAATAAAAGGGATCGTTTCAACAAGAAGGCCAAGACCGTTAGGAACTATGGAGTGGCCGCGACAGAGAACATCGGCTATCAGGGAAAGGCACAAAAATGCGATAGGTTCGGTTATCACCACGGAGGTGAATGTCGGTCATGCACCCACTGCAACCGCCTCGGTCACTGGACCCGACACTGCAAGGCAGTGAATGTTGGACCACAGCAGGCGGGAAGGACCGCGACAAGCTGGGAGGCCACAACAGAACGATAGGCCTCGCCAGGGAGAATGTTATGAGTGCGGTAGTAGGGATCACTACCGGAATGCTTGTCCTAGGCTAAACCCTGCCCGAAACCCAAACCAGAACCGCAATCAAAACCCTTCGCAGAACCAAAACCAGAACAATCAGAGGGGAAACGATGGGGGACAAGGCCGTGGAAGAGCCTTCACGATTGGTGCCGAAGAGGCAAGAAACGACCCCCGGGTGATTGCAGGTACGTTTCTCCTTAACAACTATTATGCCTCAGTACTATTTGATTCAGGCGCGGACAAAAGTTTTGTGTCCTTAGAGTTTAGGCCCTTGATTGCTTTAGACACCGAACCCCTAGGTGAAAAGTTTACGGTAGAATACGCAAATGGTCAGGAATACCAAGCTAGTGGCGTAATTAGGAATTGCACAATAACCCTAGCTGACCACACTTTCGAAATAGATCCGATTCCCATCGAACTTAAGAGCTTTGACGTAGTAATAGGAATGGACTGGTTGACCATCCGAGACGCGAGGATATTCTGTTTAGATAAAACGATACGAATGCCATTAGGAGATGGAAGGGAATTGATAGTACAAGGAGATAGGCCGGGCCAAACCTCGAAGCTTATATCGGTGATGAAGATGCGCAAGCACTTAAATAAGGGCTGCTTTGCATTGTTAGTGAACATAAAGGACAAACAGGCAAAAGCAGCTGACCTTAAAGATGTACCGATAGTTAGAGACTATCCGGAAGTATTTCCCGAAGAAATACCTGGACTACCACCTCAGAGGCAAGTTGAGTTTAGAATCGAGGTAATTCCTGGAGCGGCACCGGTGGCAAGGACGCCATATCGACTAGCTCCGACTGAGATGCAGGAATTATCCAACCAAGTTCAAGAATTATTGGATAAAGGATTTATCCGACCAAGCTCATCACCATGGGACGCGCCGATTCTATTCGTAAAGAAGAAGGATGGATCGTTTTGCATGTGTATCGACTACCGAGAATTGAATAAACTAACCGTCAAGAACTGATACCCTCTTCCACGAATCGATGACCTTTTCGATCAACTTCAAGGCGCAACCTACTTTTCAAAGATTGACTTAAGGTCCGGATATCATCAAGTGTTGGTCTCTGAAGACGATATACCAAAGACCGCATTCCGCACTAGATACGGACACTATGAATTCTTGGTAATGCCATTTGGACTCACGAACGCACCGGCAGTGTTCATGGATTTGATGAATAGGGTATGCCGACCGTATCTAGACAAGTTCGTTATTGTATTCATCGACGACATCCTAATCTATTCGCGCAACAAGGAAGATCACGCAGAACATTTAAAGTTATTATTGGAATTACTCAAGGAACAACAGCTCTACGTAAAGTTTTCTAAGTGTGAATTCTGGCTGCGTGAAGTCAAATTTCTCGGTCACGTAGTTAATGGATCTGGAATTCACGTTGATCCATCAAAGATCGAGGCAATAAAGAATTAGGAAACTCTCAAAAGTCCGACATAAATCCGCCAATTCTTAGGACTAGCTGGGTATTATCGGCGATTCATCCAGGATTTCTCTAAGATAGCTAAACCCCTAACAAAGTTAACCCAAAAGAACGAGAAGTTCAACTGGGGAGATGCTCAAGAACAAGCCTTCAATATCCTGAAAACGAAATTGTGCAACGCTCCGATCTTAACTCTTCCTGAGGGAAACGAAGACTTCGAAGTTTATTGTGACGCATCTAACCTAGGATTAGGCTGTGTATTGATGCAACGAAACAAAGTCATAGCTTACGCATCGCGACAACTTAAGAAACACGAGGTCAACTACGCTACACACGACTTAGAGCTAGGAGCGATAGTTTTTGCCCTTAAGATCTGGAGACATTACCTCTACGGAACCAAATGCACGGTATTCACGGACCATAGGAGTCTGCAACATATACTAGATCAGAAGCTACTCAATATGAGGCAAAGGAGATGGTTGGAACTCCTTAGCGACTACGACTGCGATATTAAGTATCACCCTGGCAAAGCAAACGTCGTAGCAGATGCCCTAAGTAGGAAGGAGAGGCAACAGACGACTCGAGTACGTGCATTAGGAATTTACCTAAAACCCGATTTGAGAACGCGCATAGCTAGTGCCCAGCATGAGGCTTTGAAGGCAGATAACATAAAGGTTGAAACCTTGCACAATCACGACAAGGATTTCGTAAGAAAGAGCGACGATGTCTATTATTTTAAGGATCGAGCCTGGATTCCTACGACTAACGAATTAAGGAAGACCATTATGGATGAAGCACACAGAACGCGATATTCCATTCACCCAGGGTCAAGCAAGATGTATAAGGACCTCAAGGAACATTATTGTGGCCTGGAATGAAAAGAGACGTTGCTTTATACGTAGAGAAATGCCTCACTTGCGCGAAAGTGAAGGCCGAGTATCAAAAACCATCTGGATTACTACAGCAACCCGAGATTCCCGAGTGGAAATGGGAACAAATCACAATGGACTTCGTCACAAAGTTACCTCGAACATCAAAGGGTAACGACATGATATGGGTTATAGTGGACCGACTAACGAAGTCAGCACACTTCATTCCGATTAAGGAAAGTTTTAACGTTGAAAAACTTGTCCAAATATACATCAACGAGGTAGTGACACGTCACGGAATACCCACGTCAATCATCTCGGATAGAGATACTCGTTTCACTTCCAGATTTTGGAAGGCATTCCAAGAGTCGTTTGGCACACGATTGGACTTAAGCACGGCTTACCATCCGCAGACCGATGGTCAAAGCGAGCGCACTATACAAACGCTAGAGGACATGCTGAGGGCATGCATTATCGACTTCGGAGGAAGTTGGGATAACCACTTACCACTAATAGAGTTCTCTTACAATAACAGCTACCATGCTAGCATCAAATGTGCGCCTTTTGAAGCTCTCTACGGAAGGAAATGCAGATCTCCACTGTGTTGGTTGGAACCGGGAGATCGACAACTAATTAGCATGGATGTAGTGCAAGAAACGATCGATAAGATCGCGACGATTAAGGAAAGACTAAAGACTGTGAGAAGTCGTCAAAAGAGCTATGTTGATATGCGCAGAGAGGATCTAGAATTTCAAGTCGGCGACAAAGTACTTCTAAAGGTGTCACCTTGGAAAGGTGCAATACGCCGTGGAAAGCGAGGAAAGCTTAGCCCGAGATATGTGGGACCATTTGAGATACTCGAAAAGAGTAGGTCCAGTCGCGTATCGCTTAGAACTACCGCAAGAGCTCGGTAACATGCATAACACTTTTCATGTCTCGAGGTTGAAAAAGTGCCTATCGGACGAAACACTCATCACACCTTTGGAAGAAATACAACTAGATGAGAAGCTTCAATTTGTCGAGGAACCGATTGAAATCATGGATCGCGAAATTAAGAAACTAAGGCACAGTAAAATCCTGATAGTGAGGGTACGATGGAACGCAAAGCGAGGCCCCGAATATACCTGGGAACGAGAGGATCAGATGATGCTTAAGTATCCTCATCTCTTCACTTCTCCCACAACGAATACCACAAGTTGAAATTTCGGGACGAAATTCTTTCAACGTGGGGAGAATGTGACAACCGTCTAAACTAAGGTCGAGAACGCTAACTTACAACTTCTAAGTGTTTATTGATGCCCGATATGACTAACTTTATGTGCTATGTGGTTACGTAGTCATAACTCTTAAGCTAAGCTCGTTGTAACTCACACAAAAACTCTTAAACGAAAGTTACTCTATTTTAAACCTTTAAGCGCGGATCAGGGTCAGAATCATAAAACAACTTCGGAATCAAATTATATAAGTCCTAATACCAAGAAAACACCTAATGAACTTTCCTAAGTTCACAACGTATCATAACTAAGAACTTTCGGTTAACAAAAAGGTCCAACGAAGCAAAAACGTAAAAACAAAAATCAGATAAAACGCACGGTGCGCAGCACCTCTTGCCAAATTTCAAAAAATTTACATCTTTAGTCCTTATTTCGTTTTTATAATAAATCCAACCAACCAAAAACGACTTATGCCCATTATAACTGATATGTAGCAGAACCCACACCCCTTATCATCATTTCCTTTCCTATTTCTTTTCTTTTTCATTTTATAAAAACATAAACACACACACCCCCAAACTCTCTCTACTTCTCTCTCAAGAACACCAAAATCACAGCCATTTACAGCCACTAAAAGCCACCTTTTTCACCATCAAAATCATTCAAACAAGCAAAGGAAGCAAGAGGGACAAAGTTATTTCGATTACAAAACGTTTTCTTCACTTTTGGAGCTCAAAACTCATCTAAAACATCATCCAAGCTTTTCATTCGGTAGAAACTCTTCCTTTTTACTTATATTACTATCATAACTCATTGCATGTATGATCTAAGCTATAAAAACAAGTTTTGATGAACTTTTATAACCATTTTTATACAAAAACGGGTTTTTAATTAATGATGCTTAGATCTTCAAATTTATGGTTAAAAGTTACTTATAAACTGTTATAATGATGATTAATAAGGTTTATACCGATTGCATGTCAAGATTTATCACTCACATAAACGATTTTGCAAGAAAAGCTCAAAAAGGGGAAGAACAGCAGGGTAGGTGCGCAGCAGCTATCCCATAGGTGCTTAGCACCGACCTGCTGTCCTTCCCGAAAATCGTCGTTTTGGCCGTTTGAAACTTGGTTACACATTCTAACTTTTAAGACTTAATATATACGACTGAGTTTGGATAAAACAATAACATTGGTGACTTATAATGGACTTAATAAGATAAAAAGAACATGTATAAATATGATTATGTGATATATGTGAATAGTGAGCGGGAAAGTGACTTTGGAATTTTTGGAAGTGAAATTTGGGCGCGGAAGCGCTGTCCAAATTTCATTAGAAATTCCAAACCACTTCAGCGACCTAATTATACATATCATATTAATAAAAACGCTAATTTTGGACTTTTGGACTAAAACAAAACGATAACCGTTTCGGACGATTTTTGGACAAATTGGACCTTGACACTTAAAGTTTAACTAAAAACTATCTATTATATTATTACAATAACATAATGACACTTGAACAAAACTTGGTATTATTAGGCTTTCGGTGATTCCCGACACGCGTTCCGACCATTCCCGCTTACGATTATCTTCGCAAACTGTGAGTTACAAACCCCTACTCTTTAAACGCTTTTAATACTTTTTGGGGTGAAATGCGAGTCTTAGGCTTAGACACTATGTTTGAGCTGAAGCAAACTATGAAACGCTTTATTACTTGAACGCTAAACGAAACGATTTGATATGCAATGCTATTACGAAAACACTCGTATGCTTTGAAAGCTATTATGAAATACTTTAATATTTTGAATACTAAAACGAATAACTATTTTGCCGGCATTGTTGAGGGTTTTGCCAACAATGTCGAGGACACGAAAGCTATATTTTCCAATGACTAAAACATTCGATCGTCATGTTGCAGACTTTGTACAACATGGACGTGAGAAACCATTGAAAACTCCCGAAAACTACCAAGGACATTAGTTGCTATTAAGCGCTATTAGGGTAGATTGACCCTCACCACAACGACCTATAACGATGGTGCATAATACTAAATGGGTAGGCTTTAGGCTTAGCAACGATCATTGGGCAAAACCTAGGATTGTCACATAGTCGCGCTATGTGGTCAATGCCTATAAACACAAATGCTATACTCTATACATTTTTATGTGATAACTACTTTGAATGCGATACTCTATGAATGGCTATGCGATTACAATTTGAAAACTATGCTTTTACTTAAACTTGTAGCTCACTAACTACGTCTCCCGTAGTTAACACTTGACTCGTATTTTCAGGTAACGAGTAAGCTAGCTGATGACTTATGCTTTTGGGGGCGAATGACTTCAAGAACGAGATGGGTTTGGGTGGTTTGGTTGAACACCCCATTTTGAAATTCGGATATGTAACTTTGTTTAAAACTTTGTAAACCTTGAATACTATGTTTTTCCTTTAATGACATTTGGCGTTTATCTATATCTTGTGTATCGAATGCTATTGCTCTTCACATCCTGTATTCCGCTTTAACGGGGTGTGACATGACACCCCACTCTTCGGGGCGATTGTAGATCTGAACTTTCGTGATAACGACGTGGATGAGGCTGCCGATGCTTTATACGGGGAACCGCGGACAGAGAATACTGAAACTAATGTTCCTCCCGCACCTAGCCGGCCAAAGTCTCGGCCAAAGCGCAAGGCCAATATTCCCGTCGTTGTGGACTCCACCTCCAGTGATACTACATACAGGGAGATTGACAATTATCATGAGAGTCCTCCGCTCTCTGTCATTCACGAGCAGCCACCTATTACTCCACCTGGGAGTCATCAATCTATTGCTACCGAGGTGATAGTTACTTCTCCTGCTCCTAATACTGCAGCTGTTGCTACTCCTACTCAGGTTCATGATGCGGCTACTGAGGAGCTTCACTTTGATACCAATGAAGCTACTTCTTCGTTTCATCCAAGTGGTCCTCGCCCATCCAACCGTGGGAAACGCCCCTTCATTGGCGGTGATGAGTCTGGGTCTTCTACCGCAACTGAGCGCCCGCACAAGAAACGGGCCGCGGAGACTGCACCCCCCACACCTAATATTAATGACTTACATTCACTTGTTTTGCAGCTTTCTTCGCAGGTTGCCACTCTTTTGCAGTCTGATGCTGACAAATCACTTCACATTTCCTCTCTTGAAGCCCAAGTTCAGTTGCTCTCGAAGCGTCTGTCTGCTCAGGGGGAGGAAACGTGCAAAACATCTACTGTCAGACAGCAACGAAGAGATGATCCCGATGATCAAGACGCTGCACACCAAAGAGAGCAGATAGCCTCTACTTCTCGAGCATTGGTTACCTATTCCTCTGCAGATCAGGGGGAGCAACCACAGCAGCAAAAACAAGGCGGAGACAATCAAGAACAAGAGCTTGGGGAAAGCACTGATGATACATGGTTGTTTGAAGACAAATAAAATAAAGACGAACATGATGATTATGTTTTTCAGGAACCAGCTAGCACGGAAGAAGTGAATACCGAAGAAGAAGGTGAAAGTAGTTCGAAGCCAAGCCTTGAGGAACGACGAGGGTGGTTTCGAAAGCTTGATCCAAAGAAGCTAACACCACTGATCAGAAAGTTCTTCATTAGAGAACGCCAGCCGCATTTGGGCATAATTAGCTGGCTATTTGACTCTGAATTGCAGGTTTTCATTATCAAGAGATACGACGGTGTTCAGTATTTGAGTAAAGATCGGGAGAATTTCAATTCATTCCCGAAGTCAGAGCTCATTTGTTTGTCCAAGCTTCATCTGATCAACAGACACAAGGACGAGTATGCTAGTTGGGTCGAAAGAGTGATTAAAGAAGAAGGAAAAGCCGGGGCATTCAAGGAATTCACACCAGCAGTGGGAAAGATTATGATTTCTAGAAGGAAGATCGATCCTAATACTGGCAGATCTGCAAGGAGAATGGTGTATCCTCCTATCCCCTGCATGACGAAGATTCCGATGAAAAATTTCGGTAGAGAAATTCTTGGAGAATTGCATATTTGGGCGGTAGATACTGCAACCAGCGAGGCGGTGATGTACAAGGAAGACGATGAGGTCAAGGAAGGCATGACTGAGATTTTGAGAGTTGTTGATGCTACTCAACTAGCTAATCTGACGGAAAACAACCTGAAGATGTTGAAGAAGGAGCACATCATTTCTCTAGCAGGCTGGGAAGATATTGGTAGAGATTACCAAAGGATTGTTGATGGTTGTTTGAATTTGCAGGTTAACGCTGATAGTGATATTTTGATCAAAGAATAGAAGCATCAGTCAAGGGGGAGTTTGTTGGTGCAGGAATGCTATGACTGGATGTTCTATTGTGTTTTGTATATATCACTGCGTATTTATTAGTATAGTTTTAGCTTAGTGGGCTGCTCACGGGCTTGCATGTCCGTGAGGCCCAATAGAGCCCAAGCCCAAACTGGGTGGACATGTTACTCTATAAATAGAGGTGTTCAGATCAGTTTAGGGTTGTTGGTTTTACAGAGAATTCGGATTAATGCTTTTGGATTGTAACAGCGTTTGTTAATCGAAGTATTAAGAATTCGGTAATTGTGTTCTTGCGTTTATTGCTTTCGTTTATAACCTGTGTGTTTATTGATTACGAGATTCCACCTCGTAGTTAGTATAGTTTAATCCTGTAGATCGGACCACTGGGACCTACAGTCTTCCCCCAATTTTGCACATAATAAGTGAAAACAGTAAAAACATAGGGGCAATGAACTCACCTCGTGAATATGTATGTGATACTAAGCAAAAGTGTGTATATGAGCAGTGTAGGTCACAACTAGTCTCGTCTAATAATGAGCTTTCCTAAAGTAGAAATTAATAACCGACAATAAGTTTACGATTTACGTTTTACTTTAACAATGTACGTAGGTTTGACCTACAACACAACGGAAGATTGAAACAACAAGATTTGGGAATCTGATGGCGCATGAGATGGTCTCAACTCAACGAGTAGGTGTTTTCAAGACGGCACAACTTGAGTTATAGAACTAATAAATGAATGGATTTTATATGTACCTAAACTAGACGAAAAGTACTACACCGAGGAACTTTGAATCGTTTAAATTAAATTAAGAATTTATAATTTACGGTGGTTGCAAAACGGCTAGTTAGCTAGTTGTTACTTAAGTTGTTATTAATGTATTTGATCACTAAAACATAATAAGGCTTTTAAATAATTTCATAATCTGTTTAGAACATATTTATAATTTATTTAACATTGGTTGACATCATTTATTCGTTGGCTAAGTCGTTACAATCGTCCAAATTATTAATCCTAATATAACCGTAAAAATTCAGTTTGACCAACGTTCAGTGTAAACGATGTTCTGAGAGTTCTACGATGAATCAGATTATAAATCTTTGAAAACTAGTTTCGAAGGGCTACAAATTTCATTTTGATATCAGTTTCAAATTCCAAATCGTTTAGGAGTTATAACTTTTTAAATTTAGGTAAAGACAGCAGCTAAAAACCAAATACTCAGCTGTACCAACGTCTACTAAAATTCAGTTTGCGGGAGATTGAAAAATAATTAAACGATATATCTTATATCAACATAAAATAGATTCAGAGGGCTACAATATATGTTCAGATTACAAATTCCAGTTCTGAGTTGTGTGAAAGTTATTAACGAAGAAAGACAAGTAAACTTTCAATTCAGCAAGCTTTTGAAGAACTGAATATGAATTGCTTTATACCTTTGTGGATTTCGGATCTGAGGATATAATACTAAATTGATCGCTATAGATGAATAACAAAAAGCATGTCAATTAAAGAAAAGGATTTTTGAAGAAATCCTAATTAGGGTTTCGGCCAAAAGACAAGCCAAAACAAGAACATCCGATTACCTGGTATTTATGAACGAGTTGATGAAGAAGGAGAAGGTTTTCCCCGTGGCTAGGAGTTGTGGAAAAAAAAGTGATTACCAACAGCTACAATAAGAAAACGATTCCATTAAATCCACCATGTCAAAGCCTTTCTGACTCGGCCTGGCCCGGTCGCCCTACGCGACTGGCGCTTCAAAAGGCGAAACTCTCGTCGTAGTTTGGCGACCTAAGGGGCGGGGTTTAGGCGACGGTAGAAAAAAAAGAAAGAGATTAGGGTTTTTAATCTTTTGTTTAAATTTGTTTAGGGTAAGATTATGTTTAATCTTTGGTGGGCTTGGTCTAGTAGGTTGTTAAGACTAGGCCAACCCGATCATTAGTCAATAGATACTAAAGCCCACTTTTAACTCGGTGAATGAAAATGAGAGAAAAACAAATGTCCAACGAGACGTAGAAAGTAAGATGATATATGTAAAATAACACGAGCGATAAACAGGAATTTAACAAAAGTCTATAATTAAAGGTTCTTACGCGAGATATAATCTTAGATAACTATACGACTTTGAGTGACCACATAAATTAAAGTTCACATATCAATTATAATACTTATAGTTTGTATACAAGATTTATTCGTTAAAGTGTTTAGAAGCTCATCAATCGGGGTTAAACTAACTGTGTACCTAAAGTAACATAATTCTATATACGTAAAGAAATACACACATGAAATCCAACACATACACAACCAAGTATATTAATGACTTTTAAATCTAAAAGTTTAAAGAAAATCGGTAATGAGCTAAGAGCACTAGACTAACCAGAGTGTGAAACTGACGGTTGTCACAATATCCCCCATTTAAGAGAATTTCGTCCCGAAATTCAAATGGTAGTACTATCACGAGAAGGTGTACTGAAAAGATGCGGGTACTTGAGTCTCATCTGACTCTCGCGTTCCCAAGGAAACTCCGGTCCTCGACGAGAGTTCCAACGAATCTTGTCAATAGGAATACTACGACTACGCTTGAGGTTCTTGACCTCATGCTCAACAATCTCAACTGGTTCCTCCACGAACCTCAAAGTATCATCTATCTGAATTTCATCGAGTGGAACTTGAAAGTTAGTGTCAGCAAGACACTTCTTCAAGTTAGAGACGTGGAAAGTATCGTGAACATTACTTAGCTCCTGCGGTAGCTTTAACCGATAAGCCACCGGACCAATACGCTCGGAAATATCGAAAGGACCCACATAACGGGGTCCTTACGGCCGAATCGAACTACACCATTCCAAGGGGAAACTTTCAGATATACGAAATCACCCACACTGAACTCAAGCGGTCTACGACGAACATCTGCATAACTCTTTTGCCGATCTCTCGCTGCACGAAGTCTATCTCGAATCTGAAAAATCTTGTCGGTAGTATCCTGAACAAGTTCGGGACCGACAAGCTGTGTCTGACCAATCTCTGCCCAAAGAACTGGAGAATGGCACTTACGCCCATAGAGTGCCTCGAAAGGAGCACAACGAATACTAGAGTGGTAGCTGTTATTATAAGAAAACTCAGCTAAAGGGAGATACGAATCCCAACTACCACCGAAATCAATGATACAAGCCCGCAACATATCCTCAAGTGTCTGTATAGTACGCTCACTCTGACCGTCGGTCTGTGGATGGTAAGACGTACTCATGTCTAAGCGAGTACCCAATGCTTTATGCATCGTTTGCAAAAACGAGAAGTGAATCTAGCGTCTCTGTGACGTCCTGTCAATTTGAGGTACTTGAATTACCGTCATTATTTATATTTTATTCGCAATTGATTTCGACCCTTGTACTTCGCTTTGTTTTGCTCACGATTTACTGTTATTGAGTATCGGGTTTTACGTATTTGCTAAATTGTCCCTCGAGACGTAATAATTTTTATTTATCTAAGTGTCAATTAGTTAGTATCCTCATAATTATAAGTTAGAAGGTTTATGCCAAATTTTTCGGTTATCGTATTCTTTATCCGCGAGTTATCGCACTTTTGCTCTTGTTTACTCCTTTGCCGAAATCGTGCGAATCTCGAAATCGAAAGTGAAAATATAAAATTAAATGAACCTAATATAAAGTAAATCAAAGTGTGAACTTTCCTAAGTTCAACGCAAAAAGAATCGGGAACTTTCGACGAACGAAACTCCTTAACGATCGCGTAAACGAAAAAGCAAAAAGTCTGAATTTTTGGTCGGTGCGCAGCACCTCCTTGCTGGACCAAAATTTTGTCTTTTTGTGTGAGTCATTTTTGCATGTATTCTTGTTGGGCACTTCTCCCAAACGTGTAAGACCTGCAATGTAGCAGAGAAATCTCATTTGGGGTGCCTAAACCCACCTCACAACTCATTTCTATCATTACACACACACACACAACTCCATTTCTCTCTCATTTTCCATACACTTTCTTTTGTTTTCTCTCATTTCTCTCTCAACATACAACACATTTCCAGAAACTTTGAGCCACAAATAAACCATTTGAAGAGTGATTAAAGTCTAGAATCATCAAAGGAACAACTTCATTTTGATCTCCATCAAGTTTTGGTAAAGTCTTCTTAAGTTTTCTTTCACTTTTCTTCCATTTTTCCCCATCTTTTTCTTCTTTTGTTGAAGATTCTAACACCATCTATTTTTCTTTTGCATTCCAAGTTATTGTCTACCATAATACCTTTCATTTGGAGGAAGATCCTTTTTTGTTTCTTGGAGAAAATCTCTAGATCTTGGTAAGTAAACTTTTACCGAAAATCCTTCCGAAAACGTTATTTATCATCATGCATGTAAAGATCTAAACTAATTTTGGTTTTATTTTGTGTTTTGGAGCTGTGATTTTCCTATCATCTCACCACCAAAAAGTTACTTTCGGGTTTATCTTCTCAAGCTTAAGATCTTGCGGTTGTATTTCGGTAAAAATCGACATTTTTCCCATATTCATCTTTTTATGTATTCCGTTATTATTTTCCTTGTATATTTCGGTTATTAGCCTTGAAAATGGTTAGGAATAATATATTAGACCAACACTTATGAGTATTTTGGTTATGGACGAGTTTTGGACTAAAATACATAAAGATATGATTATTACCGAAATTAACATATTGTATGTATTAGTATGTAAAATGGGATATATATATATATATATATATATATATATATATATATATATATATATATATATATATATATATATATATATATATATATATATATATATATATATATATATTACACTTGGTAAATGTATTTGGAACATAATATAACTTATTAACAGTAAGTGTTTTAATCGAAAAGTCTTTAAACGATCGGATTTCGACAAAACGTTAAAATTCATAATTTCAAAAGGCACCTAGTGCGCCGCACCCCATGAATGGTGTCGCACCGGGCCATTTTCCATCAAAAAATTCAGCACTTTGTTATTTTTGTTGTTTAACCGTCTTGACGTTTTGGTTCCGTAAATTGTCGTTTCAAAGTCTCTGATTTCATGTTATATTTATAATAACTCTAAAACACTTATATAAACATAATAAAATATATAAAAGTAATATATTTTGACAAAATATCGTCTTTGGACTCAAAGACGCTAACGCAATCTAAAATGCCTTAACACTTATTTAAACCGACGTATTACCTACAATTTGATAAATAAACATTTGTTACAAATAACAATCGTAATCTAAAGCCGTCAACTATTATTCTTGCGATGAAACTTTATTAAAAACATTATATAAAGTCATTTTACACTATATTTTGATAAGTAAAGTCTTTTAAACCTTCAAAGCGTCAAAGTGAGATTTTTGCGACAACTTCAATTATCTATGTTTCAACTTAAAAATAGTTGTCTTTAATTTTTCAAAACCAACATCTTTGACATTTGACTTTTATAAGTCAACATCCTTGACATTTGACTTTTATAAGTCAACAATGTTGACATTTGACTTTTCTATGTCAACTTATTTAACATTTGACTTTTACAAAGTCAACAACTTTAACCTTGGTCAATCTAATAAAACCTTGGCATTCAATATTCCTTTCGAATCGAAGAAATCATTCGTTTCCAACGACATTGTGGACGTGAAAGACCGATATCTTGCCACTCGCCCTTTTTGACGCGGAACATCGTCTCTCGAATACGACGTCTTGATTTAAATTATTAAAAGTTGGAATATTTTATTAAACTAAATCCTAACCGACAAGGCTAAACCGAACTATACTTATAGAGATACTGAGACTATATTATTTACTGTTTTAGGGCACTTAGACGGTGGAATTGTGGTCCCGTGATTGTAGTTACCCGAGATTTGCTGAAGTTGTTTTGTGAGTTATTCGTAGCCCTTGTCTTAAATACTTTTGGGCTGTAAAGCGTATTTTAAATTGTCTGTGTATTTTAAACTGTCTGCATAAATGCGGAAACATTACTGATTATCTTGTTTACCCAGTGAATATGGTCTGCCTTAGTTTTAAGTGTTTAAGCCATGGTGGCTCCCCTCTAATACACTCGTTAAGCTTTTGCCCATGGTTCATATGTATAGATCTGTATTGGGTTATGTACCTAACCCGCATTCCTCTGTAGGCTGTTACTACGAGCGGATGTTATGACCTTATTTTAAACTGTATGATTAAACTGATTGCCTTTGGTTTAACGCACCTTAGGATAGGGGATTAAACTGATTGGTTCAGGATCGAGATGTATGACTACTTAGGCATAGTACCTTTCACTTTTGGATGAATACAAGATATATGATTTTAAACTTACATTGTTACTGAAATTTATCGATGGGTCACTTTTTACTTAAAAGTGCGAATAATTCACCAACATGTTGTTGATGTCGTTTTAACGCTTTGCAGGAAATTGAGGATTTCCGTGGATCATGCCATAGTTGTTTTTGGGATAGCTTGCTTTTGTGGAATTTGAATTTATCTTGTTTATGTAATTTCCATGACGATCCATTTGTTGATTTCTTTTGAAGTTGTATTGTATTTGGCGTCTTACCGCCCTTGACTTATGATGTATTTTTAACATTTGGCATGATCTATCTAATTTGATGTTTTGTTTATCGGTTATATTGTTGTAATCTTGACTTTGATATTATAACTGGAACGCTCCGCGTGTCCGCTTCCAAGCGGGGTGTGACAGAAGTTGGTATCAGAGCCAAAGGTTATAGCGAACCGAGTGATTTTAATTGAGTAAATCACTTGGACTATGACCATAGGCTTTTTAAATCGATTTTCTCTGATTGCAATGTGTGCACTATTTTCATACGTGTTTATTTCGAGTTGTTTTGTGGCGTTTGGCCTTGTTTTTGCACACATTTGCTGATCGAATTTCTTTCCTTTTATTTTAGGACGATGGCGCCTAAGAGGAGAGTTGCGACACGAAGTTCTGCTAGACGTGCTACTGCGAACGCGAGGGCTAATACCGCGAGTCAGAATGCAAGAGCGAATACGTCTAATGCGAGAAGGAACAATGTGGAGAATGATACGAATCCTGACATGGCTCAGATGATTGCCCAGCAGTTAGCGGCGATGATGCCCGAGCTGGTAGCTCAACTCCGAGCGGGCACCGCCCAAGGTAATGGTTCGGGTTCCGGAAATCCCGAGCCGGTTGTTAATAATGAGGGTCCTGAGCCGATTGTTAATAATGAGGGTCCCGAAGTCGTGATTACTGGATCAGGTAGAGCAGAGGGCTCAGCTCGACGCGTTGGTTGCACGCTGAAGACTTTCATGAGCTGTAAGGCCCCAGAGTACCGAGGCAATGAGGGAGCGACTGGAACCCTCCAGTGGATGGAAAAGATGGAATCTATCTTCGATGCTATTGACTGTGCGGACAAGGATCGAGTCTGATTTGCTGCGTTTGTATTTCAGGGAACGGCTCTAACATGGTGGAACTCGGTCGTGAATGTGCGAGGCCGAGCGGAGATTAACACCATGACTTGGGAACAACTGAAGGAGCTGATAATCATTGAGTATGTACCTGAATCCGAGATTCAGAAGTTGGAAGATGAATTGTGGAACTTGACCATGGTTGGGTCAGACATCCAGGGGTACACAACGCGTTTTCACGCTTTGTCCCAACTAGTTCCCCACTTGGTCCGACCGGAGCTTAAACGTATCGGTCGCTACACTCACGGATTACCCCCAGCAATCCGTAAGAGTGTCTTATCCAGCAAACCGAGCACATTTCAGAGCGCGGTGGAGATTGCGATTACCTTGACTCGGAATGCGGTCCGGGATGGTGAGTTACCCCCGATGATTGTGAAGCAAAACTCCGGAGCGAAACGGAGTGGTGGAAACCGCAATGAGGATTCAAGGAAAAGGTTTAGGAGTAATGACGCTCCTCAAGTTGCAAAATCTTATGCTGATGTGGCAACGGGTACCCAGAGTAAATACCCGAAGTGTGAACGGTGTGGAAGGCACCACACCAAAGAAGTTGCTTGTTGGGTATGTGGTAGGTGCAAGAAGTTAGGGCACACCGAAAATTTTTGTAAGACCCAGAAGGGCAACTGCTATGAATGTGGATCCCCCGAGCATCGTAGGGACAAGTGTCCTAAGTTAGCTGCAGCTGGTAATGCTCCTCGTGGTAGAGCGTTTGTTATGGGAGCCAAGGAGGCTCAGCAGGACCCACACGTTGTTACAGGTACGTTTCTTGTTTGTGGTCGACCTGCGTTTATCTTATTTGATTCTGGTGCGGATAGAAGTTTTATATCTGATGAGTTTAGGACTATGATTGCCTCTAAGTCTATACCTTTAGTACCTTCTTTTGAGATAGAATTGGCTGATGGCGAGTTTTTGCATGCGACTGAGTTACTTTCCGACTGTAGTGTTAGTTTCGACGACCACTCTTTTCCTATCGACTTAATTCCGATTAGGTTAGGTAGTTTCGACGTAATTATCGGCATGGATTGGTTAGAGACGCATCGTGCAGAGATCGTATGTTTCGAGAAGATGATCCGTATTCCGTTACCGCATGGAGAGCCGCTATTAGTCCAAGGGAATAAGGCAGGGAAGCGTCTTAAGATCGTCTCGTGTATGAAAGTCCGGGAGTACATCAAGCGGGACTGTTCACTCTTTCTTGCACATCTTGTGAAGAAGGATAACACTGAGAAGCTGGAAGAGAAGCCAGTAGTGTGTGATTTCCCTGACGTATTCCCAGAGGATTTACCTGGTTTACCGCCTAGACGTGAGGTAGAGTTTAGGATCGACTTAGTTCCCGGAGCAGCGCCAGTGGCAAAAGCTCCTTATCGGTTAGCACCTTCGGAAATGTTAGAACTTTCTAAGCGTATCCAGGAGTTAGTGGATAAAGGCTTCATTAGGCCGAGTTTCTCTCCGTGGGGCGCGCCGGTACTCTTTGTGAAGAAGAAGGATGGTTCGATGAGATTGTGTATAGATTACCGAGAGCTGAATAAGCTGACAGTGAAGAACCGCTACCCTTTACCTCGTATAGATGATTTGTTCGATCAACTTCAAGGTTCATGTTTCTTTTCTAAGATGGATTTACGATCCGGTTATCATCAGTTGAGAGTGCTAGAGGAGGACGTTCCGAAGACTGCTTTTCGGACGCGATACGGTCATTATGAGTTTTTAGTTATGCCATTCGGGCTCACGAATGCGCCTGCAGCATTTATGGAAATGATGAACCGTATCTGCCGTCCTTACCTCGATAAGTTCGTGATAGTATTCATCGACGATATTCTGGTTTATTCTCGTAGCCGTGCGGAGCACGAGGAGCACTTGAGAATAGTGTTGGAGTTGCTCAGGAAGGAACAACTTTACGCTAAGTTCTCGAAGTGTGAGTTTTGGTTATCTGAGGTTCAATTTCTTGGCCATGTGGTTAGCAAGGAAGGCATCCACGTTGATCCTGCCAAGATTAAGGCCGTTAGAGATTGGGTTGCTCCTAAGACGCCCACCGATATCCGTTCATTTTTGGGTCTGGCAGGGTATTACCGTCGCTTTATTGAGAATTTTTCGAAGATAGCCTCGCCTATGACGAAGTTGACCCAGAAGAACGAGGAGTTTATTTGGGGTGCCGAGCAGGATGAAGCTTTTCAGTTATTGAAGAAGCGGTTGTGTGATGCCCCTATCTTGAGTCTTCCCGAGGGTACCGAAAATTTTGTTGTATATTGCGATGCTTCGCATAAGGGACTCGGGTGTGTGCTGATGCAGAATGGAAAGGTCATTGCCTATGCCTCTCGTCAGTTAAAGATTCATGAGAAGAACTACACGACCCACGATTTAGAATTAGGCGCAGTGGTTTTTGCCTTAAAGATTTGGCGCCATTATCTGTACGGTACTAAGTGTACTGTGTTCACCGATCATAAGTCGTTACAGCACATCTTTTATCAAAAGATGTTGAATATGAGGCAACGCCGATGGGTGGAATTGCTTAACGACTATGATTGAGAAATTCGTTATCATCCGGGAAAGGCGAATGTAGTAGCCGACGCGTTAAGTCGCAAGGAATCGGTTAAGCCGGTGAGAGTTCGCGCTATGATGGTTTCTATTCAATCGAGTTTGAAGACTCGTGTTATTCAGGCTCAACAGGAGGCTCTCACCGAGGATTGTATGAAGGATGAAGGATTGTTTAGTTTGGCACGTCAGTTGGAGCCGAAAGACGACGGGGTATTGTATTTCTTGGATCGTATTTGGGTTCCCGTCGGTCTTAGGCAGTTAATTTTGGACGAAGGTCACAAGTCGAATTACTCCGTTCATCCCGGAGCGGATAAGATGTACCACGACTTGAAAGATTTCTATTGGTGGCCTGGCATGAAGAGGGCGATTGCCGAGTATGTAGGCAAGTGTTTGACCTGTTCTAAGGTTAAGGCTCAGAATCAGAAGCCTTCTGGCCTTCTTCAGCAGCCGGAAATCCCACAGTGGAAGTGGGAAAATATTACGATGGATTTTGTTACGAAGCTTCCTAGGTCTTCAGGAGGGTATGATGCTATTTGGGTCATTGTTGACCGACTGACTAAGTCAGCGCATTTTCTGCCTATTCGAGAAGATTACCGAATAGAGAAGTTGTCTAGATTGTATATTGATGAGATCGTGGCCAGGCATGGAATTCCTGTATCTGTTATTTCGGATCGCGACGCGCGTTTTACTTCGAGATTCTGGCAGACGCTACAGCGAGCTTTAGGCACGAGGTTAGATATGAGTACGGCTTATCACCCTCAGACCGATGGACAGAGTGAGCGCACGATTCAGACGTTGGAGGATATGCTACGCGCGTGTGTTTTAGATTTTGGCGGGAGTTGGGATAGACATTTACCGTTGGTCGAGTTTTCGTACAACAATAGTTACCACTCCAGTATTAATTGCGCGCCTTTTGAAGCTCTTTACGGTCGTAAGTGTAGGTCTCCACTCTGTTGGGCTGAGATTGGTGATAGTCAGATTACGGGTCCCGAGTTGATCCAGGAGACGACTGACAAGATCTTTAGGATTAAGGATCGTCTGGTAGCCGCGAGAGATCGCCAGAAGAAGTATGCAGATTTGCGTCGTAAGCCTTTGGAATTCAAGGTCGGCGATTTAGTATTATTAAAGGTTTCTCCCTGGAAGGGCGTGTTTAGTTTTGAGAAGCGCAGCAAGCTAAGTCCACGTTTTACAGGTCCTTTTAAGATTTTGTCTCGTGTTGGACCAGTAGCTTACCGTATTGAGTTGCCACCTGAGTTGAGCGGTGTGCATAATGTGTTCCATGTATCGCATCTCAAGAAGTGTCTTGCTGATGAGTCGTTGATTGTACCTTTGGAGAAACTCCGTTTAGATGAATCGCTTCACGTTATAGAGGAGCCGGTAGAAATCGTTGACTGAGAGGTTAAGCGCCTGCGGCGGAGTAGAATTCCTATTGTTAAGGTCCGATGGAACTCTAAGTTAGGAGCTGAGTTTACGTGGGAACGGGAGGACGAAATGCAGCGGAAATTTCCCCATCTATTTTCTACTAGCGATGCTCATTAGTAATTTCGAGGACGAAATTCTTTTAACTGGGGGAGGCTGTGACGTCCCGTCAATTTGAGGTACTTGAATTACCGTCATTATTTATATTTTATTCGCAATTGATTTCGACCCTTGTACTTCGCTTTGTTTTGCTCACGATTTACTGTTATTGAGTATCGGGTTTTACGTATTTGCTAAATTGTCCCTCGAGACGTAATAATTTTTATTTATCTAAGTGCCAATTAGTTAGTATCCTCATAATTATAAGTTAGAAGTTTTATGCCAAATTTCTCGGTTATCGTATTCTTTATCCGCGAGTTATCGCACTTTTGCTCTTGTTTACTCCTTTGTCGAAATCGTGCGAATCTCGAAATCGAAAGTGAAAATATAAAATTAAATGAACCTAATATAAAGTAAATCAAAGTGTGAACTTTCCTAAGTTCAACGCAAAAAGAATCGGGAACTTTCGACGAACGAAACTCCTTAACGATCGCGTAAACGAAAAAGCAAAAAGTCTGAATTTTTGGTCGGTGCTTAGCACCAACCAAGTGGTGCGCAGCACCTCCTTGCTGGACCAAAATTTTGTCTTTTTGTGTGAGTCATTTTTGCATGTATTCTTGTTGGGCACTTCTCCCAAAAGTGTAAGACCTGCAATGTAGCAGAGAAATCTCATTTGGGGTGCCTAAACCCACCTCACAACTCATTTCTATCATTACACACACACACACAACTCCATTTCTCTCTCATTTTCCATACACTTTCTTTTGTTTTCTCTCATTTCTCTCTCAACATACAACACATTTCCAGAAACTTTGAGCCACAAATAAACCATTTGAAGAGTGATTAAAGTCTAGAATCATCAAAGGAACAACTTCATTTTGATCTCCATCAAGTTTTGGTAAAGTCTTCTTAAGTTTTCTTTCACTTTTCTTCCATTTTTCCCCATCTTTTTCTTCTTTTGTTGAAGATTCTAACACCATCTATTTTTCTTTTGCATTCCAAGTTATTGTCTACCATAATACCTTTCATTTGGAGGAAGATCCTTTTTGTTTCTTGGAGAAAATCTCTAGATCTTGGTAAGTAAACTTTTACCGAAAATCCTTCCGAAAACGTTATTTATCATCATGCATGTAAAGATCTAAACTAATGGTGGTTTTATTTTGTGTTTTGGAGCTGTGATTTTCCTATCATCTCACCACCAAAAAGTTACTTTCGGGTTTATCTTCTCAAGCTTAAGATCTTGCGGTTGTATTTCGGTAAAAATCGACATTTTTCCCATATTCATCTTTTTATGTATTCCGTTATTATTTTCCTTGTATATTTCGGTTATTAGCCTTGAAAATGGTTAGGAATAATATATTACACCAACACTTATGAGTATTTTGGTTATGGACAAGTTTTGGACTAAAATACATAAAGATATGATTATTACCGAAATTAACATATTGTATGTATTAGTATGTAAAATGGGATATATATATATATATATATATATATATATATATATATATATATATATATATATATATATATATATATATATATATATATATATATATTACACTTGGTAAATGTATTTGGAACATAATATAACTTATTAACAGTAAGTGTTTTAATCGAAAAGTCTTTAAACGATCGGATTTCGACAAAACGTTAAAATTCATAATTTCAAAAGGCACCTAGTGCGCCGCACCCCATGAATGGTGCGACGCACCGGGCCATTTTCCATCAAAAAATTCAGCACTTTGTTATTTTTGTTGTTTAACCGTCTTGACGTTTTGGTTCCGTAAATTGTCGTTTCAAAGTCTCTGATTTCATGTTATATTTATAATAACTCTAAAACACTTATATAAACATAATAAAATATATAAAAGTAATATATTTTGACAAAATATCGTCTTTGGACTCAAAGACGCTAACGCAATCTAAAATGCCTTAACACTTATTTAAACCGACGTATTACCTACAATTTGATAAATAAACATTTGTTACAAATAACAATCGTAATCTAAAGCCGTCAACTATTATTCTTGCGATGAAACTTTATTAAAAACATTATATAAAGTCATTTTACACTATATTTTGATAGTAAAGTCTTTTAAACCTTCAAAGCGTCAAAGCGAGATTTTTGCGACAACTTCAATTATCTATGTTTCAACTTAAAAATAGTTGTCTTTAATTTTTCAAAACCAACATCTTTGACATTTGACTTTTATGAGTCAACATCCTTGACATTTGACTTTTATAAGTCAACAATGTTGACATTTGACTTTTCTATGTCAACTTATTTAACATTTGATTTTTACAAAGTCAACAACTTTAACCTTGGTCAATCTAATAAAACCTTGGCATTCAATATTCCTTTCGAATCGAAGAAATCATTCGTTTCCAACAACATTGTGGACGTGAAAGACCGATATCTTGCCACTCGCCCTTTTTGACGCGGAACATCGTCTCTCGAATACGTCGTCTTGATTTAAATTATTAAAAGTTGGAATATTTTATTAAACTAAATCCTAACCGACAAGGCTAAACCGAACTATACTTATAGAGATACTGAGACTATATTAATTACTGTTTTAGGGCACTTAGACGGTGGAATTGTGGTCCCATGATTGTAGTTACCCGAGATTTGTTGAAGTTGTTTTGTGAGTTATTCGTAGCCCTTGTCTTAAATACTTTTGGGCTGTAAAGCGTATTTTAAATTGTCTGTGTATTTTAAACTGTCTGCATAAATGCGGAAACATTACTGATTATCTTGTTTACCCAGTGAATATGGTCTGCCTTAGTTTTAAGCGTTTAAGCCATGGTGGCTCCCCTCTAATACACTCGTTAAGCTTTTGCCCGTGGTTCATATGTATAGATCTGTAGTGGGTTATGTACCTAACCCGCATTCCTCTGTAGGCTGTTACTACGAGCGGATGTTATGACCTCATTTTAAACTGTATGATTAAACTGTTTGCCTTTGGTTTAACGCACCTTAGGATAGGGGATTAAACTGATTGGTTCAGGATCGAGATGTATGACTACTTAGGCATAGTACCTTTCACTTTTGGATGAATACAAGATATATGATTTTAAACTTACATTGTTACTGAAATTTATCGATGGGTCACTTTTTACTTAAAATTGCGAATAATTCACCAACATGTTGTTGATGTCGTTTTAACGCTTTGCAGGAAATTGAGGATTTCCGTGGATCATGCCATAGTTGTTTTTGGGATCGCTTGCTTTTGTGGAATTTGAATTTATCTTGTTTATGTAATTTCCATGACGATCCATTTGTTGATTTCTTTTGAAGTTGTATTGTATTTGGCGTCTTACCGCCCTTGACTTATGATGTATTTTTAACATTTGGCATGATCTATCTAATTTGATGTTTTGTTTATCGGTTATATTGTTGTAATCTTGACTTTGATATTATAACTGGAACGCTCCGCGTTTCCGCTTCCAATCGGGGTGTGACAGTCTCTATCTGAAATAATGGACACTGGAACCCCGTGACGATAAATAACTTCCTTGATGTAGATTCTGGTCAGTTTCTCCATTTTACAGTCCTCCCGAATAGCTAGAAAATGTGCTGACTTGGTCAGCCTGTCAACTATCACCCATACTGTATCGAACCCACTAGTTGAACGCGGTAACTTGGTAATGAAATCCATGGCTATATTTTCCCACTTCCATTCAGGGATCTCAGGCTGCTGAAGTAATCCAGATGGTTTCTGATGCTCTGCTTTTACACGACCACACGTGACACATTTACTGACGAAAGTAGCGATGTCACGCTTCATACCCGGCCACCAATACATATCCCGAATATCAAAATACATTTTATCTGCTCCAGGGTGACTCGAATATTTCGAATTATGCGACTCGTCCATAATAACTGTGTGAATACCCCCAAACAACGGAACCCATATACGATCAATGAAGAATAAACCACCATTTTCCCGTTTCTCAAACTGACGATCTAATCCACGAAGTGCTTCTGCTGCTATGTTCTCCTCCTTAAATGCTTCTACCTGAGCATCTAGAATCTGCTGACGAATACCCGATCCAACTGTCATACTCATAGCCCTAACATGCCTCGGTTTAATTCTTTCCTTTCTGCTCAGCGCATCAGCTACTACATTAGCCTTACCCGGGTGAGACTTGATCTCACAATCATAATCGCTAAGAAGTTCAATCCACCGTCTCTGTCGCATATTAAGGTCTTTCTGATCAAAGATATGATGTAGACTCTTATGGTCGGTGTAGATAACACTCTTGGTACCATAAAGATAATGTCTCCAACACTTTAGCGCAAAGACCACTGCTCCAAGTTCAAGATCGTGATGTAGTTCTTCTCGTGAATCTTCAGCTGTCGAGAAGCATAGGCAATAACTTTACCCTGCTGCATCAATACACAACCCAAACCCTGTCCTGAGGCATCACAATAAACCACAAAATCCTCGGTACCATCCAAGAGTGCAAGAATAGGAGCATTGCACAAACGTTCCTTCAAGGTCTGGAAAGCTAACTCCTAATCTTCTCCCCAAATATACTTCTTATTATTATGTGTCAAGGTGGTGAGAGGTTTGGCAATCTTGGATAAATTCTCAATAAATCTCCGATAGTAACCGGCTAATCCCAAAAACGATCGAATCTCTGTCGGCGAAGAAGGAGGTTTCCAATTTTTAGCTGACTCGATTTTGCTCGGGTCGACATGAATACCCTCGCAATTTACAACATGACCCAAGAAGTGGACTTGTTTCAACCAGAAGTCGCATTTAGAGAATTTGGCGTACAAGGACTCTCTTTCAAGCAACTCGAGAATCAAACTAAGGTGAACTGAATGCTCTTCTTCGGATTTAGAGTAGATGAGGATGTCATCGATGAATACAATAACAAATTTATCAGGATAGGGCTTACAGACCGTGTTCATCAAATCCATAAACACTTCAGGAGCATTGGTAAGACCGAAAGGCATGACAGTGAACTCAAAATGACCATAGCGAGTTCGAAAGGCAGTCTTAGGAATATCTGCCTCGTGGACACGCAACTGATGATAACCAGATCGAAGATCAATCTTCGAGAAACAAGTAGCTCCTTGGAGCTGGTCGAACAAATCGTCGATGCGGGGAAGAGGGTACCGATTCTTGATAGTAAGCTTATTAAGCTCGCAGTAATCAATGCATAAGCTCATGGATCCATCTTTCTTTTTCACGAAGAGAATTGGTGCTCCCCACGAAGAATGAATGGGACGAATGAATCCCAAATTTTGCAATTCCTGCAACTGATCGGATAACTCACGCATTTCAGAAGGCGCAAGTCGATATGGGGATTTGGCCACAGGGGTGGCTCCAGGGATTAGGTCGATATGAAACTCGACCTGACGAATAGGAGGTATACCAGACAACTCCTCGGGAAAGACTCCAGGAAATTCACGAACAATCGAGACATCGGAACTACTTCTCTCTCCCATTTTCATACTCATCAATCTAGCAGTCTTCTCGATCAACTTCGCCCCGAATACTTCTAATGTAGAACCGTCAGGCAATGGAATACGAACGAATTTCTCAAAACACACGATCTCTGATCTATGTTTGGACAACCAGTCCATACCCACAACGAAGTCGAAGCTCCCGAGTGGATAAGGTATTAAGTCGATACTGAAAAGATGGCCCTCAACTCTAGTGTGCAATTACGTAAGACTTTATAGGAGTCGGAGGTATTCCCATCGGCTGACTCTATCTCATAACCACGGTCAAGTCTACTAGGCTCAATGTCAAGTAGGGGCATGCAATCAAAAGATATAAAGCTAACATCGGCTCCCGAATCAAACAATACAGTGATGAAGTGATTATTAAGAGAGAATGTACCAGCTACAGTGTTTGGATCTGCCTGAGCTTCCTTTGCACGCAAAAGATGATATATGTAAAATAACACGAGCGATAAACATGAATTTAACAAAAGTCTATAATTAAAGGTTCTTACGCGAGATATAATCTTAGATAACTATACGACTATGAGTGACCACATAAATTAAAGTTCACATATTGTTCGGTGGTTGTCAAACACAAGGAATACGGTTGATGTGAAGTCAACCTTCGATCTCCTGTGATGATCACAGTGCAAACCCAGCAAGTTCTTGACGAACCTAGGGTGATCAAGGTTGAGGGTGGAAGCAAGAGTATATGAACTCTGTTTAAGCTTTTGTGTGTGTGTTGAAGTGAGATAAGATGATGTCGACAATGGTTTAGACTATGTATTTATATGACCAGTTTAAGTATAAGGAACGTCCATCAATTAATGACGATCATGAATACTTAAACTGCCTTAATAATTAATCAGTGGTATATGAATCGTCTTCTATCTTTATTATTGTTAAGATGCGACGTCTCACCATTACGACAGTAGTAAAGTGGTTGTCAAGCGTCATTATGACTGTGGTCCAAGACAAGGGCAAGCACCTTCAAATATGGTACGACAAGCGTTGACAACCTAAGACAACCTGACAGGCGGTACTTGGCAAGTGATGACATATGTCGACCACCTGACAGGCGATGACAGCCTGACAGGCGATGACAGACAACCTAAGACAACCTGACAGGCGGTACTTGGCAAGTGATGACATATGTCGACGCTGACAACTTGGACAGGCGGTCACAGACGCTGACAACTTGGACAGGCGGTGACTGCTTGACCTTGACAGGCGTTGACATAGCTTGACAACTTGGACAGGCGGTGCTGACTTTTCAGACGCTGACATAGCTTGACCTTGACAGGCGTTGACATAGCTTCACCTTGACAGACGCTGACAAAGCTTGACCTTGGCAGGCGCTACATAGCTTGACCTTGACAGGCGCTACATAGCTTGACCTTGACAGGTGCTGACATAGCTTGACCTTGACAGGCGCTGACATAGCTTGACCTTGGCAGGCGCTACATAGCTTGAACTTGACAGGCGCTACATAGCCTGACCTTGACAGGCGGTGACAACTTGACAGGCAGTGACAATCTTTACAGGCGCTGACAACTTGGAGACGTTGCCAACTTGACAGGTAGTTTATGAAAGCCTGACTATTTTTATCAACATGTTAGTCATTGGGCTTGGTTCCTTACTAACCTCATCACATATCAATTATAATACTTATAGTTTGTATACGAGATTTATTCGTTAAAGTGTTTAGAAGCTCATCAATCGGGGTTCAACTAACTGTGTACCTAAAGTAACATAATTCTACATACGTAAAGAAATACACACATGAAATCCAACACATACACAACCAAGTATAGTAATGACTTTTAAATCTAAAAGTCTAAAGAAAATCGATAATGAGCTAAGAGCACTAGACTAACTAGAGTGTGAAAGTGACATTTGTCACAATTTGTAACAGCCCAAGCACACCCGTAGCATGATATTGTCCGCTTTACTCACCGGCGCACGGATTTGCTTCTGGCACGGAGCCCGTGCCAAAACGCGTCATACTATGAGAGGTATCAACCCACTTATAAAGAAGGATTCGTTCTCCTCTCCAACCGATGTGGGACGGATGTTACAATCCTCCCCCCTTACAGGACACAGCGTCCTCGCTGTGTACATCGGTCCGAGCCCCGGCTATGATACCACTTGTAACACCCCGCCTTTTCATGACCGCAATATTGTCCGCTCTGCCAACAAGGCTCACGGATTTATTTTTGGTTGAGGTTCCCAGGGGGTCACCCATTCTGAAATTGCTTTGGCTCAAGTACGCTTAACTACAAAGTTTCTAAGCTCTGCAGTGCATGTAGCCACCAAAACGCGTCGTGTCATGAAAGGCTAAAGGTTTACTCATATGCCCAGCATCACTCTTGTGCACGGGGGATGTGGGATTTGCCTAAGGTGTTACAATTATTTCTTTCCTTTTTATTAAATTTACAAAGTTACAATTTTATTAAATAACATTAATTGTAATAAGATGTTTTAAATGATGATATATTGTGAGAGATATAAAAAGGATAAATAAGTAATTTTAATTTTTTTTAAATTCAAGAGATTAAGACTATGAGGTAAATGGTTTATAATAAATGAAAAAGAAAATGTAATTATGTATTGTAAGAGGGTGTAAAATAGAATTAGTCTTTGATGACATCATCAATCTAATCTAACGGCTGAAATCAAAGAAGATAATTCATCCAATGGACCTTACTTTGTCATGTGGCATTTAAGGCCCATCTTTTATTATATATTAAAGATATAACTATTTCTTAAACAGTCACAAAAATATATTATACCCATAAACAAAGTTTCGAAAATTAGAAATAATGTGACGTTGGGTTAAATTTACTCACCGGTCACCGCACCGATGGTATGTTTTTCTTTGTATTTTCATTATAACGAGGTTTTTTTTAAACAAGCATGTCATCGTGGGGTTTAAAAAATTATACAATAACAAAAAATCAAAATTAATAATATTTATAATATTAAATTGCGGATTGTAAACAAATATAAGTTCAAAAAAAATTATAGTTATTTCTTTCAAAAATTGAAATAAAAACAACATTGAACACTTGACATTATTTTAACCAATTAAACTAACTAATCTCCCTTTTAATTACAATCCTTCTGAAAAAACAACAACCGGAAATCTCATATCTTTCAATCTCAATTATTTATAAACCAAAACTTAAGGTAAAATAAGTAAAAAAATATGAAAAAATAATTTATTGTATGTGTAATTTTTTATTATGTTTATTTATTCAATTATAACAAACTTTAAAAAAGCAAGTTTTGATATGCATCAAAATATATGTCGTTTATGGACTGTGCATCAAATTCTTTGTTTTTGTGCAGTAAATATTCAAATTTGATGCACAACGGTAAAACTACTCATTTTATGATTTACAACAAAACTTCGTTTTTAAAGTTTGAGATATGGTTAAAATGAACTGATAGTGTTAGTAGGGAATAGGCTCGATACATATAGCCTATAAGCCCTAAGAAGCTAACACAACACAGTATAAAGGCTAAGTCCCTTCTACATCAAGGAAAGACTCTTAGTCCCTTCCACCCCGGCTCCCGGTTCCGGCTCCCGGCCTTCTGGCTCCCTGCCTCTCGGCTCGCGACCTCCGGCTCCCGGCCTCCGGCTCCCGGCTCGCGGCCTTCCGGCTCTCGGCTCCCGGCCTTCCGGCTCCCGGCCTTCCGGCTCTCAGCTCCCGCCTCCCGGTTCCGGCTCCCGGCCTTCTGGCTCCCTGCCTCTCGGCTCGCGGCCTCCGGCTCCCGGCTCACGGCCTTCCGACTCTCGGCTCCCCGCCTCCCGGTTCCGGCTCCCGGCCTTCTGGCTCCCTGCCTCTCGGCTCGCGGCCTCCGGCTCCCGGCTCGCGGCCTTCTGGCTCTCGGCTCCCGGCCTCCCGGTCCTCAGCTCCCGCCTCTCGGCTCCCGGTTTCCGGCTCCCGGCTCCCCGCCTCTCGGCTCCCGATATCCCGGGTCCGATCTCCTGGCTCCCGGGTTCCTGGTCCTTGACTTCATTGTTGTTCCCTCTAAGCACTGTGCCAGACGGTCTTAAGCTCCTGCCTTAGGATTCAGACCGTTGGCATCATTATGATGACAATAAATTCACGAACGTTGGAACCCCATGAATAGCATTCAAGAGCCATGATAAGCCTTTATGGCCAACCGTTTCCCATGTTTGGGATTGTTGGGTATAAATACCCTACCCTGATGCAGTTCAAAGAGAGGTTATCATTCCCATCCAACTTACACAAAGTACCTGGCCGGAGTATTCATACACTTCCCGCAGTAAACATATTCCGATCATCTTCTTCAACCAACCACTTGACCACCTTAGGCTCGCCAAGAGCTTGATAGGTTTGCACTGCTAAGCAGGAGGTCAAGGGGTTGAATCCCAAACACCCAAGTTACTGAGCCTGCTACTATTTGCTCAAACATTGGCGCCATCCGTGGGACCCGTTTTAGCAACGGTGTTTCATTTCATTTCCATCTTATTTCATTTCTTAATTTCACAAATTCGTCTTCTCCATGGAAGACAGTTGCTATCTCAAATAGGTTTACATAAACCAAAAACAACCACCAACACCCCATTCACCACCCTAGCTAATTACATATAAATGACGAATGAAGAGGTACATATGCCAATTCTATGGCTGCTATCCTAGAAGGAAAAACACTCAAAACGATACAACACAATCTCCTTTGGTCAGCTTCTCAGGTGAGACACATTGATCAGTAGGCAAAATAAGCATGTAGTTAATGTTGGGAGAATACCCTTACTACTGGGTCAAAATGATAAAATTAGCAAGAATTAGTTCATCATCGGCCTACAATGTCCTACTGGGCAGGCCCTCAACAGTTTGGACCAATTCCATCTACCATCCATGACATGGTCGAATTCCCTATCCTAGTTGGCATAGCCACACTTAGGGACAGGATTCCATGTCCAAAATACTAATCCGTCTAAAAAATGTCATAGGCAACCATTGATGTTGGCCAGACACGAAAAAGGTTTAACTTAGTCAGATCTTTGTATCCCACAAAGATATTGAATGCCATGAAGACTTTCAGCCTACAATGTCCAATTGGGCAGGCATGCATTATAAAAGTTTAGAACAATTTCATCCACCATCCATGACATGGTCAAATTCCCTACCCCAGTGGACAGAACCATAATTAGAGACAGGATGTCATGATATGGATCTAAAAGTGTCATGGACACGATACATATCCAAAAGTGCCATAGACACAAGATAGATCTTAAAGTGTCATTAGCATAATACAGATCTAAGAGTCTCACGGGGCACAATTCAAAATTTTCATGGATAAAGAATAATACGTGTCATTTACACCTAACGAGATCCTGACAGCCTTGGATATGACTTCTGATCGACAGCCGCCGACTGGATCGTAATAGGCACCTGGGCATAGTAGCCATCCAAGCATAATAGGCATCCAGACATAATATCCATCATGACATACAAGCAATCCATGCATAATACCTATCCTGACAAACTTGATATTCTTGTCCGGACTTGATATTTTTTGTCCGGACCTGATATTTTTGTCCGACACACTTGATATTTAGTGTCGGACCTTGATATTCGGCCAGCTTGGACAGCCGACCAATTTGGCAAAAATTTGATATTTTTGTCCGGACTTGATATTTTTTGTCCGGACTTGATATTTTTGTCCGACACACTTGATATTTAGTGTCGGACCTTAATATTCGGCGCTTGGACAGCCGGCCAATTTAAAAAAAAAAACATAATAATAATAAATAAATAAATAAAAAAAATCACCTCCCACGGAGGAAATGGTTTTACCTCCAAGAGGGAAACAGTGTTACCTCCCAGGAGAGGAAGGGGTTCCACCCCTCTCTCATCCCTCCAAATGGGAAGAGTTTCATAACCTCACATCCCTTCCAAGAGGGGAAAAAGTTTCACCCCTCCCATCCCTCTCCCTCCAAGGAGGAAGGGTTCCACCTCTCTCAATAGGGGAAAGGTTTAACCACTCTCATCTCTCCCAATAAGGAAAGGGTTCCACTCCTCCTAAGAGATGAAAAGTTTCATCATCTCTCATCCCTAAGAGGGAGAAGGGTTTCAACCATCCTATCCCTTCCAAGAGGAAAGGATTTCAGCACCATCCAGAGGAAAGCCTTCAATGCCTTTCAGATATAAAGAAATTTTTAAAAAATCAAAAAAAAAAAAAAATCGAAAAAATCAAAAAAAAAAAAAAAAAAAAAATGAGGGAAGGATTCCATTTCTCCCAAGAGGGAATAATTTCATCTCCCTAAGAGGGAAGAATCCCCCTCCCAATATAAAACGATTTCACATTATCCCAAATGGGAAGGATTTCCCTTCCCATAAGAGAGAAGGGTTTCACTTCTTCCAGGGAATGATTTCACCCTCTCCCAGCAGAGAAGGGTTTCACCTCCTTCCAAGACATAAAGATTTCAAGGAAAAATCGAACCCTTCCCAAAAGAAGAAGGATTTCATCACCTCTCACCCCTCCAAAGGGAGGCGGCCAAGGCTGAGTGTCGGCCTAGGCAATGTGCCGGCCAAGGGGCACGAGTATCGGCCAAGGCATGAGTGCCAGCCAGGTAAGGCGTCGGCCAAGGCACGAGTGCCGGCCACGGTGGGGTATCACCTCTCATCCCTCCCAAGGGCAAAAGGGTTTCCATCACCTCCCACCTCTCCCAAGGGGGAAGTGTTTCATCACATCCCACCTCTCCCAAAGGGGAAGTGTTTCATCACATCCCACCCTCCCAAGAGGGGGAAGGGTTCCAAGTGGGGGAAGAATTTCAGCTCCTCACAAAAATGAAAGGTTTTACCAACTCTCACCCCTCCCAAGGGGGAAGGGTTTCACCGACACGGGATACGAGTGCCAGACCAAGGCACAAGTGCTGGACCAAGGCAAGGCAAGAGTGCCGGACCAAGACACTACTGCCGGACCAAGGCACAAGTGTTGGACCAAGGCACGAGTGCCGTCTTGCCAAGGCACGAGTGCCATAGCACGTATGTCTGCCCACAAGTGCTCAGGAAGGATTTCAACTTCCCTAAGATGAAAGGATTTCACATCCACCAGGAAGGATTTCACCTCCTCCCAACAGGAAGAATTTCACCTCCTCTCCCAAGAGAGAGGGATTTCACATCCAACAGGAAGGATTTCACCTCCTCCCAACAGGAAGAATTTCACCTCCTTTCCCAAGAGAGATGGATTTCACATCCTCCAGGGAATGATTCCATCTCCCCCAAGAGGGAAGGATCTCATCCCCTACCAGCAGGGAATGCTTTCACCTCCTCCCAAGAGAAAAAGCTTTCATCTCCTACCAGCAGGGAAAGGTTTCACCTTATTCACCTCCTTCCAATGAGGGATTTTACCTCATCCTCAAAGGGAAATATCTTACGGAGAAGGATATCCTTTCTCTCAACATAGAAGGATCTTATATCCTCCCAAGAGGGAATGATATAACTCCTTCTGACAGAAAATGACCGTACCTACTCACAGCAAGGAAGGATCTTACCCCCTCCCAAAAGTGAAGGGATTTTGCCTCCTCCCTACCAGCCTACTCATCTTCCGCTCGGCCGCACACCGCCTGTCACCCGACCAGTTTGTCAAGATTTGACAACCAGTCTCAGCACATCTAGCCTATCAACATAAAACAGTGCAGGTGCCATCATCCTTGGCAACAAGTTTTCAAGATAAAAGTAGCAAGGATATCATAGCGGTCAATGAAGGAAGGAAAGATCGAACACCTTATCCCAGGAGCTAGACCATAGGTGAACAAATCCCCAACTAAGAAGGAATGTGGTGGGAAGAAGAAGGAGGACGACAAAGATTACCTTAGACGGCCACATATTCACCACACATGATGAACTTGGTATCAACATGGGAAAACATTCTTCAAGGTGATTACTCTCATATTTTATTTCAATTAATAAATACTTTTTGTCAAAATCATGCAATGTCATGTTCAAGAATAACACGTGGTCCGATCTATGTATCCCGCAAAGTCTTGGAAGGCCATGAGGCTGAATAAAATAATATTGGTCTGATCATGTATCCCAATAATACCAAATGAAGCAATACCTTTTATTACAAGGTTAGGACATTGCACACACGTGCATACACAATTACATAATTCTGAACAACGTTCAGACCAAGTGCATTGGGGCAAGATGGATATTTAAATCCAAGCCACACATGCACATCATCATATACATAACTCTGAACAACGTTCAAACCAAGTACCTAGGCTAAGATGGACATTTTTGTCTAGGCCAAACATGCACATCATCATTTTCATCTTTTCACCTACTTGGGGAAAGGCAAGCACTTCTCATTGGGAAGCGAAAATCCTCGCGAGTAACAAATAAATAAAGGTTAACCAACAAAAAGTGTCATAGGCACAGTGCCACGAGCAAAATATAAACTTTAAAAGATGCTACATGCATCTGAAAAATGTCACATGCATATAAGAACTTGTCACTGCCATCCAGTTGTTATAGTCACTGTATGTAATAAGCCATGGGCATAACACATGCAACGGGCACACAAGAAAAAGTCATAAGCACAATGATATTGTAATATTCAAAAGGTGTCATAGACACCAACATAAAATTCAAGAATGTCTTGGACATCTATATGTAACATAGACATCTGACAAAGCTATGAAGCCACATAAATGTTATTGGTCTGATCATCCAATAATACATTATTTTTTCATTTCAAGGTTATATAATGTAAAACCAACACATACAAAATTTATAGCAACATACACGAATAGAAAAAAACTACAAATGGTAGTCCAAACATATCATATAGAAAAGGGATAAGTCATACAAATGAAATTGTGTTACAAACACACAGAGAAAATACTAAGGCTTTCGTGAAATGAGAGTAAGGATGTCTGGCGCAGACATATCAAAACTTTCCACGAGTCAGCTCCTGATTGGAAAAGCTCGAGTCTTCAACATACCATTGTCACACAACATATCCCCGTGACCCAATGGATCGGAATAAGGCAACACTGCAATCCCAACATCAGGGTAAAGAGTCTGCAAGATGTCTCTTATGCAGAAGAAATGCCTATTGGCATCCCAAGGCACATATATCACGTTAGGGTGATTAAGTACGTGATTAAGCACAATCGCGAAGACATCTAATAAATCCCTTTTAGAAGGAATGGCAGAATCCATACATCCCAACCACATTTTGTCTTCCTTACATCGAGTGAGATGGGCATTCTTCTTAGTCAATCTACCTTTGACCATCCAAGTATGATGCACACAATACAAATCTAAATGTGTCATGGGCACAATAGATAGTCAAAAGTGTCATAGACACATTACTTATCCAAATGTCGTAGTACAATGGAAAGAATACTTGTGATGGACACACTCTGAAGGTTCAAATCCCCATCAGTTTAAAGTCCATATGTATGCACTTAGCAATCTAGCACCATCCTCCTTCATCCACTTCATGAAAGACCTACTTGTGCAGATACTAAAAAATATCATAGACATTAACTAGGCAAAGACATGCCAAGCGTGGAAAAGGCAAGGTCAAACCCAAAGCAAAGCCATTAAATGCATGAAGTTAGGCTTCAAAACTTTATTTTTTAAAACCTAACTGGGGGGCATGATAGTGTTAGTAGGGAATAGGCTCGATACATATAGCCTATAAGCCCTAAAAAGCTAACACACACAGTATAAAGGCTAAGTCCCTTCTACATCAAGGAAAGGCTCTTAGTCCCTTCCACCCCGGCTCCCGGTTCCGGCTCCGGCCTTCTGGCTCCCTGCCTCTCGCTGCGCCTCGGCTCCGGCCTCGCTCCCGGCCGCGGCCTCCGGCTCTGGCTCCCGGCCTCCGGCTCCGGCCTTCCGGCTCTCGCTCCGCCTCCCGGTCCGGCTCCCGGCCTTCTGGCTCCTGCCTCTCGGCTCGCGGCCTCCGGCTCCGGCTCGGCCTTCGCTCTCGGCTCCCGCCTCTCGCCCGGCTCCCGGCCTTCTGGCCCTGCCTCTCGGCTCGCGGCCTCCGGCTCCCGGCTCGCGGCCTTCTGGCTCTCGGCTCCGGCCTCCGGCTCTCGGCTCCCGCCTCCTGGCCTTCCGCCTCCGGCTTCTGGCTCCCGGCCTCCAGGTTTCCGGCTCCCGGCTCCCGCCTCTCGGCTCCCGATATCCCGGTCCGATCTCCTGGCTCCGGGTTCCTGGTCCTTGACTTCATTGTTGTTCCCTCTAAGCACTGTGCCAGACGGTCTTAAGCTCCTGCCTTAGGATTCAGACCGTTGGCATCATTATGATGAATAAATTCACAAACGTTGGATCCCCATGATAGCATTCAAGAGCCATGTAAGCCTTTATGGCCAACCGTTTCCCATGTTTGGGATTGTTGGTATAAATACTACCTGATGCAGTTCAAG
>CAJVGC010000589.1:36024850-36080891 GCA_910822075.1 Senecio squalidus | reverse complement strand
CTCCCGAATCAAACAATACAGTGATGAAGTGATTATTAAGAGAGAAGTACCAGCTACAGTGTTGGATCTGCTGAGCTTCCTTTGCACGCAAAAGATGATATATGTAAAATAACACGAGCGATAAACATGAATTAAAAGTCTAAATAAAGGTTCTTACGCGAGATATAATCTTAGATAACTATACGACTATGAGTGACCACATAAATTAAAGTTCACATATTGTTCGGTGGTTGTCAAACACAAGGAATACGGTTGATGTGAAGTCAACCTTCGATCTCCTGTGCTGATCACAGTGCAAACCAGCAAGTCTTGACGAACCTAGGGTGATCAAGGTTGAGGGTGGAAGCAAGAGTATATGAACTCTGTTTAAGCTTTTGTGTGTGTGTTGAAGTGAGATAAGATGATGTCGACAATGGTTTAGACTATGTATTTATATGACCAGTTTAAGTATAAGGAACGTCCATCAATTAATGACGATCATGAATACTTAAACTGCCTTAATAATTAATCAGTGGTATATGAATCGTTCTATCTTTATTATTGTTAAGATGCGACGTCTCACCATTACGACAGTAGTAAAGTGGTTGTCAAGCGTCATTATGACTGTGGTCCAAGACAAGGGCAAGCACCTTCAAATATGGTACGACAAGCGTTGACAACCTAAGACAACCTGACAGGCGGTACTTGGCAAGTGATGACATATGTCGACCACCTGACAGGCGATGACAGCCTGACAGGCGATGACAGACAACCTAAGACAACTGACAGGCGGTACTTGGCAAGTGATGACATATGTCGACGCTGACAACTTGGACAGGCGGTCACAGACGCTGACAACTTGGACAGGCGGTGACTGCTTGACCTTGACAGGCGTTGACATAGCTTGACAACTTGGACAGGCGGTGCTGACTTTTCAGACGTGACATAGCTTGACCTTGACAGGCGTTGACATAGCTTCACCTTGACAGACGCTGACAAAGCTTGACCTTGGCAGGCGCTACATAGCTTGACCTGACAGGCGCTACATAGCTTGACCTTGACAGGTGCTGACATAGCTTGACCTTGACAGGCGCTGACATAGCTTGACCTTGGCAGGCGCTACATAGCTTGAACTTGACAGGCGCTACATAGCCTGACCTTGACAGGCGGTGACAACTTGACAGGCAGTGACAATCTTTACAGGCGCTGACAACTTGGAGACGTTCGCCAACTTGACAGTAGTTTCATGAAAGCCTGACTATTTTTATCAACATGTTAGTCATTGGGCTTGGTTCCTTACTAACCTCATCACATATCAATTATAATACTTTAGTTTGTATACGAGATTTATTCGTTAAAGTGTTTAGAAGCTCATCAATCGGGGTTTCAACTAACTGTGTACTAAAGTAACATAATTCTACATACGTTAAAGAAATACACACATGAAATCCAACACATACACAACCCATAGTAATGACTTTTAAATCTAAAAGTCTAAAGAAAATCGATAATGAGCTAAGAGCACTAGACTAACTAGAGTGTGAAAGTGACATTTGTCACAATTTGTAACAGCCCAAGCACACCCGTAGCATGATATGTCCGCTTTACTCACCGGCGCACGGATTTGCTTCTGGCACGGAGCCCGTGCCAAAACGCGTCATACTATGAGAGGTATCAACCCACTTATAAAGAAGGATTCGTTCTCCTCTCCAACCGATGTGGGACGGATGTTACAATCCTCCCCCCTTACAGGACACAGCGTCCTCGCTGTGTACATCGGTCCGAGCCCCGGCTATGATACCACTTGTAACACCCCGCCTTTTCATGACCGCAATATTGTCCGCTCTGCCAACAAGGCTCACGGATTTATTTTTGGTTGAGGTTCCCAGGGGGTCACCCATTCTGAAATTGCTTTGGCTCAAGTACGCTTAACTACAAAGTTTCTAAGCTCTGCAGTGCATGTAGCCACCAAAACGCGTCGTGTCATGAAAGGCTAAAGGTTTACTCATATGCCCAGCATCACTCTTGTGCACGGGGGATGTGGGATTTGCCTAAGGTGTTACAATTATTTCTTTCCTTTTTATTAAATTTACAAAGTTACAATTTTATTAAATAACATTAATTGTAATAAGATGTTTTAAATGATGATATATTGTGAGAGATATAAAAAGGATAAATAAGTAATTTTAATTTTTTTTAAATTCAAGAGATTAAGACTATGAGGTAAATGGTTTATAATAAATGAAAGATAAAATGTAATTATGTATTGTAAAAGAATGTAAAATAAAAATAGTATGTGATGACATCATCAATCTAATCTAACGGGTGAAATCAAAGAAGATAATTCATTCAAGAGACCTTACTTTGTTATGTGACATTTAAGACCTCATTTTTATTATATATTAAAGATATAACTATTTCTTAAACAGTCACAAAAATATATTATACCCATAAACAAAGTTTCGAAAATTAGAATAATGTGACGTTGGGTTAAATTTACTCACCGGTCACCGCACCGATGGTATGTTTTCTTTGTATTTTCATTATAACGAGGTTTTTTTTAAACAAGCATGTCATCGTGGGGTTTAAAAAATTATACAATAACAAAAAATCAAAATTAATAATATTTATATTAAATTGCGGATTGTAAACAAATATAAGTTCAAAAAAAATTATAGTTATTTCTTTCAAAAATTGAAATAAAAACAACATTGAACACTTGACATTATTTTAACCAATTAAACTAACTAATCTCCCTTTTAATTACAATCCTTCTGAAAAAACAACAACCGGAAATCTCATATCTTTCAATCTCAATTATTTATAAACCAAAACTTAAGGTAAAATAAGTAAAAAAATATGAAAAAATAATTTATTGTATGTGTAATTTTTTATTATGTTTATTTATTCAATTATAACAAACTTTAAAAAAGCAAGTTTTAATATGCATCAAAATATATGTTTATGGACTGTGCATCAAATTCTTTGTTTTTGTGCAGTAAATATTCAAATTTGATGCACAACGGTAAAACTACTCATTTTATGATTTACAACAAAACTTCGTTTTTAAAGTTTGAGATATGGGTTAAATGAACTGATAGTGTTAGTAGGGAATAGGCTCGATACATATAGCCTATAAGCCCTAAGAAGCTAACACAACACAGTATAAAGGCTAAGTCCCTTCTACATCAAGGAAAGACTCTTAGTCCCTTCCACCCGGCTCCCGGTTCCGGCTCCGGCCTTCTGGACTCCTGCCTCTCGGCTCGCGACCTCCGGCTCCCGCCTCCGGCTCCCGGCTCGCGGCCTTCCGGCTCTCGGCTCCCGGCCTTCCGGCTCCCGGCCTTCCGGCTCTCAGCTCCCGCCTCCCGGTTCCGGCTCCCGGCCTTCTGGCTCCCTGCCTCTCGGCTCGCGGCCTCCGGCTCCCGGCTCACGGCCTCCGACTCTCGGCTCCCCGCCTCCGGTTCCGGCCGGCCTTCTGGCTCCCTGCCTCTCGGCTCGCGGCCTCCGGCTCCCGGCTCGCGGCCTTCTGGCTCTCGGCTCCCGGCCTCCCGGTCATCAGCTCCCGCCTCTCGGCTACCCGGTTTCCGGCTCCCGGCTCCCCGCCTCTCGGCTCCCGATATCCCGGGTCCGATCTCCTGGCTCCCGGGTTCCCTGGTCCTTGACTCATTGTTGTTCCCTCTAAGCACTGTGCAGACGGTCTTAAGCTCCTGCCTTAGGATTCAGACCGTTGGCATCATTATGATGACAATAAATTCACGAACGTTGGAACCCCATGAATAGCATTCAAGAGCCATGATAAGCCTTTATGGCCAACCGTTTCCCATGTTTGGGATTGTTGGGTATAAATACCCTACCCTGATGCAGTTCAAAGAGAGGTTATCATTCCCATCCAACTTACACAAAGTACCTGGCCGGAGTATTCATACACTTCCGCAGTAAACATATTCCGATCATCTTCTTCAACCAACCCTTAGGCTCGCCAAGAGCTTGATAGGTTTGCACTGCTAAGCAGGAGGTCAAGGGGTTGAATCCCAAACACCCAAGTTACTGAGCCTGCTACTATTTGCTCAAAACATTGGCGCCATTCCGTGGGACCCGTTTTAGCAACGGTGTTTCATTTCATTTCCATCTTATTTCATTTCTTAATTTCACAAATTCGTCTTCTCCATGGAAGACAGTTGCTATCTCAAATAGGTTTACATAAACCAAAAACAACCACCAACAACCCCATTCACCACCCTAGCTAATTACATATAAATGACGAATGAAGAGGTACATATGCCAATTCTATGGCTGCTATCCTAGAAGGAAAAACACTCAAAAACGATACAACACAATCTCCTTTGGTCGCTTCTCAGGTGAGACACATTGATCAGTAGGCAAAATAAGCATGTAGTTAATGTTGGAGAATACCCTTACTACTGGGTCAAAATGATAAAATTAGCAAGATTAGTTCATCATCGGCCTAATGTCCTACTGGGCAGGGCCCTCAACAGTTTGGACCAATTCCATCTACCATCCATGACATGGTCGAATTCCCTATCCTAGTTGGCATAGCCACACTTAGGGACAGGATTCCATGTCCAAAATACTAATCCGTCTAAAAAATGTCATAGGCAACCATTGATGTTGGCCAGACACGAAAAAGGTTTAACTTAGTCAGATCTTTGTATCCCACAAAGATATTGAATGCCATGAAGACTTCAGCCTACAATGTCCAATTGGGCAGGCATGCATTATAAAAGTTTAGAACAATTTCATCCACCATCCATGACATGGTCAAATTCCCTACCCCAGTGGACAGAACCATAATTAGAGACAGGATGTCATGATATGGATCTAAAAGTGTCATGGACACGATACAGATCCAAAAGTGCCATAGACACAAGATAGATCTTAAAGTGTCATTAGCATAATACAGATCTAAGAGTCTCACGGGGCACAATTCAAAATTTTCATGGATAAAAGTAATACGTGTCATTTACACCTAACGAGATCCTGACAGCCTTGGATATGACTTCTGATCGACAGCCGCCGACTGGATCGTAATAGGCACCTGGGCATAGTAGCCATCCAAGCATAATAGGCATCCAGACATAATATCCATCATGACATACAAGCAATCCATGCATAATACTATCCTGACAACTTGATATTCTTGTCCGGACTTGATATTTTTTGTCCGGACCTGATATTTTTGTCCGACACACTTGATATTTAGTGTCGGACCTTGATATTCGGCCAGCTTGGACAGCCGACCAATTTGGCAAAAAATTTGATATTTTGTCCGGACTTGATATTTTTTGTCCGGACTTGATATTTTCGTCCGACACACTTGATATTTAGTGTCGGACCTTAATATTCGGCGCTTGGACAGCCGGCCAATTTAAAAAAAAAACATAATAATAATAAATAAATAAATAAAAAAATCACCTCCCACGGAGGAAATGGTTTTACCTCCAAGAGGGAGTGTTACCTCCCAGGAGAGGAAGGGGTTTCCACCCCTCTCTACATCCCTCCAAATGGGAAGAGTTTCATACCTCACATTCCCTTCCAAGAGGGGAAAAAGTTTCACCCATCCCATCCCCTCTCCCTCCAAGGAGGAAGGGTTCCACCTCTCTCAATAGGGGAAAGGTTTAACCACTCTCATCTCTCCAATAAGGAAAGGGTTCACTCCTCCTAAGAGATGAAAAGTTTCATCATCTCTCATCCCTAAGAGGGAGGAGAAGGGTTTTCAACATCCTATCCCTTCCAAGAGGAAAGGATTTCAGCACCATCCAGAGGAAAGCCTTCAATGCCTTTCAGATATAAAGATATTTTAAAAAATCAAAAAAAAAAAAAAAAATCGAAAAAATCAAAAAAAAAAAAAAAAAACAAAAAAGATGAGGGAAAGGATTCCATTTCTCCCAAGAGGGAATAATTTCATCTCCCTACAGGAGGGAAGAATCCCCCTCCCAATATAAAACGATTTCCCTTCCCATAAGAGAGAAGGGTTTCACTTCTTCCAGGGAATGATTTCACCCTCTCCCAGCAGAGAAGGGTTTCACCTCCTTCCAAGACATAAAGATTTCAAGGAAAAATCGAACCCTTCCCAAAAGAAGAAGGATTTCATCACCTCTCACCCCTCCAAAGGGAGGCGGCCAAGGCTGAGTGTCGGCCTAGGCAATGTGCCGGCCAAGGGGCACGAGTATCGGCCAAGGCATGAGTGCCAGCCAGGTAAGGCGTCGGCCAAGGCACGAGTGCCGGCCACGGTGGGGTATCACCTCTCATCCCTCCCAGGGCAAAAGGGTTTCCATCACCTCCCACCTCTCCCAAGGGGGAAGTGTTTCATCACATCCCACCTCTCCCAAAGGGGAAGTGTTTCATCACATCCCACCCTCCCAAGAGGGGAAGGGTTCCAAGTGGGGAAGAATTTCAGCTCCTCACAAAAATGAAAGGTTTTACCAACTCTCACCCCTCCCAAGGGGGCGAGTGCCAGACCAAGGCACAAGTGCTGGACCAAGGCAAGGCAAGAGTGCCGGACCAAGACACTACTGCCGGACCAAGGCACAAGTGTTGGACCAAGGCACGAGTGCCGTCTTGCCAAGGCACGAGTGCCATAGCACGTATGTCTGCCCACAAGTGCTCAGGAAGGATTTCAACTTCCCTAAGATGAAAGGATTTCACATCCACCAGGAAGGATTTCACCTCCTCCCAACAGGAAGAATTTCACCTCCTCTCCCAAGAGAGAGGGATTTCACATCCAACAGGAAGGATTTCACCTCCTCCCAACAGGAAGAATTTCACCTCCTTTCCCAAGAGAGATGGATTTCACATCCTCCAGGGAATGATTCCATCTCCCCCAAGAGGGAAGGATCTCATCCCCTACCAGCAGGGAATGCTTTCACCTCCTCCCAAGAGAAAAAGCTTTCATCTCCTACCAGCAGGGAAAGGTTTCACCTTATTCACCTCCTTCCAATGAGGGATTTTCATCCTCAAAGGGAAATATCTTACGGAGAAGGATATCCTTTCTCTCAACATAGAAGGATCTTATATCCTCCCAAGAGGGAATGATATAACTCCTTCTGACAGAAAATGACCGTACCTACTCACAGCAAGGAAGGATCTTACCCCCTCCCAAAAGTGAAGGGATTTTGCCTCCTCCCTACCAGCCTACTCATCTTCCGCTCGGCCGCACACCGCCTGTCACCCGACCAGTTTGTCAAGATTTGACAACCAGTCTCAGCACATCTAGCCTATCAACATAAAACAGTGCAGGTGCCATCATCCTTGGCAACAAGTTTTCAAGATAAAAGTAGCAAGGATATCATAGCGGTCAATGAAGGAAGGAAAGATCGAACACCTTATCCCAGGAGCTAGACCATAGGTGAACAAATCCCCAACTAAGAAGGAATGTGGTGGGAAGAAGAAGGAGGACGACAAAGATTACCTTAGACGGCCACATATTCACCACACATGATGAACTTGGTATCAACATGGGAAAACATTCTTCAAGGTGATTACTCTCATATTTTATTTCAATTAATAAATACTTTTTGTCAAAATCATGCAATGTCATGTTCAAGAATAACACGTGGTCCGATCTATGTATCCCGCAAAGTCTTGGAAGGCCATGAGGCTGAATAAAATAATATTGGTCTGATCATGTATCCCAATAATACCAAATGAAGCAATACCTTTTATTACAAGGTTAGGACATTGCACACACGTGCATACACAATTACATAATTCTGAACAACGTTCAGACCAAGTGCATTGGGGCAAGATGGATATTTAAATCCAAGCCACACATGCACATCATCATATACATAACTCTGAACAACGTTCAGACCAAGTACCTAGGCTAAGATGGACATTTTTGTCTAGGCCAAACATGCACATCATCATTTTCATCTTTTCACCTACTTGGGAAAGGCAAGCACTTCTCATTGGGAAGCGAAAATCCTCGCGAGTAACAAATAAATAAAGGTTAACCAACAAAAAGTGTCATAGGCACAGTGCCACGAGCAAAATATAAACTTTAAAAGATGCTACATGCATCTGAAAAATGTCACATGCATATAAGAACTTGTCACTGCCATCCAGTTGTTATAGTCACTGTATGTAATAAGCCATGGGCATAACACATGCAACGGGCACACAAGAAAAAGTCATAAGCACAATGATATTGTAATATTCAAAAGGTGTCATAGACACCAACATAAAATTCAAGAATGTCTTGGACATCTATATGTAACATAGACATCTGACAAAGCTATGAAGCCACATAAATGTTATTGGTCTGATCATCCAATAATACATTATTTTTTCATTTCAAGGTTATATAATGTAAAACCAACACATACAAAATTTATAGCAACATACACGAATAGAAAAAACTACAAATGGTAGTCCAAACATATCATATAGAAAAGGGATAAGTCATACAAATGAAATTGTGTTACAAACACACAGAGAAAATACTAAGGCTTTCGTGAAATGAGAGTAAGGATGTCTGGCGCAGACATATCAAAACTTTCCACGAGTCAGCTCCTGATTGGAAAAGCTCGAGTCTTCAACATACCATTGTCACACAACATATCCCCGTGACCCAATGGATCGGAATAAGGCAACACTGCAATCCCAACATCAGGGTAAAGAGTCTGCAAGATGTCTCTTATGCAGAAGAAATGCCTATTGGCATCCCAAGGCACATATATCACGTTAGGGTGATTAAGTACGTGATTAAGCACAATCGCGAAGACATCTAATAAATCCCTTTTAGAAGGAATGGCAGAATCCATACATCCCAACCACATTTTGTCTTCCTTACATCGAGTGAGATGGGCATTCTTCTTAGTCAATCTACCTTTGACCATCCAAGTGTGATGCACACAATACAAATCTGAATGTGTCATGGGCACAATAGATAGTCAAAAGTGTCATAGACACATTACTTATCCAAATGTCGTAGTACAATGGAAAGAATACTTGTGATGGACACACTCTGAAGGTTCAAATCCCCATCAGTTTAAAGTCCATATGTATGCACTTAGCAATCTGGCACCATCATCCTTCATCCACTTCATGAAAGACCTACTTGTGCAGATACTAAAAAATATCATAGACATTAACTATGCAAAGACATGCCAAGCGTGGAAAAGGCAAGGTCAAACCCAAAGCAAAGCCATTAAATGCATGAAGTTAGGCTTCAAAACTTTATTTTTTAAAACCTAACTGGGGGGCATGATAGTGTTAGTAGGGAATAGGCTCGATACATATAGCCTATAAGCCCTAAGAAGCTAACACAACACAGTATAAAGGCTAAGTCCCTTCTACATCAAGGAAAGGCTCTTAGTCCCTTCCACCCCGGCTCCCGGTTCCGGCTCCCGGCCTTCTGGCTCCCTGCCTCTCGGCTCGCGACCTCCGGCTCCCGGCTCGCGGTCTTCCGGCTCTCGGCTCCCGGCCTCCCGGCTCCCGGCCTTCCGGCTCTCAGCTCCCGGCCTTCTGGCTCCCTGCCTCTCGGCTCGCGGCCTCCGGCTCCCGGCTCGCGGCCTTCCGCCTCTCGGCTCCCCGCCTCTCGGTTCCGGCTCCCGGCCTTCTGGTTCCCTGCCTCTCGGCTCGCGGCCTCCGGCTCCCGGCTCGCGGCCTTCTGGCTCTCGGCTCCCGGCCTCCCGGCTCTCAGCTCCCGCCTCCTGGCCTTCCGCCTCCCGGCCTTCTGGCTCCCGGCCTCCAGGTTTCCGGCTCCCGGCTCCCCGCCTCTCGGCTCCCGATATCCCGGGTCCGATCTCCTGGCTCCCGGGTTCCTGGTCCTTGACTTCATTGTTGTTCCCTCTAAGCACTGTGCCAGACGGTCTTAAGCTCCTGCCTTAGGATTCAGACCGTTGGCATCATTATGATGACAATAAATTCACGAACGTTGGAACCCCATGAATAGCATTCAAGAGCCATGATAAGCCTTTATGGCCAACCGTTTCCCATGTTTGGGATTGTTGGGTATAAATACCAGAGGTTATCATTCCCATCCAACTTACACAAAGTACCTGGCCGGAGTATTCATACACTTCCCGCAGTAAACATATTCCGATCATCTTCTTCAACCAACCACTTGACCACCTTAGGCTCGCCAAGAGCTTGATAGGTTTGCACTGCTAAGCAGGAGGTCAAGGGGTTGAATCCCAAACACCCAAGTTACTGAGCCTGCTACTATTTGCTCAAACATGAACGATAATCCAAAATATTTAACGTTATAAATTATTTTTTAATTTTTTTTTACTTATTTTACCTTAAAGTTTGTTTTACAAGAACCAACCTCTATATATATATATATATATATATATATATATATATATATATATATATATATATATATATATATATATATATATATATATAGGAGGAGGTTCTTATAAACGATTATTTAAAGTAAAGTAAGTAAAAAAAATAAAAAAAAATTATGTTATGTGTAATTTTTATACTATATTTCTTTATTCAATTATAACAAACTTTAAAAAACCAAGTTTTGATATGTATCAAAATATAAGTCGTTTAGGGGTTGTGCATCAAATTCATTGTTTTTGTGCAGTAAATATTCAAATTTGATGCACAATAATAAAACTATCCATTTTTTTATGTACAACAAAACTTCATTTTTTAAAGTTTGATATATGGTTAAAATTAACGATAATTCAAAATATCTAACGTTATAAATTATTTTTTAATTTTTTTTTTTACTTATTTTACCTTAAAGTTGGTTTTACAAGAACCAACCTCTATATATATATATATATATATATATATATATATATATATATATATATATATATAGTGTGAAGTTCAAATGAGATCCTCAATTTGCTAAGGATCCAGGGAACCACTTTTCAGCCACACATTTTCCTTTTAATACTTTTTTTTTTTTCTCGTTTTTCAATTTGGTTTTTTTTTGCTATGTTTTACTTAACTTTTTTTTTCAAAATCACATGTGATTTTTTTGTAAAAAATTTAAATCACATATGATTTTCAAAAACCAAAATTTATAAATTTTAAAATCACACGTGAATTTTTTTTTTTTGGAAAATCACATGTGATTTTCAAAAACCAAATTTTATAAATTTTAAAGTCACACTTGAAATATTTGTTTCTCGAAAATCAAATGTGATTTTATAAGCAAAATAGTTTGTAGGTTAAAAATCACATGTGATTTTACCCATAAAAGATTTGTAGATTGAAAATCAAATGTGATTTTTAAAAGTAAGGTTGAAAATCAATGTGATTTTCGGAAGAAAAAAAAATAAAAAAATAAAAAGTAAATAAAAAGGTAAAAGAAAAAAGTAAAAAAAAAAAATTAGAAAAAAAACAAAAAAAAAACAAAGATATAAAGAAAAATGGGTGGTTAAAAAATGGATCCTTAGATCTCTAGAAAATTAGGGATCTCATTTGAACCTCAATCTATATATATATATATATATATATATATATATATATATATATATATATATATATATATATATATATATATATATATATATATATATATATATATTCTTGTATCAAAATATAACTAATTAAAAATATTAGTTTATTCACACGAATTTATAGTCTAGTATTACAATACAATAAAATAAAGCTAATTTCAAAATTTTAATCACTTATACTATAAAGAAAAACTTTTAACTCTTTTTAATAAAAAATTAAAACCAAAAAATTGGTATAAGAGGTTTTTTCTACTTATACCTTAAAAAAAATAAGGTTTGAACTCTATTTATTATATAATTATAAAAAGTTAATAAACGTTAAAGAAAAAACTTTTAACACTTCTTAATAAAAAAAAAGGTGTTAAAAGAAAAAATTGGTATATGAGGTGCTTTTTTACTTATATTTAAAAAGAAAAGAAAAAAAGAAGATAGAACATTATCATTAAATAGTTATAAAAAGTTGATAAATGTTAGGGTAGTAAATGTAAATTGTTTTTTTTTTTTTTTTTTTCTTTTTTTTTTTGGCTCTTTTACTCCTTAGTTATATAAATATCACCAAAAAAAACATAGGTTTTCAACAGTTTTCATGACCCCTATTAAGTCCTTATGATATTATGTATGTAAAATTTCAAAAACTCGAAATAAAAATAATACACATGACTTTAACTCTAAATATGAATTTTAATACACAACAATGTTATACAATATATAACCTATATGGACCCGGAAAAAAATGTTTGAATTTTGACGACTGTTTTTTCCGTTTATGGCCAAATGTTGAAATTCGTAAAACAATATCACATGTGATTTGAACACTAAATACGAATTTCAAAACGTAGATTTGTTATATTATTATTACATTCAACTAGAATAAAAAATAAAAATAAAAAAATAATATGTCAAACTACTGAAATCACATTTGATAAAAAAAATGATTTATAATATAAAATTTCAAAACCGGGAAATAAATTTCGTCAATATATCGAGTGGGTGATCTATAGAAAAAGGAGAAAATGTTCGTTTCAATGATGTAATTTATTCTTTTAATACATTTATCGGATTATTTATTTTTAAACAAAAATAAGTTATGGTGAGCTTTTGAAATAAAAAGTTGTGATTAGTCTATTTGATTTCAAGTTTTTTAATGATAGATTTTGATCTCAACCCTACTATTTTAAGTTTAATATTTTATAATCTTATTTAATTTTAATTTGACTTAAATTATTTTAGTAATAATAAAATATAAAAAGAATAAATTGACATATGGTTGTGTTGTAATTGGCATATATGTTGTGACGTCCTCTATTTAATCAAAGTTTTACTTAACTTTTTTTTACTTTGATTTTCTAAAACTTATAGCGGTTACTAGTTGTGTTGAAAAAAAACGGAATTCGAAACCGGAAAAAAAAAAACGAAAATCGGGTTGAGACCGGTCCAAACCGGGTTTGACCAAAACCGGTTCGGTTTTGACCCAAACCGTCGGTCTGGAACCGGTTTGGATTTTCTAGAACAAAATCGGGTTGAGACCGGTTTATCCCAAACCGGTTTGGGAAACCGGTTAAAAAAACCGGTTTAAGCCATCGTTTGACCGTTTTTGTAACATTTACTCTACGTAACTGATAGCGTAACTATCAGTTACGTTTTTTTTAAAATTCCAAACCGGTTTTTAACCTGTTTGGAACCGATATGAAACCGGTTTGAGCGGTTCAGTTTTTCACCAACGAAAAACCGGTTCAACCCGAACCTGTTTGGATGGTTTGACCAAAAATCGTTTTGGTTTTCAAACTCGGTTAAGTTTTCAAACCCGATTCGGTTTCCGTTCAAATCCGATTTTGACATCTCTAGCCGTTACCAATCAACTAGGGGGTTTTAAGGGTTTTATATGCGATATTAAAATTTATGTACACATTTAATACCTCTACGAAATCCCATTTCATTATACTTTAATCATTATTTTTTATTATATTTTTTGATTGATTTTTTTTTATATCATGTTTATAATATGCCATACATTATTTAATATTATTTGTTATAAAGTTAACATTTCAATGTTATATTTCGATTACCACGTATCGTATGGGAATTAAATCTAGTATCATTATATCAAAATACTTTAAAATTTTATTTCATCATTTTTTGCTCAGCTTTGGACTATTTTTGTCAGCTTATTTTGTTTTTCTATAAGTTTTTTAATATCCTTTATTATTACTAGCATAAAACCCGCACGATGTAGCGGGAAAAGAAAATTTGTTAGTGATAAAACTATATTAATGTGTATTATATCGTTTCGTGAATGGGATTCATACATAGAAATTACTCTAAATTTAAACTTATGCTTAAATTGGAATTTAAATATTTAGGTAATAAATATGAATTTGTTTTGAAAAGTTTATTAGTTGTTAGGAAAACTTGGGTTGTCAAATTAATAACAACAATAAAATGAAGTGTATTTTAGTCATTTTCTTCTTAATTTTTCAACATTAAGAAAAATATCTCAAATACTTTATATATAGTATAGATATAGATAACTTAAATTAAGAATAAACTCATATACCACAAAATAATATAGAAATATAAAAAACAAGACGAAAACACATAAAATAAATAAAACTAATAAAAATAAAAATAAAAGCCTAAAACAAACACTACCACCAACTTATCCAAAGTCCCAAACATGGAACACATCTCCGACTAGTAATGATTGGTTTTATATTATGCCGTTAACAACTAAGATGAGGCCGTTAAACACAAACACAAAGACAAGTGTTTCTGTAGCCTAACTTGCATTCTCCGTCTATCCGTCGTCTGTCTTTCGTCTCTCATCTTTCTACTCATACCTCTTAATTTCTTCAAATTGAATTGGATCTATTATATGCTAACTAACTAACTAACTAACTAACTAACTAACAAACTCTTTGTGTTTTATTTATGGCTTTACTTCACTCATCTGCTGCTGCTGCTTCTCTATGTTTTGCTTCGAATTTTCGACCGTCTTGTCCGAATCGGTTGTCAGGTTATTCCAGATCGTGTAGTAATGTCAAGTCTTCCAGCTTAGCATTAACTCCTCCGTTATCTTCTCTGTCTAGTAAAAGAAAAGGTATCATTGATCTCGTCTAAACTTTTATAACGTATGTCGTATGTATCTAACTTTCAAATATCTGATATCCAAACATACATGACATGTCATTTGTTTATTAGGATTTAAGTTGTATACATGTTATAGATTTTTGAGTAAAGTTTGATATATTTTCAGACATATTTATCCTTAAAGTTTAAAGTGATTGACAAAGTTCGCTTATATTGATCATAGGGGAACTCAAGTTTTTATTATTGATTACATCCTTAACTCGCAAAGATGGGAATATTTGACTTGCAACGCTAATGTATCTCGAGGTCAACCAAAGTATTAAACTTCTAACTTTATAGGGTACTAACTACTTATGGCCAAACAAATATGTCCGGGATAACTTTAAAGTTTTGATAAGACGAATATACATTTGATAATGGTGTTAGAATGTTATAAAATTGTTGTTTTTTTAAGAAATTTAGGGGAATTCTCGTTATCGGCCATCTTTTTTAACGGAATTGGTATTAATGAAATTACTTGGGTGACCTATATATGAAGTAGCTCTTGGCCTCTATATACATTAATTATCCTTGATTTAGTACCAAGTTTTAAAAAGATAAAATCGAGAACTGATGATCTTTTAAAAGAAACAAACGAGAAAGTATTATAGCTTCCTTTTTCCTTTGAGTGATTTAATTGTGATTTATTTCAGGAAAAGTGCAGGCAAGTGTTCAGGTATCATCTGAAACCGATGAATCCTCACTTGTGGTTTGCTTTGGGGAAATGTTGATAGATTTCGTCCCTACCATAAACGGGCTTGCATTAGCTGAAGCCCCTGCCTTTAAAAAAGCACCTGGTGGTGCACCTGCAAATGTTGCTGTGGGTATTGCTCGCCTTGGCGGTTCATCTGCTTTCATTGGAAAGGTAATAATAAAACTTTAAGTTTAAACAAAGTACTTCCGCTTGAATGTTTAACAGATGACCGATTTCATGAGATTTTACTTGTAGGTTGGAGAAGATGAGTTTGGTTACATGCTTGCTGATATTCTGAAAGAAAATAACGTGAATAGTGAAGGAATGCGGTTCGATCCTGGTGCTCGTACAGCTTTAGCTTTTGTAACACTGAAAAAAAATGGTGAACGTGAATTCATGTTTTACCGAAACCCTAGTGCTGATATGCTTTTACTAGAATCTGAACTTGATCTTGATTTAATAAGAAAGGCAAAAATATTTCACTATGGTTCCATAAGTTTGATTACAGAACCATGCAAATCGGCTCATATTGCTGCAACAAAAGCTGCAAAAGATGCTGGTGTCCTTTTGTCGTATGACCCGAATCTGAGGCTTCCTTTATGGCCGTCCGCTGAGAGTGCTAGAGAAGGAATTTTAAGCATATGGGATACAGCCGACGTTATCAAGGTTAATAATGATTAAATTCACTTTTCAATCGATTTTTTTGATAATTGTTCCTAATACGACGAGTCTAATGGTTTTGAATTTTGATTTTTGCTCTTAGATTAGTGAAGAGGAGATCTCTTTTCTGACGAATGGCGAAGATCCATATGATGATAACGTTGTCCGTAAATTATACCATCAAAATCTTAAATTGCTACTTGTGACAGAAGGACCAGACGGTTGCAGATATTACACTAAGGTAGTATTTGATTGATTTGCTCTATCGTTTCTGTAACCATGTACTAAGCGGAATTTTATTTATCAATTTGGTTAATTCTCTAGGAGTTTAGTGGAAGAGTGAAAGGTTTGAAGGTGGATCCTGTGGACACGACAGGTGCTGGAGATGCATTTGTGGCTGGAGTATTATCAAAACTTGCAGCGGATTTCTCATTGCTCACGGTATGCCTTAGCACCAACAAAGTTTAAACAGTTCACTTTAACATATCAAATGATATGGCTATAATTTGTAGGACGAGAAGCTGTTACGAGAAGCCCTTAGTTTTGCAAATGCTTGTGGTGCAATTACTGTAACGGAAAGAGGTGCTATTCCAGCATTACCGACTACAGAAGCTGTAATGAATGCTCTGCTTAAGACCGTTGCATAGTTTTCCTTCAAATGCAAATTCAGGTTGTATATTAGTCACTTCCAGAAACACCTCTCATTTTTCCGCAACGGTGAGCCATTAAACGAGATTGTTATTGTAGTAAATTAAGCTTGTTGTCATTGTAACTGTAAACTCCCCCATCTAGTTAAATTTGCTAAAGTGTTTAGTTTGAATAATAAACTCTTAGTTGGTAATATAGTCACGGGTTTGAATCCCTCTTTTCTTTATAGATTACACATATATTAAGATTTCTTTCAATAGAATTATATTGAGGATTTGTTTTTTAATAACTCATTTTAAGCCGGTAATGATAGAGAGTTGAACCGTGTTCTGATATTGAAATTGGATAAATTCTCACCAAAGATCAAAGGTCAGGGTATGCTTGTTTTTTTAGTCATTAAGGTACGTTTGGATATAATATTTGACTTGATAAATAATGTTTTTGTAAAATAAGCCGTTTAAAGAGTGAATAATAATAATTAAATAGAATTTATAAAACAATATATAAATCATGACTTAATGGACATCATTCATATTCGTATGACTTTATCAATTAAATATGTATAATTTCGTTTAACCTTGACTAAAAACAACACTCCGCATTTGTAATTGTCAATCTCCGCTTTTACGGGGTACACGTTTTTAAGTTTTTAGGTAATGACTCTGTCCAATCACATGAAGGAACAAGGATGTCGTTTTACACAAATATCGTGTATAATGACACTTAAATTGTCGATGTCGCGAAACCTAAAAAAGTAGAGCTCGTTTATTAACTCTCTTTCGGGTTTTTTCACAAAAAAAAAAAGAAAAAAAATGTGGTGGGTTTGATTGTTATAGTGTACCAACCCAATTATTAAGAGACTTTTTGATGCCTTCACTTATCACTATCATACAAGAGCAATCGTCCCTAGACAGTGGCTTGTCATGTCTTTAGTATGCTCCCAAAATAGTAACGTTTTGTCATGATAAATACAGTGTTTAAATTAAATGTATTACTAAATGTGAAGGAATAAATATTAAAAGTAACGTTATTTCAATTTTCAATTTCGATGAGACATACCAAAAAGTAGGGTATTTACGTAGCAGTTCAGTTCGTTTTATATAGTTGAATTTGAACCGTATTAATGGGCCGTATATCACATTCTCACTATCCTAAATCGGCAAATAATAAGCGGATACCTAACTTCGGTTACCATAAACAAGACAAACACATGATGTTCGGATCGCGGATACCTTGAAATTAGATGAAGTAATTATTGAAAAATAAAAATGTAATCTTTAAAATAGAATGCAAAACTTAAAAGAGAATTATAATAAATTAAATTATAGTTAAGGAATAGCAAATAATAATAACAAGGTTTTTTTCTTATCCGTCCGTTGTGCCGGGAATTATATTCATCATGTTTTTTTTATTTAATCGTGTTTAAAAAAAAAATTATTTTCTTTTCTTATGTAGTTGATAAATATATAAAAGTCTAATTAAAAAATATACACCCAAAAAAAGGCTTCTTGGAATAAATCACATGAACTTCGGCAGAGTGATAACCACGAAAAATTTCGTCTTTATTAATTATCATCAATATAACTATCTATTATTTACTGGCTTTCTACTTTGATATATATATCCACTTGTTACTAGTTTTCTATTTTGATAATGACATAAGAAATAAATAATGTCTTTTAAGCTTAGATGAAATTTTTTATACAAATCTTTATTACTTTTGTATCTCAAATCCTATTAGTTTGATAATTTTATAACTTTTACAACTTTTATATATCAAATATTATATTTATATCTATTAAGTATAATTTTTAATATTATATTAGTATTTTTACTATTAGCCTTATTTACTAATTGATTATAAGAGGTAATTACATTGTTGAAACAAATTCCCGCTAGGTTAGTGTAGACGATCAAGAGAGGTGTCGTTCCTCGTCATCCCGAGCATGGATATGTCACAATCATCAAAGAATCAATCGAAAAGAAACCCGACAAAAAAAATGGTATCGGATTTCGTAATCCAAGGACCCGAGGGTTTTAACCCTGTCGGGTGACGATTCCCCGAAGGTAACACCTTTTCCGTGGAAAAAGGTGTTGTACGCCACGATGTCCGAGAATCATGTGGTTTCTCTAGTGAGAGAAAGAGTGTAGAGAGAGAGAATCTAGAGAGAGATAGTCTAGAGAGAGAAAGTAGGGAGAGGGAAGAACTCCCCCTTTTACAATGAGGGGTGAGCTCTCCATTAGTTTTTTAGTAATGGGATGGAGCGGTAGGTTCCATCAATTCTTCCGTAATGGGATGGAGCAGCAGGCTCCATCAGTTTTTTAGTAATGGGATGGAGCAGTAGGCTCCTTCAGTTCTTAAGTAATGGGATGAAGGTGTTTTAGGTGTTCCATCCCCATATGGGATGAAGGTGTTTTAGGTGTTCCATTCCCAAATTGGATGAAGGTGATGAAGGTGTTTCAGCCTCATTGGAAAGACTATTGGAGACCCTCCTCCAACATACATCAAAAGATATACAGACAGAAAACTAATTGAATGGATTTACTCGATTTTTATGATTATCGAGATAATAAGATTATATTGTAAATGTTAACATAAAATATTATATAGCATAAAAAATATAGCTGAAGTTAAAATTGCGAAAAAATACGGACACTTAATTTGGTACGAAATGAGTAATAAATTAAATAAATACCCGTTATAAAATTTGTCTTATGATATTATTATGTACTTTTTGTAATTTTAATTTTTTAAACTCCAACTTCAGTTATTTTTCAAACACATTTACAAAAAATAAAAGTTCAAGTTTTCAGCTATATATATAAGCCCCAATATTCACCTTCAGCTACCAATTACTAGCTCCAACTACAAATCGGTTAATCAAACATACCATATATATTAATATATATACATACGGGGTCAAGATATGTATCCAAACATGTAACCGGATGCTATATTTAAAAAGACATAATAAAACATTAACAGCCATACAAAAGTTTTGAAAGAAGAAATTCAAATGAAGCTTAAAATAATGCGTTAAAGGTGTAATAACCATTCTTAACCCCTTCATTTAGGACATTCGAGTGATGCATTCTTTGTTACACTCCGAACTCGAAGGTCAACCATATTTTTTGCTCTACACAAACCACTTTATAAGCACATATCATCTTCAAACTTTTAACCGAAAACCAAACCACCTTGCACGCAAACAGTACGTATAAAGGTCAAGACTTGGAAACCGGAATGGCTGATGAGGATCAAGCACATCTTGAGAGAATCTTTAAGCGATTTGATACCAATGGAGACGGAAAGATCTCATCATCCGAGCTTGGAGAAGCTTTGAAGACGCTTGGTTCAGTGTCATCTGACGAAGTCCAACGTATGATGAATGAAATCGATACAGATGGAGATGGGTATATTTCATATGACGAGTACATGGAATTTTGTAACGCAAATATGGGATTAATGAGGGATGTTGCCAAGATCGTATGAGTCTTTTTTTTTCTTTTCATTTTTATCTCTTGTCTCATCTTCTTTTGGTCTAAAGAAAGGTTGTTTTTGGATAAGTTTCTAAGTTTTTCTTCACGTAGATTACGTGCTATTGCTAGTCGTCAAGATGTAGAATAGTATGTTGGTGTTTTAAGAAGCCACGGAAGGGAAAATGTGACATCTAGTGTGCGGTTTCTTTAGGAAGGAAAAACAAGTTCTAGACTTGGTGATTCTAAAAGTTCAACGATTAAATCATATGATTGTATTCGAACAACTCGCTTAATATGATTTAGTTTCTTTTAACAACTCTATTGTTATCTTTAGTTACTCGAACAATACAAGTGTCGTTTAAGTATAAGTACCGATTAATATGAATAACGTATTTAATGAGTGAGAATAAATAATAACAAAAAATAAACGCTAGAAGGAGGGCTTGAACCTCCGACCTTGTGGTTAACAGCCACACGCTCTAACCAACTGAGCTATTCCAGCTTTTGTTCTTCTATACTGGAATAATGTTAATTAATCTAAATCTTAACTATTAATTTTTAAACAGAAGGTTACTGATTAGTTAAGGGTTAAAAACGGTTTAATCATCAAATGTTTATATATTTTATCGTTTTAACCACTTAACTTTTTTTGACAATATTCTTATTCTTAACCTTTAATTATATATCATTTTAATCACCTAACTTTTTTTGATATTGTTTTTATCATTAACGTTTAACCAACTATTATTTTAATTTCCAAACTTCAATAACTGATGTTTAAATCCTAAACTTTCTTTAAATTATTGTTTTAACCACTTGAAAAATGTTTCATCATTTATATTAAGTGATTAAAACGAATAATACTTGAAAGTTTAGTGCTTAAAATGATAAATAGTTTGTAAGTTAACGATAATAAAATTGTTAAAAAAATTAATTGATTAAAACGATAAATGATTGAAAGTTACGGATAAAAACATTGTCAAAAAAAAGTTAGATAGTTAAAACGAATATGAAAGTTTGATGATTAACCCATTAATTAATTATCAAACTTATATAATGGGTTCGAGTCTCCTTATGTTAGTCTCTTTATTATTAATCAAGGTTTACTCGGATTGATGAAAAAAACATATAGCTTAACACAGTTACGCGTTAGAAAGTTGGTCTCTTACTATGAGACAGCAGCAAATTTCCATAGAAAAGAGCTTTTCGCCCTTATCAGTTAATGAAATCGGAAACATAAATACCAAAACTCAAGCAATTTGTATAACCATAAACCATAAGAAAAACAGAACCCATATAGATGAAGCCTTGCTATCGTAAAGAAACGGAGAACTACATACGTCAATTAAGTATCTATTCTTAAACAAGTCGTATACATTTCTAATACGGTATCTCTAACCACTGTTTACCATAAGGAAAACTGTTAAAAGCAATGATGCAACAATCTGAACTTGAAATCAACTGCTACAATTATCCTAATAAAGCGTCGCTTTTTCAGTACAACCTAGAGATGAAGCTGAATGAATTCATATCCAAAACGCACCCAAAGCGATTTTCTATCATAATTGGAGCACTCGTTTTTGTATAGGCAAATTCTAATTCTTGATTTTTCAAAAAGAGCCATCATATTTGTGATAACCACAGCTAAAACACGAGGAGCTGGCCTATAAAGAATTATGAAGCTCCCACTTCCTCAAAAGTTCATCATAAACAGGTCCTCTTCCAGTTTTTGCGAGACCCTGCCTCAGTGCTGATAATGTAGCAGAACTCAAATGTATCCCTCGATCTATCATACCGTGAGCATACTTCACTGCTTCAGGAAGATGATTAAGATCTCGCAACCCAACAACCAATATATTCCCTGTTTCTTCAAGGTCAGAATCGTAATTCTCAATCATACATTTCCAAACTTTGATAGCATTATAAGAATCCCCGCCCTTTACAAAAACCCTTATTGCCAAACAACAATTCTCATATGTTGGTAAAAACTCGTTCTTAATCATCTCACTATATATCAATAGAGCTTCTTTTAGTTTCTTGCTCGTTATCAAAAACTGAAATAGAACATTATAACTTTGCGAATCGGGAAACACGCCATTACAAACCATCTCATCTAACATCCCTCTAGCTAAATCCACATCTTGAACATATGAATACAACGAGATCATCAAGTTATACAAATCAATACCAGGTTTACACCCATTCTGCACACTCATTGACTCCCATAGCAATTTAGCAATATTCACATCACCTTTACTCACACACTCATTTAACGCAGCTTTAAAAAACTTAATCCCGGGATAGCAACTTCTATCTTTTAAAATCACAAAATAACGCATAGCCTCTGTCAACCCACCTTCACCTTTCAATAATGAGTTCAACAAAGAATCATAAGCCGCAAAATTATCAGGATCCCAACCAAACCCTCCCACCATTTCATCAAAAGTCCTTCTCGCATTCACCCCATCGTTTTCATTCTCCCAACCCTCCAACAAAATCGCGTAACTATCAGCATCAGGTTTGACCGTCCCATTCCCTTTCACAACAAAATCCAAAAAATCCTTAGCATCAACCGTCTTCCCATCTGTACAAATCGCACTAAAAAGAGAATTCAAAGCTTCAATATCCGCAACACGACCATATTGTTCCATTACTTGAAACGCTTTAATCGCACCCTGTACCTTCCCAGCCATAACATAACTACGAAAAACCGAACCAAACGTTGCTAAAGAAAGCAACCCTTCTTTTTTCATCGACTTAATCGCGTCCCACATTGCATCAAACAAACAATTCTTACCTAACATATCAACAACTAAATTCCAAGCATAAGGACTGTGTCTATCATTCAACTGATACCCCGCCCACCGAAAAAACCTAACGGCTGCAGCGGGGTATGCATAAGATAGTTTTAAAACGTTTTCGACGTCTTCGGTTGAAACCACGAATCCGGTATCGTTTAATACCCTTTCTACTTCTAATGATGGGGTATTTGAGATGATTTTGCATATTTGTTTCACTTTGGGAGGTAAATCTGGGGTGTCAAGATATGAAACGAAGATTGGGGGCTTACCCGTTGGTGAATCGTGGGTGGTCCGATTGTGGGTTTCATCCGGAGATGAGCGTGGTTGATGATCGGAGTTCTGGTTGCTGCGGTGATCGTGACGGTGTCGGTTTTTGTTTCTCGCCATGGTTTTCTTGTAATCGGAGACCCAATCTTGGACCAGTTATCGTGAAGGGTGAAGACGCCAGTGTAGAAAAAAATTAAAGTAACCCCAAATTTCACTGGTCGTTTATAACTTTCAAAAGTTACACTCCTCATCAAAATTTCGTTACACTCTTCGTCCAACCGTTACATCGACGTTGATGTTGCTATAAAAACCCATCACATGACAAACACACACGGACTAATATTGTCATTTTACATCTCATATCTCTCTCTTCATTAAAAAACTCCGTCCGTTTCCCTCGAATCCCCAAATCCCCAAACACGATTACAATCATACTCTCTCTCTTAATTTCACCCAAAATTGAGCCCGAAAACCCAAATTGACCACTCGATTCTGTAATGGATGTTCATAATGAACCAATTAATCTTAACATATTATACGGTAAGCTGAATTGTGTTTCAAATTTTGTTCAATTTTTCTTTTTGGTGATTTTTGAAGTGTTGCTAAAATGATGTATGTTTTTGCAGCTGGCAAGCCCTATATGTTTTTGCAGCTGGCAAGCCCTCTATGTTTTCATTGAGGATTAATCATGATAAATGGAAGAAGATATGTTCAAGGAATTATATCCACATTTGACAATGTAGACATAGACGAATTCTATGTTCATAAACTTGACCGTTTGATGAAATCCTCTGGATATAATGATGGAAATCCCATTTACTATCACTTTCTTAGGCCATTTTTGATTTAGATTTTGGATTAGAGGCATTAGGCAATGACTTTGATGTTATGAATTTGGCTCAATATGTAGGTAACCATAAGTTTATTGATTTATACACTGAACATGGTACTACACGTTTGGATACCTATTTCATGACACCAAAGACCAAAGGGATTGTAATAGAAGATATTGTTGAGGATGATACTGCTGGCCTAGTTGTAACTACAAAGTGCTAGTGAATTGATGTGTACTTTAATTAAGTCTTTTTAAATTATAAAAATGTATCTATCGAATGCTAACTACTTAACACAATAGGCAAGTGCACCTTTTGCGTGTAATAGTATAACCACAATAAGTACGAGTATCGACAAGAGGAGCGAAGTGAAACTACAATTATTTAGTTTAAACTACTTATTACTAATTATAACGACACAAATAGGGGGGGTTAGGTTTGAGTTTCGTATGAACGTATTTAAAACTGATTTTTGTAACTTTAAAACGTAAAACTCGACAATTGAAGATTTAATTATGAAAAACAAACGATTGAAAGGTTTTTAATTCGAGTATGAGAAAAACGTGATCACTTAGACCCTTATTCATAATGTTTACCGTAAATCTCGATTAGTGCAATGTCTATACTTAATTTGTTGGTGATTTCTAATATAATATATGCTAGATGATCACTAAGTATGAAAACTATGAAATTAGCTAAATCTTGTCGTTGATCACAATGTTCTTTTTCTAATTTCATGCATTAAATTCTTCAACTAGTTTGTATGATTTACTAATATTGAATATCATATAAAAGGTTATTTACACTAATTTTTTACCTACCTTAATGCCTTGTTGATAATTCTTCTAACCCTGTGGTTTATTCCACCTCTAGTCAATGTTATTAACTGTTTTATTCAATAATTTAGTTCCTAACACCTATTCAAATAACATTAAGATGTAGATTACAAATCCTAGTTACTTAGCAGTAGATGAATTATTTTAAGCATCAAGATGTGTAATTGACTTAGTAAACATGCAAACTATCCAACAAATCATATATAAACATAAATTAAGATGTAATTAAAACATTAGTTCAAAGTATCTAAGCAATCACATAAATTATTAGTTCAAAATATATATAAATGTGATGAAAATAGGTTAAAACAACGGGGATATCTGTATAAATATAACTACTATTTTGACGATATCAAAATCCCCCCAACTTAACTTCTACTTCTCCTTAAGTACATCCAATTAAATAAAGTTTAAAATACACTTTCATAAAAGAATAAATCTAATCAACAAGTCAATCAGATATAACATTTAAGAAAAGTATATAATTTCATATTACCAAGTGTGTTTAATATGCATAACCAAATACCTCACAAATTTGGGAAGTAATCATACAATTCACTCAATACTAGTCTAAAGGTGTAAAGCACAATAAATTCGCTCAACTGCTCGGTCATGATGAATATTCTATCATAGGTTTGATAAAGTATCGCTTCTCCACCACTAGAGTCTAGGTATAACAACACGGGGACTTTTATTAGGTTGTATTGTACAAGGTTAAGGCATGTGGAAATATATAATGAAGTGAAAAAGGTAAACAAATAAAAGTATACAAAAATTATCGTAGTATACATCTAATTTAGACTAAATCCGAACTCCTAAAATACTTAACGAACCTAATTGCTGCTTATTTCTTTAATACGACTCAAGATATACTATCTTCACTTTAACTTCTACGACTCTTTTTTTTTAGCTTTTATAATTTTATTTCAAATTTTTTTTTTGTGTGTACCCAGTACATGTCTTACAATAACTTTTGGTAAGATAATATGCTCCAAAAGTCTTATTAGACTCTTATATTTAAAGAGTATTACATTGCATTTTATAATGTCTTACAGGTTACTTTTGGCCCGTCTTGAACAGAATTCTAGACAGCGTTATTGTCGTTGAACATATCATAAAACAAAACCTTTACACTCCTTCTTACATGCTTCTCACATATTTTACTACAACGACCTTTACACGTCTTCTTGCATCCTTCTAAAGTTGTAGACTCACAATAACCTGCAGCATCTGTACTGCAACAATAGGCGCAACCGCTGCTGTTCTTGTTGATACCACTTCTACATTCTTTAACAAAACAAATAATTGTTATACTTTATTACCAAACAAAATTGAATTTGCATTTGTCCGAAAAGTTTATATAACATTTTAAGCACCGTTTGCTATTCAGCCTACTAGCACAAAGCTAAGGTTGTATTTGTCAAATTGGCGTCATGTTAGTAAGAAAATATATTTCAACGGTCACCGTTATGAAGAGAATTAGAAATATTACCTTTAGCCATATAAACAATCAGAACTAGAATAACAAGAATAAACACGCGGTTCTTCATGTTATATTTTTTAAAACGATATATAATTCTAACATATATATAGCAGTTATTTAAACCAAATAAAACTAAACACTCCTCAAAATTTGTGGGAATTTCCTGGAAATAAAAAAAGTGTGTTGCTTTATTTGGGGCTTTTGGTATACTTGTTATGAGTAGTTTTAAAAAAATTCCTTTGGCAGTTCCAATTCCAAACATGGGAAGCAGGGACGGAGCTTGGAGCGAACGATTGGGGGTCAAAATCATTTAATTCGAAATATTACATATAAAAATTTTACGAATTTTTCAAAATTGTATGAATATAATACAAATTTTACGAAATTTTTGAACTTTTGGGGGGGCCATGACCCCTTCCGGCGACAAGGAAGCTTCGTCCCTGATGGGAAGTTTAGTAAAATGGTGTCCAAGTAAAGGTTTGTCTTTTGCAATAATATCCATAGGTATGTCTCGCATGCACCCAAATTATCATATACATGGCGATATCAAATGTCTATATATTTTATTTTTATGTTTTTGACTGTATCTTAACTACTAAATAATGCCTTAATTTTTTTTATTTTTTTACTTTTTGCAAAGCAAAGCTTTACTAAGGGGTGTTTGTGTAAGATTATTTTTTGAGTTTAGGCTTATGATTTATAAGTAGCTTTTGAGATTTCCGATCGATAGAGTAGAGAAACAAGAAGCAGAAAATCGATTATAGGTGAGAAACCTAAATGGATTATGGTGTCCCAAAACAATAAACACAATGTTTATTATATAGGCAACTTTACGTGAGATGCAAGTTATGTATAGTTATTAGGAAACAATTCCCAATTACATAATAAACTCTAACATTTATTAATTATTACAATTAACATATTAAGTAATAACTAACAAATAAATAAACGTATAGTCGTGTCTAAATGCCAATGCGTGAGACCCCGTAGGCTCACGTATTTATAGACACACATTTAATTTCACGAGTTTAAATACGAACACATAAGAGAATGCAAGTTAGTGTGTTAGTTATAGTTACAAAAACAATATCATTACATTAAAAACGTAATCTTTGGATATAAGTGAATTAAGACGTTGCATGCATAAAAAACTGACTCGGGGTAATAAAACACAATCCAAATCGATCTTTTTATAAGTAAGTGGATCGAAATTGCCACCTTCAATGTGCATACTAATTCTCTCTCACTTGTATAGGCTCGTGGAGGAAACTACCAAGTTGTCCAACACATCCGCGGTAACAGAACCGTCCTCAGTACAAGACAAGACTATCCCTGAAACTCATTTGTTAGTTGATATAAGTGAAAGTCAAAACCGTGAAGTATCAACTCAAGCACCCATTCCAGCTGGTCCAGTGTCTACAGGTTTGGCAAAGACCCCATTTGGTGTGACCCATAATGTTTCTACTAATAATATAGTTCAAGTGGCCAACATAGAAGCGTCATCTGTAAGAGCTGCTCCTGGCAAGAAGCAGAACCCGTGGAAAGAAGAGAAATTCTCAAAAGAAAATACGTGTTGAAGAACAGTAAGTTTTGATCATCTTAAATATATTTACTTGATTAATCATGAGTAGTCGTCTTATCTCATTTTTTTTCAGATCATTGTGCATAACCTCTTTCTTGATATGACTTAGAGGTGGCAACATGAGCAGGGTGGGCGGGTTAGATAAAAGGTCATAACCTGTTTCTTGTAGTCGTGTTTTTAGTTAAAATGAACAATGTAATATTTTTGATCAAATGGTTTTTGATCTAATAAAATCGTGACAAAGTCTACAGAACATAGTGTTTCATATTTTCTGTAAATTCCGGAGTTTATTATAGATGCTATCATCGTGGCAAATAAAAGGTGCTAAATTTCACAATTGTCAAGTTGACTAGTGAATTAAAATGAACATTCGATTCATATAACCTTTGTTCTCGACTTATTTCAGGTCACCAATACCTGCCGTACCTCTGACTCAAGTTCCCATATTCTCGACACAACAAGTGCTTGTATTGTGTATTTTTTAGGTGAGCCAACTTTTTTTTCTTTTTTTTTTTTATCACATTTTCTTGTAACTTAAGTAATGGAAATAAGTCAAATAACACTACTGTCGTCACATACTTTTACACTTTGTTCTTGACGCTTATTGCAAAAAGATTTCAATCTTTGAAGAAATCGTTGCATTGATGGTTGCAGACTATTCCATGCGGTCGAGTTTGTGGGTTGATCCTGATTTGCCTTTTTTAGTTGTAACTTGTAAAGTAGTACATTTAAAGAACTTTATTTTTTTACATGGATTAGTTGTAGGATTGTTTGTCATGTAACGGTTACTATGCAAGAATAATCATATCTATTTGATGCGCGGTTTGTAGGTTGTTGTTAGTACTTTTTCTGTTTTAATATCGTAAAACTTTGTGTATAAGTTTCTGACAACGATAATAAAGATGGTATTGTTTCTAGTCACGATTTAAACACTAAGTCTAAATATTTTACCGTTAATAACCGAAACCGCTTTAAATTAAACATGTTATTTGCGATATTTAAATGTTAAGTGAAAAATAACAAAAAGTCAGGATGGCCGAGTGGTCTAAGGCGCCAGACTCAAGTTCTGGTCTTCGAGAGAGGGCGTGGGTTCAAATCCCACTTCTGACAACTTCTTTTTTTTCCGGTTTTATAATTTCCATTTTTGGTCTCTTAACTTTTGCTTAATGTCTATTTACATCCCTCTCAACTTACTTTTGCTTAATGTCTATTTACATCCCTCTCAACTTTTATTCCCATACGAAAAACATAAGATATGACTCGTCTTTGATAAACACTACTTTGTAAAGAATAATGATTAGCATACCTAAAGATGGTATGTATCAAACGTAAAATAATTGAAACAAATTAATTATCTCTCTTATTATGCATTAATCCTTTTGACATGTGTCATGTCTTTATGATTAGACATATAAATCACTTTTCATTTGTAAAGTTAAGTTTTATTATTTTATGACATTATAAAGGTATGAGTTGAATATTGACAACTAAAACGCTTTTAAGACCACTCCCATCCGTAACACCAATAACACCATTTTTCGTTGTCACGTCACCATAACACCAACTTAACATAACATCACTAAACACCCCCATTCATAACACCAAAAACTGGGACCCACCACCTTTTTTATTTTTCATTTTCTTTCTTTTTTTCATATTTTTTTTAAAACATTATTAATATTAAAAATACATTAATAATAAAAATAAAATTAGATTAATATTAAAAAACGATACATAAATACTTAAACGATAAAAAAAACAATACTTAAAAAACGATACATAAATACTTAAACGGGCTAGGCCTAGAATGATAATAAATACTAATCGTTGTTGGGCCTTTAAAACGGGCTAGGGCTAAAAAAAAAAAAAAACCCTAAAATAACTTCTCTCTATCTTCTTCCTCCATCCCCTTTTTCTTCTCCATTTTTTTTCCCCCCAAACCTTTCTTCTCCATTTTTTTTCCCCAAAACCCTCAAACGAAATATATACATATATGTATATGTTAATATATATATATATATATATATATATATATATATATATATATATATATATATATATATATATATATATATATATAGGAAGAAAAGAAAAGAAAAAAAAAATAATCCACAAAACACCTCGTTGCCTCAGCAACGCTGCTCGGAAAACGCCTTCTCGACGCCGTGGTCCCAGCCGAGAACGGCGTTAAACGCCGCCATAACACCACGGCTGGGAGTGGTCTAAGTGAGAAATGAATTAGATTTTATTGGGTTTACTAATTCGTTTCAAAACATAAAATATCATTTACATTTCAACCAATAAACACCTAATATTCATCTTTTGAACTTCATCATAAGTTAGGAACTGGAGATATTTTTGTATTGGAGTTTAGACATCGACTAGTATACGACATGGGAATACTAATGCCTTCAATGGTGTGAAGTCGTAGATTGCCAACGATGGCTTATAACAAACTTAAACTTGAAGGAAAGGCAGACGTTGTACCTTTTGTTGACGAAACTATGGAATATAGATACGTCGACTTACAAATTAATGAAACTTTTATGAAGTAGTTCTTCAATGACCGAGTTTTTAAAAAAATTCGTACATTGGCAAGTAGTAAGTGGAAAAACTTAGAAATGAATAACAATGTGTAACAAGTGCATTGTTATCTAATGCTATAAGTATATGGAGATCATGATTTTGAGTTTTGGTATTGACTAGTTTTATTTTTCTTTGAGTTAAATTTAGAAAAAAAAAAAAAAAAAAAAAGAATAACAAAAACCTAATTTACGTTTCAATATTTACCACTTTGCAATCACGAGAAATTTCACTTTTTAATAAATAAATTTGCTGGTCAATAAATTGATAAGGTTCAAAGACTTTTCAATATTAAAATTAAAAATAATTAACATATGCAATATGATGTTATTATAATAATATTACGTATTAAATATGATCTTAATTTGAAAAAAAAAAATCATTTAATAAATGCAATTAATATAACCCTCAAACACAAATTATATAACTTTTTATATATCTTATCTACTAATTTCCATTTCTTATATAAATAAGTAAATAAATAAATAACGAAATTATATATTTATGGTGATATTTACAAATATATATATATATATCTATATATATTTTTAAATCATAATGAATAAGTGAAAAACCATTGGATAATTCAAAAAAGGAAAAACAAATCACAAGAAACTTATGATATCAGATAACTTATAAGGGTTTTTCTAACGTGTGCCCTAAGGGCACATGATAAGTAGAGAATATTTTCCTCGAAAATTGAAAAAGCAGGGAATATTCCATACTTTTTCAATTTTCGAGAAGATTATTTTATACTTTTTCAATTTTCGAGGAGAATATTCCCTGCTTTTTCAATTTTCGAGGAGAATATTCTCTACTTATCATGTGCCCTTAGGGCACACATTAGAAAAACCCAACTTATAATTTTCAAATTTTCAAAAAAGGAAAAATAACAAACAAATCTTTTATCCACTTAAGAATCATCTCCTTATTCTCCTATATAAACACCAAACATTAACACACACAAAACAAAAACAACATTAACATTTATATTTCATTTTTTTAATCAACAATGGTTATTGCTAAAGATGATTCTCGTATTTCATCTATGGAAAAAGGCGATCTCGATTTAACCGAATCAACTAATTATAAAATCCATTTAGCTCAAAAGGTACATTTCCCCATATATATATGTCGTTCACGGAATTGATTATAGTTGTTGTTGTTATACTACTTATGTTAATGTTTATTTTTTATGTTTTGTATAGTTGTTAGCAGAACTCATTGGCACTTATTGTGTTATATTCGCTGGTTGTGGATCCGTAGCGGTTAATAAGCTCTATGGAGGAACTGTAACGTTTCCAGGAATTTGCGTAACGTGGGGATTAATCGTTATGGCAATGATTTACACCGTTGGACATGTTTCCGGTGCACATTTTAATCCGGCTGTAACTATAACATTGGCTCTTTTAGGGTCATTTCCTTTTAAAGAGGTATGTAATATTTAACTTTTAATGTAAATTTTTTTGTAGTTATGAAAGTTTGATTAATTTAATGTAAAATGTGTTATGTATAGGTGCTATTTTATATACCAACACAACTACTGGGATCGATTCTTGCTAGTGGAACGTTGTCGTTGATAATGAATGTGACTCCACAAGCGTTTTTTGGAACTGTACCGGCTGGTTCAACGTTTCAATCGTTTGTTGTCGAGATTGTGCTTACGTTTATTTTGATGTTTGTTATTTCGGGTGCTAGCAATGATCATAGAGCGGTATGATTTCTTTTTAATGATAGATTGATAGTTACCAATCACCTTTATTTCCACAATCGAAATTATTTAATTATTTGATTTTGTAGATCAAATAGTTCAATATTATTATTTTCAAAAGGAAGGCGATTTGTACACGAAAAATGTCTCTTTTTCGGGTTTTTCTAACTTTTATTCAATCATAAATGCAGATTAAGAAACATGGAGGGATTGCAGTTGGAATGACCATTATGTTAAATGTCTTTGTTGGAGGGTAATTTTTATATTTTTATTAATATTTTTTTTTCTTTTTTTTTAAATTTAAAATATTTTTAATAAATTTATTTTCAGGCCAATTTCCGGTGCATCAATGAATCCGGCAAGAAGTCTTGGACCGGCGATAGTGAAGTGGACATTCAAAGGAATTTGGGCCTACATTTTTGGCCCAATAATCGGAGCAATTATTGGAGGATTTGTTTACAATTTGTTAAAGCCGATTGATAAATCTTTTACTGATATTGTTAAAATAAATCGGTGAATTAATAATAGTAATTGTTATTCACTATTTATATATTTTTATTAATTTTTTGTAATATTTTATGATTGAAACACTTTTGGATATTGGTAACTAGTGTGTGCTTTTTTTTGTTTTGGATATTTATTTTAATAAAATTTGGAATTCATATTTTATTTTAATGATGGTTTTGCAATTATATATTAATTATAGTTGACATTATGTTACTTTACATTCGTAATGAAAACTTTCGGGTTTTCATTGTTGTTTCGTTATTCATGATACATTTCGTTTAACGATGAGATTCACTAACAATATAAATTTATGTGGAATGTTAGTAACGTAGTACTAACAACCAATAAATACTATTAAGAATTATGATCAAATAATAACTAAATTATAGTAATAACTTTAAAGAAGCCGCAAGATGATGGTCGTAAATAATGGATACATTTATATTTAGAGAGGAACAAAAGTGTAGGAAAATTTATAATGTCAATATGTATCATCGTACATTTATGCATCGAGGTCTTCGGGTATGTTTGATAAGGACTTTTAAAAGGATTTTTTAAGGGTTTTAAACTTTTAAATTTAAAAATAAAACCACTAAAATATAAAAGATTCATTTAGGTATTAGAGGATTTAAGATTTTAATTTAAAATATAAGCCCCAAATGAAAATCTCTTTTAAAGAGATTGAGACTTTTAGAAAACCCCGAAATAAAAGTTCACATGTAGCTACAACTTCTAACTTCATTTACGTCAAACACACATTTTGCGTCATATGTCATCTTATTTGTGAAGTAGATGCCACGGAATGACATGCTCATTTGTCATGTTTTCATACATTATATGACATGACAAGTAACGTAATAAGCATATATAACATAATACGTAAGATCTTTCCTATATTGTTACAAAGTTAAAAATTATATTTGATCATACTTCTAATATATTTCATTTCTAATTTATAATTGGTCAGAATACAGTTTAATATTAATGATTGAGTAAAAATTTTAGTACTATAGATCCTAAATTTGACTAACGGGAACTTTTAGTACCCTACATCTAGGGCCGACTATCAAGCGTAAACCAAATCACTCCTACGAAAACCAAAACCGAGCCAAGCCCTGTAAAATTGAAGCGTATAGGACCGATGAGCGGATCAAGATGTGTTCGGTTTGATCTCGAGTTGTCGATTTAAGTTGGCTTCTCGGTTCTCTCCGCTCTAACAAAGCAATTTGACGGGTCGTGAGTTGGGGGGGATTGGATTGAACCAAAGACCGGAGATGAGAATTAACTAGTTAAATTATTTTATATTTTTACTAACTATTAAAAGATAAATTTATATGATATGTTCACAAAAACGTTAAAGTTAAAACCGTAAAAAGTACTAAAATTTCATCTTAGTAAAATTTAAAGTATCATTCTTCAACATTAATAATTAAAGACACCAAAATATTCACTTAATTAAAACTAAATCAAAGAAACTAAACTTTATTTTAGCCTTTCAAGGATTACTCTTTTAAGTCAACCTATCTTCCACCGCCAAACCTTAATATTCAACATCTACCTGATGTTGTTGGAATCAACATCATCAAAACTCGTCAAAACAGTGTATGCCAATAGTAATATGAAAACAAAATATAAAAATATATATATATATAAATATATATACTTTTTGCCGTGAAATTTCTCCTTTAGCGAAAAAATAAATAAATAAATAAATATATATATATATATGTATATCTTTTAATATTTTATTGTCAATGTATGATATTGGATTTTAGCATAGTCGGTGGTAATGATCGTAGGCATTGTAATGGAATTGAATAATTATAAACTTTACCCAATTCGTTTACTATAGATATACGGATGGATTATCGAGTTGGTTATTCAAATGAAATAAAGAAAGAATTCTAGTCACTTTTAATCGACTCAAATGTTATAAGAGCTAATATGTTTTCGATATCATAAATCATCGTGTTCTTAAAAAATTAGCAAAATAAAATGACCATCACGAGTTAATCCAAAAATATGATCATGCATAATTACCAAATCATTAGATTTTAATAATAACAAGATTTAATGTTAACCTTACATTCAGAGTTTTAATAAACTGAAATTTATAATATTATAAAATCAATTTTAAAGTTCATTATATTCAATATTATTTCGTTACATTTTAATGCAATGTGTCCTACATAAATTATTATAAGGATAGATGATATATGTGAAATTTTTCTATAAAACCCAAATACAAGTATATAAAAAAAAAAGTTTATTGGCGGGTCTTCTCAAATCGGTGTTACTTTTGTGACCGACCGACCCAGCTTGCACGAAGTTATGGTCCCATTAAAACATCCCTGCTGAAAAAGCGGCAAACATTGGTAGAAAATTTTCTTGTAAGGTCACCCACCCTAGTACTAAGTGTCGAACTCGGGGGAAGTAAAAAAAACTTTGGGGGAAAAAAAAAATTGAAATTTTTTCCGATAACGTAATCATTTTCGTGCACAAGTTTTGAACTTATGTACACGAAAAATGATGCACCAACTAAAAAAGTGATTTTTGGTGCATCATTTTATAAAAAAATGACAATTTTAGTGTATCATTTTACAAATAAAGTAATTTTGGTGCATAAGTTCGTTTAAAAAATATTTTTCGTACATCAGTTTTTGAAAAAATGAATTCTTGTGGATCAGTTTTGCCAATTTTTTCGAGCCAATTTTTTTTTTTTTATTAATTTTTTTTTTTTTTATTAAAAATATTATTTTTTATTAAAAAAAGAAATTTCAAAATTGCCACATGACATTCCTACAATCCTTCCTATCCTTTTTATTTTAAAAACCTTTTTCATTAACCCTCCCCTATATTATATATATATATAAACCTTTCTTTACTGTAGGAGGGGATACTCACCATATATATATTTAATCTTGGCTTTGTGAATCACTCAAGTTAGAGATTTTTATTTCTATATGATGTACACTGAACGTTAGCAAAAGTACCGAAATGTTGGTATAGTTTTGGTATCGTACCGGTACCAATCGAATATAAATGATACAGTACTTGGTACCACATTTTCCAAACATTCGGTATTCGGTACTACCGGTATTTTACCGGGTTTTTGGGTATCTTGTATGATACCGTACCGACCGGTTTATTTCGGTACGATATTCAATATCAAAAAAATAACTAAAATAAAATCAATACCAATCGATTTGGTACGGACTGATACCACGCTCAAACCATTGTACACAATTACATTATGGATTAACCAAATTATTTTCAAAACCAAATTAAATATCAAAACAAAACAACATTATGATATAATATTAATTTGGTTTTGGTCAAGCTAATTTTTACCAAAAAACCTTCTATTTCGTTGAGGTTTGGACATCCATAAGAAACTATTTTACTTATGAAAATGGGGTACACTAATTAAGTCCATGAAAGGGACTTTCTTTTTTTACAAATTTCCAGCAAAGTTGTTTGCCAGAATTAGCATGAGTGAACTATACTAATGCTTGGTGGCCTAAAATATAGTTTTTCAAATTTGGGCGGCCATTTTTAATTCTTGGGTAGTCTGTCTATGCATACGTTGTTAGATACTCGGTTTTAGTTTTAGATCGAAAACCTTGAATAATTCGTTGAATTGTGAAACACTTTTTCAATTAGGCAGTTCGATCTTATATTGTCTTTGGTACCACGAAATCCAAATTCGGATAAGATAAAAACTCACATTGTTTCTAGGCAATTCGAAATCTAAGAAATAATATCAGACGATGAGTATATGTTCATCTGTTCAAATGAGACCAAATATCTTCCCAAATATCTCTCTACGGTTGGAAATGAAAGGGTTTGTGACCTTTCATTTTGACGGGAAATGAAGAGTTTTATTTTGCCAGGAAAGTCTATAGAGAACTTGGTAGACTAAACCCAGCAAGGAGTAGCTCCCACACGTCCCCCGCCTGCTCACTTTAGAGCAGTGACTCAACAAGAGGACACTGCCCTATAAACCCTTGCAAGAGGCGCAACCCCCTTGACCCGCTTATTTGCAAGACAATATCTAGTTAGGTCGTACGAACGTGCACTCGGTACTCTCTAAACTCGTCATTAAGCTTAACTAGAAACCCTTTGGTTTCATGTAAATCACAATTAACCAAATAATGATTGTTGATAGCACTAAATCACCGACATGCATTATAACTGAAATTAATTGTCACAAAACTTTAAAGGTAATAGAATGTGTTCATTAGGTCAGGACAGTTGGGCGTTTGATATAAGTTAAAAACAAATTGGGTAATCTCACCGTTCATGGGTGAGTTTATATATGTGTCAAAGGTGAAACAGGTCAGGTTAGGTTATTGCTTGACGCTATTAGTCGATAGACTTTAAGCCATGTACTATCTAAAACCTGGAGTAAAGAAAGCAGCCAAATAACGATAACAAAAGCATAAAAGGGAGTGACGTATGCTTAAGGTTCAACGTACAAAAAGAAGTATATCGTCTTATCTCTAAATCAACTTCAAAAAAATAGATGGAAATGTGTATACCCTGTTTCTTCTAAGTTTTAAATATAACTTCATGGACAAAAGCCATCAAGTCTGCGAGTTTCAAACAAAGTCTAAACACTGTCAATCAAGTTGCTAAACTTTATACAGTTACATCTACTGTTATAAAGGATTGCAGCGATTTTTGGGTCTCCTGATTCATCTGGGTATCATTAAGTTTGGTTTCAAATTGTTGCGTTAATAAATATTCCCTCTTTTATAAACCAGATCGTTATTCTACATTTACAGTATGTGTTAAACTGATTATATAACTTCCTTCTTATCTAAAGTTGAGTCCATGTTTATGAAACAAAAAGAGGAATGCAATAGCACGAAAGATAAAGTCGACAACATTCAAAACTAATAAAACACTCGGTCTATCACCATCAAAACTGCGTATAAGCTAAACAATTGCTCAATAATAAAATCACATTCGCCAAGTTAAAGAAATAGCAACAAAAATCTTACAGAACTTTCACGTCTACTCATTACCTTCGGTTCTTCTTCTCTTTTTCTTTCTTTCAGGCGTCGCTTCATTACGACCTTCTCCCCCGTCAACCTCTTCATTTTTCCGCTTCTTCTTCTTCTCACCTTTTTCTTCAACATTATCGTTCTTCCCACTCTCCAAACTACCATCCCTCTTCTTTTTCTTCTTCTCGTTCCTTCTCGATTCACCTTCAACTTCATCATCCTCTACATTCCTCTCACTTTTCGTCAAACCGACATCTTTTGTCCGCCTTTTCTTCAACTTATGATGCTTCTTAAAAAACACAAGCTCATTAAACGCGACAGAAGCACGACGTAGATACGTAGACACAGACTGAGAAGCTCCGTTTTCTATCATTACGAAATTCGACAAAATTTTTGTGGCTTTCGAAAGATTAACAGGCTTTATAGATACAATTTTTCCAGAAACAGTCTTCATCTAAATCAACAATATTGAAAATGATATTGCGTATAACTATATAATGATAACTAATTATTAAAAAAAAATAATGAAATAACAAACCTGTAATTTATATAAAACGAATCAATGATGAGAAAATTGAGAGATTGAAGATGAAAAAGATGAATTTGGGACTTGGTTTGGGAGAAATGTGTTTACAGAATTAACCTATTGGGTTGTATTTTGAAAATATGGCCCAAACAAACCAAAAATAAGACATTGGCCTACATTGGCCCGATTAGACTTAGTAGCGGAGGATTATTTTTTTGATACCGAGTACCTTATCAATATATGTCGGTTGGTATCGGTTCACTGTATGTTACCATATTAAATACCGAATAAAATTGGAATTAGTGGTATCGAATATTGAATGTTTTGAAAGTATGATATTGAGTATTGTACCGCTTATATTCGGTCGGTATCATTTGACATATGTATTCGTATTTCAATATTTTTGCTAAGTTTGGATTTAAAGGCGAAACCTTCAAGTTTTTTTTATCATAGACTTTTGTTAATTTAAAACTATACATTAATCTAATTATTTTTTTACATATGAGAGATAACATTCACATAAATATAGTAAATGTCATATTAAGGAGAGTTTTGAACTTATTACGTTAATACTACTAAAAATAATTAACGATTTGTAAGTTACATATTATAAAGTTTTATAAAAAAAAGTCTTATAAAAGACAAATTATCCCTTATAATCAAGAGTTAATTACATAAACCATTCCTATATTTTATCCAAAATATGGATTTCGTCACTAAATTTTTAAAATTGCATAAATCGTCTAAATTTAGAAATTAATTACGCTTTTCGTCCCTAATTTCTAATTTGCACCCGTAATTGGGGCAAACCTTAGGGACCAAATCTGTAACTGAGGACAAACCTTAGGGACGAAATCCGTAATTGGAGCAAAACTTAGGGACGAAAAAGATAATTAGTTTCTAAAAATGGATGATTTTTGTAACTTTTAAAACTTAAAAACAAAATCCGTAATTTCAGATAAACATTAGGAACGATTTATGTAATTATTATAAACTCTATAATCAATTTACAAAACAAAAAACTTATGAAGAGTGTTTTCACACACATATCCACTATTCATAATTTTGTTTTTAACCTTTAAGTTTAGTTATGTACATTTCAACCCCTTAGGTTAAATTGATTAAATCATATCCTCAAGTTTAGTTATGTACATTTTAACCCCTTAAGTTAAATTAATTAGATTTTAACGGTTATTTCTCGTTGCAAAGTGCGGGAAAATAAAACCTCGTTACAATAAATTATGTGATATGGCGCGGGAAAATAAAACCTCGTTACAATAAATTATGTGATATGGTGAAATTTTTATTTTATAATAACAAAAAATAACTACGTCCATACTCTAACTAACAAGTCTCTCGTACCCTCTATTTACGTAAATAGGTCTGAAACTTGTGCATGATGTATGACCGCACATGACCCATAGTCGAAAAGGGGCCCATTTTTTCAAATACGTGTATATTTATTTGTCTAATAACTTAACAAAAACTATAAAATATGTATCTAGACAACAATTTTATTAGAAAAATATTATGTATAAAATGAATTTGTTTATGAAAACCCATTTATAAATTTAGCACCTTCATATTCTCGTACCGATCATATTGTAAACATTATACATATTTGTAAGCACACTACACATCAATTCTTAATCAATTTCACTAATTATGGCCTTGAAGGACAAAGTTATATGAATTTCAACTTTTAAAGGGTAAAGGAGTCTAGGTAAACTTATTGAAGATGTTAGGATTAGAGACTTTAGAAATTAATAGTAGTTCCGTCTTTAGAATTAGACGAAGTAGCTACACAAACGTAGTTTTAACCGTGATGTGGTTTGTACAATTGCGTTAAGCTGTCGACTCAAACTAATTGGTGTAAGTGATGATATATTTACAACGCGCGATTGTAGCAAAGAAAAATAATTGAAATTATGTTTGTTGGTTTAATGAAAACACAACGAAAATAGTGGGTCATCAGTCATCACTAATCACCATTAAGTTTCCAATAAAAGGTCAAGAACTAATCATAGTACTAAACATAAGACTCGGCCTTTAATCATTAACCACTAACACCTAAATTTCTAATTTCTAAATCTATTCATTTTTCAACTATTTTTTGTGTAAAATTTATTCTATATTAAAGTAATATTGTATCTTGAACCATGGCACTTACTAGTAATCATATGGATGAATCAAATATCTCAGCAGTCGAAAAAGGAAATCATAACTTTGATTCTGAGTTAAATGTTTCATCGAATCCGACTATTGATTTCGCCCAACGGGTATATCAATGATCTCAAACACGTCCAATATAATGTGTGTTACGGATTTAGACTCACTTGTCTGGTTTATTTTTGTTTATATAGTTGTTAGCGGAGTTTATTGGAACATATATGATTATTTTTGCGGGTTGTGGATCAGTGGCGGCCGATAGGCTTTACGACGGCAAGGTCACATTCCCAGGGATATGTGTGACATGGGGCCTAATTGTTATGGTTGCGGTTTATACTGTTGGACATGTGTCGGGCCACTTTAATCCAGCCGTGACCATCTCCTTGGCCCTTTTGGGTTTATTTCCGTTAAGAGACGTATGTTTCTTTCAAAATATTATAATCGATGAATTGAAGACTAATGCTATACTCTAGAGCCTTACACAAACTTATATTTCATATGTAGGTGCTTTTATATACGATATCACAATTTTTGGGATCTATTATCGCTAGTGGAACGTTGGTATTGATTATGAACATAAGTTCTGAAGCCTTTTTTGGAACTAAACCATCTGGATCGAGTATGCAATCGTTTGTGGTTGAGATCATCATTAGTTTAATGGGCTAATTGTTTCGAAATACATCGAACTTTACATCCAAAACTAATGTATGCATCCATCTTTAAATTGGTCTATTGTATGTATCCAAATTTCAAAAATCTCTATTGAATGTATCCAACTTTAAAAATTTTGCTATTGTATGTATTCAACAATACGTGTCATCCATATAACGTGCCACGTAAGTTGCCACATCATCGTTTTGCTAAGATTTCATTGGTTGGATATATAAAATATCGATTTTTGAAAGTTAGATACATACAATAGACCAATTTAAAGATGGATGTATACAATAGTTTTTAATGTAAAGTTCGATACATTTCCAAACAATTAGCCCTTAGTTTCATCCTAATGTTTGTTATTTCAGGCGCTTCTAATGACCATAGAGCGGTAAATCCATATTTGGTCCTTCACTAGTTTCTTATGACCAACACATAAGATCAATCCATTCATCGTCTAAAAATGAAAACTGTAGATAAAAAAGCATGGAGGGGTCGTCGTTGGCATGACCATAACATTAAACGTATTTGCAGCAGGGTATGTTCTAACTTACAAATTTAGTCATATCCTTTTTATTCAAAAGATTGGATTAAATAACTCAAAAAATATTCATCGGGACTTCTATTTATTTTCTTTCTAAATCCAGACTGATTTCTGGAGCATCGATGAATCCAGCTAGAAGCCTTGGACCGGCCATCGTGCTGAATAGTTACAAAGATATTTGGGTATACATCTTCGGTCCACCCATTGGAGCGATAGCAGGAGGATTCACTTATAACTTGCTCAAACCAACAAATAGATCTTTTAGTGAATTGATTAAGAGAACTTAATGAGTGTATCAGTCACTCAAATCATCATATTTTGATAAATAGAAACTTAGATAATTTTTGTTTCATTTTAAGTATCATGTACGTGTTTTGTAGATTATGGTATAGTTTTTATATTTTTAAGTTTCCTAGATTTTACTAATAGATACATTAATTCTTAAACTTGTAACATAGGAATATAATGCACTCGAATCTTTGTGATTTCGGTATTTCCATTAATAACCGTGAATTTTTGACCATGTAATAACCGTAGTTTAAACTATTTCTTTAATTGGTTATCAGTTACATAGTTGTTTATGATACAAATTTGACCAACGCTTAATGGTCGTTAAGGACTAGTTGGTGCGTCGACTATAATAGTTACGTGGTCTATGAAGAGAAGGTTGCTACAATAGCTTGGACTATCGAAAGATGCGTAGTTCAACCTTTTGTTTCTAAACACTCCATTACATCTTTATACAAACACTAAACACATGGATATCTACTACATGTATTGTTCCGCCATTCTAATCGAACGCAATAACTACTTAAATGCAATTAATTTCCATCACAAGACTCGACTTTTACAATTTAATCTATGTTCTTTCTTTATGTTTACAATATCAAGTAATTTTCCTATTGCATACATATATACAAGGTTACAGATAACATAAGGCGTGATGTAGCGGCATAAGTAAGCCTCAAGCTTTACAAGAAAATGCGAGACATGTCGTTTTTCAAAGCGTGACAAGGCGACAAATTTTTTTATTATATTTTATAATTTTATATATACTTATATATATTTGAACTATTATTAAGTTATATAAATATCAATAAATTATCAAAAAGTCTGTTTTAATATTTAGGTATATACTTATATTCTAAGATATATAGTCACAAATTTACAATCAAATGATTTTTATAGTCATTTTTAACTATTTTTAAACTTTTTTTTTTTAATTTTTTTTTTTTCATAACGCGTTACAAAAAACTCGCGTTAAGGCGCGCCATGGGACAAAGACGCCTTGCATGTTTTCGTAAATTCTCGTTATTTAGAACCTTGCATATATATGGCTGTGTTAGAATGTGTAAATTGGTCGCATGATTTGAATCATTAAATGAGGTCAAAATTTTCTTTTTATATTGAAAATGCATTGAATAAAAGGAAAAAAAAAATACGTATGCAATATATATTAAATGCGTTTTATCAACATATAAATAAATTTTAAGTTCATATAATGCTACAAAACATATACCCACCGGACTTGTTTCGATATATTTAATCAACATTATAAACTATCTAAAATAATATATATTCATCCGTCCCAAAATAGTGTCCTAAAACAAAAAACGATTGATATAAGATAAGTGTAATTGATGAAACATTTTTTCATTAGACTACTCATTATATTTATACATTAAAGATATCGGTTACTTTTAGAGTTTAAGAAATTGAAAATATTTAAAAGACAAAACAGAAAAATACTACATTTTAACCATTCATATTTTTAAATATGACAACACTTTTGAGACAAACATAAACATAATTTTTTTTTGAGTAAATATATTTTATCAATCAGATATAGAAAAATATATTTGAATTTATTTGAAATAAGAAACTAATTTTATTTTGACTTTTAAATAAAGTAATACTTGTAAATTGTTTTTTTCTTTTACCAAAAAATTAATAGTTATTAATTGTAAAGAGCTTCATTAATCTAACTAGCTTATTCCCCGTGTTATACACGGGATTATATAAAAAATATATCAAAAAAAACTTGTTGCATATTGTTCGAGCAGTGGTTGTCAAACACGAGGAGTGGTGGTGTCAACCTTGGATCTCCTGTGATGATCACAGTGCAAACCCAGTAAGTTCTTGACGAACCTAGGGTGATCAAGGTTGAAGGTGAAAGCGAGAGTATATGAACTCTGTTTAAGCTTGTGTGTGTGTTCAAGTGAGAATGAGATTAGAATCAGATGCCATTGACAATGATTGAGACTGTGTATTTATATGACCAGTTTCAAGTATATGGAACGTCCATCAATTAATGACAATATTGAATACTTAAACTGCCTTGGTAATCAATCACTGGTATACTAATCGTCTTCTATCTTTATTATTGACAGTTGACATATGCAATGGCAATGGTATAAATGATTATTGACAATTGACATATGCAGTGGCAATGGCATATGCAATGGTAATGGCATATGCAATGGCAATTGACATATGCAATGGTAATGGCATATGCAATGGCAATGGCATATGCAATGGCAATGGCATATGCAATGGTAATGGCATATGCAATGGCAATTGACATATGCAATGGCAATGGCATATGCAATGGCAATGGCATATGCAATGGTAATGGCATATGCAATGGCAATTGACATATGCAATGGCAATTGACAGCCTGTCATGCAATGGCATACAGCTGTACAAGTGTTTTGCTCAATGGGCTTGCCTGTAGCAACAGGCTTTAAGAATAAAAGCCCAGGCTAGTATTTAGGTTTTAGGGATTGCCTATATATATGCATAGGGTAATCCCTACTAACCTCATCATGCCCCCGAGTTAGGATTTGTCAAAACGAAGTTTTCAAGTCGTAACTATCTACTAGCGTAAGTTTTTTTTTTTTTTTTTTTTTTTTTTTTTTTTTTTTTTTTTTCGAGCCACGAGTATCGAGCCGGGTACCAGGGCACATTAGCCTGGTACCGGCTGTATGTAGGTACAGGCTGTATGTAGGTACCGGCTGTACAGTAGATAGCAAGTGAGACCGGCGGTACCTATGATGGTACCGAATGGTACCGGCTGTACATATAGGGTGCCGAATCGAGCATAAGCGACCAAAGCCTACTCCCTCGCCAAGCCAGGTACCGGCTGTACTAGCTCGGTACCGGCGATGTCCCTCGCTCCCCTCTGCGGCGACCGTGTACCGGCAGCGTAATTCGTTGTGTCACACCGACGCATGACCGAAGCCAGCCGAAGCCAAGTACAGGCTGTACATGCCTGGTACCGGCTGTACATGCCTGATACCGGCGGTTTTCACACGCAAGCTCGAGTATCGGGTCTTTAGGTCCAAGTACCGGGAATTTTAGCCGCTGTTCGTAGCGTGCGTGTCGGCAATAACTAGCGGGGTACCGAGTACCAGTGTCGGGACCTAGTATGCTTATTGTTTTGATGTTTTAAGTCGTAAGATAAACCTTCTAATTTGTAATTGTTTGTCTTGTTGCAGGAGTAATTGATTGCTTGTGTTAGGAGACTATCCTGCAGGTATGTGACTTACTTGTCCTTTGCATTCATTGCTTTGCGCCTGCTAGCAATAACTGATGTATGGTGTTATTTATTAGGAATACCATAGTTACCTTTGTTTGAAATGGGGGAGCCAGTGTCAGTAAGAGAATTGCCCTCAGTTTATCGTAGCCCTAGCAGAATCGATGACAAAATGCTAGGAAGACTTATGGATGTGTACCCCTGTCTTAGGAAATATAATGCTATCGTATCTAGCGAACACCAACGAGCCCATTCCCCTCCAGAAGGAAAAGTAGCCCTTTATATCCATTACCTTTCCCATTGCAATTTTAGATTGCCTGCCACTGCTTTTTACCTGAATGTGCTGAACTATTACAAGCTGGGATTTGCACAGTTGCATCCAGTAGCCTGTTCAAAAGTCGTGACTTTTGAGATGTTGATGGTGGCAATGGGAATAAAACCAACAGTGTCTATGTTTAGGACATGTTATAAATTGACTAAATCCAATGATTGGTATTCAGTAGAGTTGAGAGATAGGAAGCAAAAATTTATTTCTGATTGTGCGACTAGTCATAGGAATTGGAGATATAGATATGTGTTTGTCGATACGGCTTTTAGAAATATTTGGGCTAGTAACCTTGTTAATTGGAAAACTGGGTTTGACAAAGACATAAACGAGCTTCCCCATCTGAAGCCTCCCAGCGCAAGGTTGTGTAAGCAGATTGTACGAAGGACAATTAACTTTAGGGTTTATGAGGAAGGTGCGTTGGTATTGGCTGGTATTTCGGATAACTGGGATAAAGGAATGAAGCCTGTGATAAGGGACTCTGAGACTGGGAAACGTGGGTTCCTGCTGTTACTTAGACATACCTTTATATTAGTTTTTTGCATATACTGACCTATTGTATGTTTCCTTGCAGCTATGAGTTTGATGGATTTCATGACAGGAGATCCTGATTGTATGGAGTATGAGATTGAAACTCATCCTGTTGATGTTATCCCTGGTGCACAAGAGACTGGAGCCACCTCTCAATCTAACTCAGTAAGGATGAACATGACATCTACCACTGATGTTGTATCAAACACCACTCCAAGTAAGTACACAAACTTTATACATGTGTATTTGTCATGATAAATAGATAATCACGTTTTTTGCTTTTGTTTCACAGGTGCTGCTAGACATGAAAAGTCGACATCACAAACTATTTCTGAGAATAACAATGATGACGAAACAGGTAACCCGTAATTATAGTCATTGCCAACTTATTACCCGTTGCTTAACATTTCCGTAATTATAGTCATTGCCAACTTATTACCCGTTGCTTAACATTTTTATTCTGATCATGCAGAGGAGTTTGATGATCTTGGGGCAACGTCCTTTCCAGATCACAGGCTGGATGATCGAGATATGTTAGGATTGGGCAAAAGGGGGACGAGTTTAGATGTGAGTGAATATGACGCCCCTTCGTATAAGGTGCCCAAATTGTCCTTCCCCTCTAGTTTGCCCTTTGATGCCACCCTGGTTACCAAATCATGTGGAGCTGCCACTACATTTGGAAAGACCTCTAGTATGTTTGGAACGATTGGCACTTCTTCTGGGTCTACAATGCCCCTTGCTACCGAATCTATAAGCAAAAGTACAGGGGGTTTAATTAATGCAGCGGATGTAAACATGTTCAATAGCTTTATGGAGTATGTCAGACAGGTTGTAAGCAATGAACAGGGGGAGTTGAAAGAGTCTTGTGCCGAGTTGCAGGTACAACTAGACAATAGCAAGAAGGATAATATCTCTTTAAAGAAAGATCTAGCACTGGAGCGGACTACAACTAGTCGTTGTCAAGAGGAAATGTGCATGCTTAGGGAGAAAGTATCCCAGCACGAATCCGCGTTGTCTGAGGTTGAAACAGCAAAACAGGAGATATCAGCAACCTTGGGTGCCCGCGATGAGCAGTTGGCTCAAAAAGATGCTGAGCTAGAATCTATGAGGCAAACGATTGTCAAAATGCGTACAGAGCGTGATGTTGCCGTGCAGAAGAGAAAAGATTTGGTTGCTGCGCTGCCTCAGCTGTTTGATTTGATGCTTAAGCATCCGGATGTTGCTAGTGTTTTGAATGACTTCAACCGTGCTACTCATATGTTTGGAAGACATGTTGCCAGCAAGAAAGTGAAGGATGCACTCCCCAATACTCCCTTGGAGGCATTGCCTCATTTGGATCCTGGGACACATGCCCACATGGTTCGTGCAAGCGAGGTATTTGCAGAGAGGGCTTTTCCCATTATGAGTACCATAGTACAAGATTTGGAGCTGTCACTTGCAGCTATTATTAACTTATTGTCATCACAGTCAGAGTAGCAACCTTAGTTTCTTTATTCGTGCATTTGACTTGGTTTATTTGTGATTGGATTATGGCCTTGTAGGCTTTGAATTTCTATGGTTGAAATTACTTGTTTTCTTTCTATGCGTGTACTTTGCTATAGAAATTATGTCTTTATTTGTTGGTTAACCGTTTGAAAAAATGTTTTACTCGCGAGGGTGTCGCTTCCAAGTAGGAAGTGCTTATCTTTTATCAAATAGATTAAAAGATGAAAATAAATGCATGTGTATGCACCAAGCAAAATTTATCTCGCTTGGCGTGGTATATTGAACTATGTTCTTGACTATGTCATTTGTGCATTCATGTGTTGTAACATTGTACATAAGGAAAAGTGTTATTTATTGATGTATTGAATAAAAGTTGGAGTACATTATCAAACCAAATTTTTAAACATAACACTTCTTCAGGTTCATGGCATTCCATGTCCTGGGAATAACTTGCCCGTCAAGATCTGACAGGGTGTAAGATCCATTGCCATGTGTTGTGAGCACTTGATAAGGTCCCTCCCATGTAGGGCCTAGTTTGCCTTGGCTTTCTACCCTGCTGGCCTCATTTTTCCTCCACACCAAATCGCCTGGCTGGAATGAGAGATGGTGAACTCGTTGATTGTAATATTTTGCCATCTGCCTATGACTGGCGGCTTGCTTGATGAGAGCAATCTCCCTGCGCTCCTCCACGATGTTCAAGTTTTCTCGCAGGGCCTCCTCATTAGCTTCCGGATTAAAGTCCATGACCCTTCTTGTCGGATGAGTAATTTCTGGAGGAATAACTGCCTCAGTACCATAAACCAAACTGAAAGGTGTTTCAGATGTAATTGTATTTGGTGTAGTTCTATGAGCCCAGAGGATACCTGGTAATAGATCTGGCCATGCTGCTTTGCGCTTGCCTAACTTTGCTTTGATTGCTTTGACGATAGCTTTGTTCATGACTTCCACTTGGCCGTTGGCCTGGGGATGTGCGACCGAGGTGAATTTTTGTTGTATATTCATGTCAGAGCACCAGGTTTTGAAGGGATTTTCTGCAAATTGCTTGCCATTGTCACTGACCATGACATGTGGTACCCCAAACCTGCAAATTATATGTTCCCATACGAAATTGATAACCCGCTTCCCTGTGATAGTTGCCAAAGGCTTTGCCTCAATCCACTTCGTAAAGTAGTCAACAGCCACAATGAGAAACTTGACGTTTCCAACACCCGGTGGAAATGGCCCGACAATGTCAATCCCCCATTTATAAAATGGCCATGCAGTAGTAACGGGGATAAGGTCTTGCTTAGGCAGTTTGGCGACAGAAGCATGCTGTTGACAGGCTGTACACCTTTCGATTTCGTCCCTTGCATCTTGATGCATTGTTGGCCAAAAGTACCCCAGTCGCATGATTTTACCAGTGACAGAGCGTGGACCAGCATGCAGGGAGCAACTCCCGCTATGTACAGCTTGGATAATATTTTTAGCCTGTACGGGGCCAACACAGCGTAGATGTGGTCCCAAGTAAGATTTCCGAAACAGGCGGTTGTCGACCAACGTGTACATTGGTGATTTCATACGTATTTTCCTTGCGAGCTGTGGATCCGCTGGTAGTACATCATTTTTGAGGAAATTAAAGATCGGAGTCATCCAACATTCCTCTTCGGTAACAGTAGTAACTTCCTTTGGTCGTGCAATGGATTTTTCGTTTAAGATCTCCACCAACAAGTCTTTTTTGAGATGGGCGAAGGCGGATGAAGCCAGCTTGCTCAGTGCATCAGCCAACTTATTACGATTCCTGGGCACCTGTTCAATGGTAAACTTTGTAAATTCGGAGATTACCTTTTTAGTCTCTTCCAAGTATAGTTGCATGGAGGTTTGGTTGGCAACGAATGCTCCATTGACTTGATTAGCAACCAGTTGGGAATCTACAAATGCAGATTTGCTCTTCACCCCCATCTTTCTAGCGATTTTCAAGCCTGCTAACAAAGCTTCATATTCTGCTTCATTGTTAGTTGTGGGAAACTCAAACTTGAGAGCATAAGTATATTCATTCTTATCAGGGTCTGTAAGGATTAAACCGGCTCCAGATCCCTCCAAGTTAGAGGCACCATCAGTGAAAAGCGTCCATGGTTTATCCTCCTCTGCTTGTTTTTCCTTGTCTTCACCATCTACCTCTGCAAGGAAATCAGCCAAGATCTGGCCTTTCATTGAAGTTCTAGGATGGAAGGAGATTTCATGTTCTCCCAACTCGACTGCCCACTTAGCTAAGCGTCCTGACACCTCGGGTTTTCCCAGTATCTGCTTAATTGGTTTGTCTGTTAAGACATGAATGGGGTGAGCTTGAAAATAACGTCTCAAACGCCTAGCCGCATGTACTAAAGCAAGGGCTAATTTCTCCATGCATGGGTAATTTATTTCTGGCCCTTTCAATGCCCGACTCACAAAGTAAATTGGCATTTGAGTGGATCCGCGCTGTGCCGTCATAACTGCACTGATACATTCCATAGAAGCGGCCAGGTAGACCGCTAATGTTTCTCCTGGTACAGGAGCTGTGAGCGTAGGCAGGGTGGTCATAAATTTCTTTAGCTCTTGGAATGCGGATTCTGCTTCAGGTGTCCATGCAAAATCTTGTTTCCTTATACAGCCTTTCAAAGTGTTAAAAAATGGGAGAGACCGGTCAGCGGTCTTTGAAAGGAACCGGCTGAGCGCTGCTAACTTACCGTTCAGACTTTGCACTTGCTTTTTGGTAGATGGGGAGACCATGTCCAAAACAGCCTGTATCTTCTTTGGATTAGCCTTAATACCCCTTGGCGTGATAATGTGTCCCAGGAATTTACCCTCCTCCATGCCAAAGCTGCATTTGGAAGGGTTAAGTTTCATATTGATCTTCCGTAGTGTCTCGAATGTTTCCTGTATGTCTGCCAGCATGATATCCTCCGCTTTGCTTTTGATGACAATGTCATCCACATAAGCCTCCACATTTCGCCCGATCTGATCCTTGAATGTCTGATCAATCAAGCGTTGGTATGTTGCCCCTGCATTTTTTAGACCAAAAGGCATTTTTTGGAAACAGTAGATACCCTGGTCTGTATGAAAAGCTGTCTTGTCCTCGTCACTGCGCTTCATGTGGATCTGGTGGTAACCCTTGTAAGCGTCTAAAAAGCACTTCAGACGGAAACCATCCAAGGACTCTACCTTCCAGTCGATCTCTGGCAGCGGGTAGTTGTCTTTTGGACATGCTTTATTGATATCCTTGAAATCGACACATAACCGCCATGAACCATCACCTTTCTTGACCATGACCGGGTTAGCAATCCAAGTCTGGTACTTTACCTCCCTGACTATGCCGCTTTCTACCATCTTGTTGACTTGCTCACATGCTGCTTTGCTGCGATCCATGGCAAGCCCGCGCTTTTTCTGCTTGATTGGAACAATGTTGGGATTGGCATTCAGGGCGTGCTCGGCAAAGGCTCTAGGAACACCTGTCATATCAGAAGTCTGCCATGCGAAAACATCGAGGCTTGATTTTAACAAACTAATGAGCTTGCTTTTTATCTGTGAAGGTAATTGTGAGCCAATGATGACAGGTTGATCAGGGAAACTGTCATTGATTATTACCTTGGTCTCTGAACCTTCTGTTACCTCTGCTGGCCCATTAGCCCGAACAACGTCTTGTCTTGGGTTCTCCACTTGCTTGCATTCTTGTGGCCATGACATCTGCCCCCTGATAGTAGCAACTCCTGAAGGTGTAGGAAACTTCACCATGCCATGTATAGTGGATGGTATGGCTTTGAACTTCTCTAGGGATGGTCTGCCAAGAAGAACGTTGTATTCTGATGGGGCCTTGACAATGGCAAAATCTACCATTTCAATCCTGTGCAGTGGATATTCGCCCATCATCATTGGTAAAGTTATTTCTCCCACGGGCCAGTGTGTTTCTCCAGAAAAACCGACCAATGGTGCAAGCGCTGGTCGTTTGGTGTCTTTGACTGTTTGGGGTAGCTTCCTGAAACAATGCTCAAATACGATATCAGTAGAACAACCTGTATCAACATAAGATTTGTTAATCTCATAGTTGGATAATCGGATCTTAATGACTATGGGATTATTAGAAGTGGCCGCCACAGGGGGAAATGAGATAGGAACCATCATCCAGTCCTGTAGGACAATTGCTTTTCTCTTACACGATGTCTCCCCCCGAACCATGAATACTTGGCCATCAGGCGGGCCGGGATTATCACCATTGTCTCCCTTCTTCTGCCAACTATAAGCTTTTTTGGCTGGATTTTTTGTTGCCTGTTGTCTTGCCCCCGGGACGAGGTGTTCTAACTTCCCCTCCTCTAACGCGCGCCTGATTTCAGCCTTTAGTTCTCTACAGGCATTGGTATCATGACCATAGTCTTCATGGAAATCACAACGTTTGCTCATGTTTTTCTTCCCAGACTTATGTAACATCTGAGGAGGTGCCTTGAAAGTTGCTCCCACCTGTTCTGTCTTCAATATCTCGCTTGGACTTTTACTGAGATTGGGACCTGTACCACGGTCATACGGAGTAGGCCTCCTGCTACCTCTGTCTCTCTCATCTCGCCTGTAATCCCTGCGATGGTCACGCCTGTTATCCTGCCTGTCTTGGCGGTGATCAGGTCTAGCGCTTGATGAGCTCCCCCATTTGTCTTTCCTGTTGAGAACTCCCCTTGTGAGAGTAACAGTCTCCCGGGATCTGAGAAAATCGTATGCTCGGTCAGTGGCTTCCTTGAAAGTCACTGGAGTGCGCTTGATCAGTTTCTCTTGCAATTGCCCTGGGAGCAAAGAGAGGGTAAAACCCGAGATTTGCTGACTTTCAGGTAGCGCTACAATTTTCTGGCACTCCTGCGTGTAACGTTGAATGAAGTCACGTAACCCCTCCCCTTCCTTTTGTCGTATCAGATGTGCTTCTATGTGAGTTCGCTGCTGCTTCTTTTGCTGTACAAAATGAGTCACGAATTTCGCTTTTAGATCCGCAAAATCTTGAATACTCCTGTCTGGTAGGTCAGCAAACCAATCGCGAGCAAAGCCCTGCAAGGTGCCAGGGAACATGTGACAAGCGACTGGGTCTAGCCATTTTTCTGTCATAATGGCCTGTTCAAAAAGAGCCAAGTGGTCATCGGGATCTCTTGTGCCATCATAAGTACCAACGATGGAAGAGACTTTTTGCTTATCTGGAAGTGGAAATCTGGCCACCCAATCACAGAACTTCGAGCTGACCACTGACAAGGGCATAGTGGCTGCTCGTGGTGGTGCGGCTGCTGCTACTAGTGTTTGCAACACTCGCAACATGTCATTAGATGTATCCAGTGGTGGAGGAGGTGGTGGGGTGTGAATGGGCGGTTGCCTTAACTGCTCCAATAGTTGTGACAATGGATCTACTGGTTGGACAGGCGCCGGCTGCGGGGCTTGGCGCAACGCTGCCACCAACTGAGACAGCAAGTCTGATGAAGCAGGTGGAGGAGGAGGCGGTGGTGGTGGCTGGGTACTCTGAGCCAACCTGCGAAGCAGCTCCACAATTGGATCCTCCCGAACCCCTTGACTAGCATTCGGAGGAGCATTCGACACATGTTGTCTTACCTGATCAGTGCCATCTTCCTGAGAGCTTGTCCCATTGGAAAAAAGAGCCTGAGGGAGAGATGTCCCTAGCGGTGGTGGAGTAAAACTTGTTCCGGCAAACCTTGTGGAAAAGAGGGGACTGGTTAAGGAGGGATACCCACGCGACCGTACATCCGACACCGTCCACTCAGAGTCAACGTATGGCTCTGACAGTGGGAGGCGACCAGGGGATGGAGGGATAGCAGGAGGTAAGGTCGTCACCGTTTCCGGTGTGGTGGTAATCACAGTGGTTATTTCTGGTACTGAAGAAATGACTTGGGATGCATTTGTTGCCTCCATGGAAACGGCTGATTATAAGGTATGGGAAAAAGAAAAAATTTGGAAAAAATGAAACGCCGTTAAAAACGTGTCTCACGGATGGCGCCAATGTTCGAGCAGTGGTTGTCAAACACGAGGAGTGGTGGTGTCAACCTTGGATCTCCTGTGATGATCACAGTGCAAACCCAGTAAGTTCTTGACGAACCTAGGGTGATCAAGGTTGAAGGTGAAAGCGAGAGTATATGAACTCTGTTTAAGCTTGTGTGTGTGTTCAAGTGAGAATGAGATTAGAATCAGATGCCATTGACAATGATTGAGACTGTGTATTTATATGACCAGTTTCAAGTATATGGAACGTCCATCAATTAATGACAATATTGAATACTTAAACTGCCTTGGTAATCAATCACTGGTATACTAATCGTCTTCTATCTTTATTATTGACAGTTGACATATGCAATGGCAATGGTATAAATGATTATTGACAATTGACATATGCAGTGGCAATGGCATATGCAATGGTAATGGCATATGCAATGGCAATTGACATATGCAATGGTAATGGCATATGCAATGGCAATGGCATATGCAATGGCAATGGCATATGCAATGGTAATGGCATATGCAATGACAATTGACATATGCAATGGCAATGGCATATGCAATGGCAATGGCATATGCAATGGTAATGGCATATGCAATGGCAATTGACATATGCAATGGCAATTGACAGCCTGTCATGCAATGACATACAGCTGTACAAGTGTTTTGCTCAATGGGCTTGCCTGTAGCAACAGGCTTTAAGAATAAAAGCCCAGGCTAGTATTTAGGTTTTAGGGATTGCCTATATATATGCATAGGGTAATCCCTACTAACCTCATCACATATCAACAAATAAAAGTTAGTTTATTTAATTAATAAGTTGAAAAATCTAGAAACTTACCCATATTATTATAATGACATCACACTAATTTAATTTTGTTCAAGATTAGTAGTCCCCGAAAAAAGTCATATTAAATTCAAACAAAAACACTAAAAAATTCCAAAATTACCCTCATTCGTCATGTACGTAGTGAAAAAGCTGCATCAGCCGTTGTCAACTCCATTTCTCTCAAATTTCCAGTCGCCGGAGTTCCGTCATATATAGATACAGATTATATATATATATATACATATATATATATATATATATATATATATATATATATATATATTATATATATAGAAATATTATATATATATATATATATATATACACACACACACAAACTTACAACTTCTTCAATCTACAACAAAAATCTCCTTCAATACACTACACATTAGCCCTAAAATTCACGATTTTATAAATTCTCTCTTATAAAAACGATCAGTTGAATTTTGATAGAGAATTAGTTTATGGCGGACTTACCGGAACTGTCAATGGAAATAGATACAGAAAACGTGGTTACAGTTGATGATTGGAGAAAGGCGTTGCAGAAAGTAGTTCCCGCGGTGGTAGTGCTTCGAATTACCGGTTGTCGAGCTTTCGACACGGAATTGGCGAATTCAGGCTATGCCACAGGCTTTGTGGTTGATAAGAGTAGAGGAATTATTTTAACCAATCGACACGTGGTTGGACCCGGTATTTAGTTTACTACTAATTACTGTTTCGTTATAAAATTGCGTTTTAAAATAAGTGCGTTCTGAAATAAGCATTGCTATTTTTTGTTGGTTAGTTATATAATGTGAATAGTATAATTATGAAATTGTTCACTTTTATGAAAATGTGCTTATGTGTTTGCAGGTCCTGTAGTAGCCGAAGCTATGTTTGTTAATCGTGAAGAGATTCCAATCTATCCAATCTATAGAGATCCGGTGCGCCTTATAGAGTTTGCATAGTCTATTTTGCATAACTAAGAGAACGTTGTATTGGGTCAATAGTACTTCAGTTTTGTTTTTCTGTTAATAAGTAAAGCGCAGTCGTTCTTATAGAACATGTTTAGCTGCCTCTTTTTTAACTTGATACTTACAGAGTAAATAAGAAAATTTATGTCACCTTTTTTTGGGAGTAGAATGATATGCTCAACACTAATATGATGCCTTTCCAAATATTAGGTTCATGATTTTGGATTTTTTCGTTATGATCCGGCTGCAATACAATTTTTGAGTTATGAAGAGATTCCTCTTGCTCCAGAAGCTGCTAGTGTTGGATTGGAAATTAGAGTTGTTGGTAATGATAGTGGAGAGAAGGTATGTATAAATTATGTTTGATTATGATTATGATTATATACATGATTTCTTATGATTGATACTTTATTAGGCTATTTCTGTCTTTGATTGTGATATTGTAGTTTCATTAATGAGTCCAAATTCCGTTAGTTAATTGAAAAGAAAAACTATGGACATTTTAAGTACCGCTCTTTCACAGCCATTAAATGGAAGGAGTAACTTTTTCTACTTTAAATAAGCTTCCACCGTTCAACAGTTTATCCCTAGATATATTTAGGTTTGTGTTTTAGATTCTGACCATCTTGCCGTGGAGTTTTAGGTTTCCAACACGCTTATTTTGCTTAATGTGTTTTCTTTTATCGTTGTTTGTCCCAATTAGTTTGGCTCCTTATATTTAATATTCTTTATGTACAATATTATCTTCTATTTCATAGGTTTCTATTCTGGCTGGTACCCTTGCTCGTCTGGATAGGGATGCTCCACATTATAAAAAGTAATTTTACTAGATTTTCATCTTTTGAATAAATCT
>CAJVGC010000589.1:35920305-36024750 GCA_910822075.1 Senecio squalidus | reverse complement strand
ATGAAATTGTGTTACAAACAACAGAGAAAATACTAAGGCTTTCGTGAAATGAGAGTAAGGATGTCTGGCGCAGACATATCAAAACTTTCCACGAGTCAGCTCCTGATTGGAAAAGCTCGAGTCTTCAACATACCATTGTCACACAACATATCCCCGGTGACCCAATGGATCGGAATAAGGCAACACTGCAATCCCAACATCAGGGTAAAGAGTCTGCAAGATGTCTCTTATGCAGAAGAAATGCCTATTGGCATCCCAAGGCACATATATCACGTAGGGTGATTAAGTACGTGATTAAGCACAATCGCGAAGACATCTAATAAATCCCTTTTAGAAGGAATGGCAGAATCCAACATCCCAACCACATTTTGTCTTCCTTACATCGAGTGAGATGGGCATTCTTCTTAGTCAATCTACCTTTGACCATCCAAGTGTGATGCACACAATACAAATCTGAATGTGTCATGGGCACAATAGATAGTCAAAAGTGTCATAGACACATTACTTATCCAAATGTCGTAGTACAATGGAAAGAATACTTGTGATGGACACACTCTGAAGGTTCAAATCCCCATCAGTTTAAAGTCCATATGTATGCACTTGGCAATCTGGCACCATCATCCTTCATCCACTTCATGAAAGACCTACTTGTGCAGATACTAAAAAATATCATAGACATTAACTATGCAAAGACATGCCAAGCGTGGAAAAGGCAAGGTCAAACCCAAAGCAAAGCCATTAAATGCATGAAGTTAGGCTTCAAAACTTTATTTTTTAAAACCTAACTGGGGGGCATGATAGTGTTAGTAGGGAATAGGCTCGATACATATAGCCTATAAGCCCTAAGAAGCTAACACAACACAGTATAAAGGCTAAGTCCCTTCTACATCAAGGAAAGGCTCTTAGTCCCTTCCACCCCGGCTCCCGGTTCCGGCTCCCAGCCTTCTGGCTCCCTGCCTCTCGGCTCGCGACCTCCGGCTCCCGGCCTCCGGCTCCCGGCTCGCGGCCTTCCGGCTCTCGGCTCCCGGCCTCCCGGCTCCCGGCCTTCCGGCTCTCAGCTCCCGCCTCCCGGTTCCGGCTCCCGGCCTTCTGGCTCCCTGCCTCTCGGCTCGCGGCCTCCGGCTCCCGGCTCGCGGCCTTCCGACTCTCGGCTCCCCGCCTCTCGGTTCCGGCTCCCGGCCTTCTGGTTCCCTGCCTCTCGGCTCGCGGCCTCCGGCTCCCGGCTCGCGGCCTTCTGGCTCTCGGCTCCCGGCCTCCCGGCTCTCAGCTCCCGCCTCCTGGCCTTCCGCCTCCCGGCCTTCTGGCTCCCGGCCTCCAGGTTTCCGGCTCCCGGCTCCCCGCCTCTCGGCTCCCGATATCCCGGGTCCGATCTCCTGGCTCCCGGGTTCCTGGTCCTTGACTTCATTGTTGTTCCCTCTAAGCACTGTGCCAGACGGTCTTAAGCTCCTGCCTTAGGATTCAGACCGTTGGCATCATTATGATGACAATAAATTCACGAACGTTGGAACCCCATGAATAGCATTCAAGAGCCATGATAAGCCTTTATGGCCAACCGTTTCCCATGTTTGGGATTGTTGGGTATAAATACCCTACCCTGATGCAGTTCAAAGAGAGGTTATCATTCCCATCCAACTTACACAAAGTACCTGGCCGGAGTATTCATACACTTCCCGCAGTAAACATATTCCGATCATCTTCTTCAACCAACCACTTGACCACCTTAGGCTCGCCAAGAGCTTGATAGGTTTGCACTGCTAAGCAGGAGGTCAAGGGGTTGAATCCCAAACACCCAAGTTACTGAGCCTGCTACTATTTGCTCAAACATGAACGATAATCCAAAATATTTAACGTTATAAATTATTTTTTAATTTTTTTTTACTTATTTTACCTTAAAGTTTGTTTTACAAGAACCAACCTCTATATATATATATATATATATATATATATATATATATATATATATATATATATATATATATATATATATATAGGAGGAGGTTCTTATAAACCAATATTTAAAGTAAATTAAGTAAAAAAATATAAAAAAAAAATTTATAATATGTGTAATTTTGTATTATGTTTATTTATTCAATTATAACAAACTTTAAAAAACCAAGTTTTGATATGTATCAAAATATAAGTCGTTTAGGGGTTGTGCATCAAATTCATTGTTTTTGTGCAGTAAATATTCAAATTTGATGCACAATAATAAAACTATCCATTTTTTGATGTACAACAAAACTTCATTTTTTAAAGTTTGATATATGGTTAAAATTAACGATAATTCAAAATATCTAACGTTATAAATTATTTTTTAATTTTTTTTTTTACTTATTTTACCTTAAAGTTGGTTTTACAAGAACCAACCTCTATATCTATATATATATATATATATATATATATATATATATATATATATATATATATATATATATATATATATATATATATATATATATATATATATATAGTGTGAAGTTCAAATGAGATCCTCAATTTGCTAAGGATCCAGGGAACCACTTTTCAGCCACACATTTTCCTTTTAATACTTTTTTTTTTTTTTCTCGTTTTTCAATTTGGTTTTTTTTTTGCTATGTTTTACTTAACTTTTTTTTTCAAAATCACATGTGATTTTTTTGTAAAAAATTTAAATCACATATGATTTTCAAAAACCAAAATTTATAAATTTTAAAATCACACGTGAATTTTTTTTTTTTGGAAAATCACATGTGATTTTCAAAAACCAAATTTTATAAATTTTAAAGTCACACTTGAAATATTTGTTTCTCGAAAATCAAATGTGATTTTATAAGCAAAATAGTTTGTAGGTTAAAAATCACATGTGATTTTACCCATAAAAGATTTGTAGATTGAAAATCAAATGTGATTTTTAAAAGTAAGGTTGAAAATCAATGTGATTTTCGGAAGAAAAAAAAATAAAAAAATAAAAAGTAAATAAAAAGGTAAAAGAAAAAAGTAAAAAAAAAAAATTAGAAAAAAAACAAAAAAAAAACAAAGATATAAAGAAAAATGGGTGGTTAAAAAATGGATCCTTAGATTTCTAGAAAATTAAGGATCTCATTTGAACCTCAATCTATATATATATATATATATATATATATATATATATATATATATATATATATATATATATATATTCTTGTATCAAAATATAACTAATTAAAAATATTAGTTTATCCACACGAATTTATAGTCTAGTATTACAATACAATAAAATAAAGCTAATTTCAAAATTTTAATCACTTATACTATAAAGAAAAACTTTTAACTCTTTTTAATAAAAAATTAAAACCAAAAAATTGGTATAAGAGGTTTTTTCTACTTATACCTTAAAAAAATAAGGTTTGAACTCTATTTATTATATAATTATAAAAAGTTAATAAACGTTAAAGAAAAAACTTTTAACACTTCTTAATAAAAAAAAAAGTGTTAAAAGAAAAAATTGGTATATGCGGTGCTTTTTTACTTATATTTAAAAAGAAAAGAAAAAAAGAAGATAGAACATTATCATTAAATAGTTATAAAAAGTTGATAAATGTTAGGGTAGTAAATGTAAATTGTTTTTTTTTTTTTTTTTTTTTTTTTTTTTTTGGTTTTTTTACTCCTTAGTTATATAAATATCACCAAAAAAAACATAGGTTTTCAACAGTTTTCATGACCCCTATTAAGTCCTTATGATATTATGTATGTAAAATTTCAAAAACTCGAAATAAAAATAATACACATGACTTTAACTCTAAATATGAATTTTAATACACAACAATGTTATACAATATATAACCTATATGGACCCGGAAAAAAATGTTTGAATTTTGACGACTGTTTTTTCCGTTTATGGTCAAATGTTGAAATTCGTAAAACAATATCACATGTGATTTGAACACTAAATACGAATTTCAAAACGTAGATTTGTTATATTATTATTACATTCAACTAGAATAAAAAATAAAAATAAAAAAATAATATGTCAAACTACTGAAATCACATTTGATAAAAAAAATGATTTATAATATAAAATTTCAAAACCGGGAAATAAATTTCGTCAATATATCGAGTGGGTGATCTATAGAAAAAGGAGAAAATGTTCGTTTCAATGATGTAATTTATTCTTTTAATACATTTATCGGATTATTTATTTTTAAACAAAAATAAGTTATGGTGAGCTTTTGAAATAAAAAGTTGTGATTAGTCTATTTGATTTCAAGTTTTTTAATGATAGATTTTGATCTCAACCCTACTATTTTAAGTTTAATATTTTATAATCTTATTTAATTTTAATTTGACTTAAATTATTTTAGTAATAATAAAATATAAAAAGAATAAATTGACATATGGTTGTGTTGTAATTGGCATATATGTTGTGACGTCCTCTATTTAATCAAAGTTTTACTTAACTTTTTTTTACTTTGATTTTCTAAAACTTATAGCGGTTACTAGTTGTGTTGAAAAAAACGGAATTCGAAACCGGAAAAAAAAAACGAAAATCGGGTTGAGACCGGTCCAAACCGGGTTTGACCAAAACCGGTTCGGTTTTGACCCAAACCGTCGGTCTGGAACCGGTTTGGATTTTCTAGAACAAAATCGGGTTGAGACCGGTTTATCCCAAACCGGTTTGGGAAACCGGTTAAAAAAAACCGGTTTAAGCCATCGTTTGACCGTTTTTGTAACATTTACTCTACGTAACTGATAGCGTAACTATCAGTTACGTTTTTTTTAAAATTCCAAACCGGTTTTTAACCTGTTTGGAACCGATATGAAACCGGTTTGAGCGGTTCAGTTTTTCACCAACGAAAAAACCGGTTCAACCCGAACCTGTTTGGATGGTTTGACCAAAAATCGTTTTGGTTTTCAAACTCGGTTAAGTTTTCAAACCCGATTCGGTTTCCGTTCAAATCCGATTTTGACATCTCTAGCCGTTACCAATCAACTAGGGGGTTTTAAGGGTTTTATATGCGATATTAAAATTTATGTACACATTTAATACCTCTACGAAATCCCATTTCATTATACTTTAATCATTATTTTTTATTATATTTTTTGATTGATTTTTTTTTATATCATGTTTATAATATGCCATACATTATTTAATATTATTTGTTATAAAGTTAACATTTCAATGTTATATTTCGATTACCACGTATCGTATGGGAATTAAATCTAGTATCATTATATCAAAATACTTTAAAATTTTATTTCATCATTTTTTGCTCAGCTTTGGACTATTTTTGTCAGCTTATTTTGTTTTTCTATAAGTTTTTTAATATCCTTTATTATTACTAGCATAAAACCCGCACGATGTAGCGGGAAAAGAAAATTTGTTAGTGATAAAACTATATTAATGTGTATTATATCGTTTCGTGAATGGGATTCATACATAGAAATTACTCTAAATTTAAACTTATGCTTAAATTGGAATTTAAATATTTAGGTAATAAATATGAATTTGTTTTGAAAAGTTTATTAGTTGTTAGGAAAACTTGGGTTGTCAAATTAATAACAACAATAAAATGAAGTGTATTTTAGTCATTTTCTTCTTAATTTTTCAACATTAAGAAAAATATCTCAAATACTTTATATATAGTATAGATATAGATAACTTAAATTAAGAATAAACTCATATACCACAAAATAATATAGAAATATAAAAAACAAGACGAAAACACATAAAATAAATAAAACTAATAAAAATAAAAATAAAAGCCTAAAACAAACACTACCACCAACTTATCCAAAGTCCCAAACATGGAACACATCTCCGACTAGTAATGATTGGTTTTATATTATGCCGTTAACAACTAAGATGAGGCCGTTAAACACAAACACAAAGACAAGTGTTTCTGTAGCCTAACTTGCATTCTCCGTCTATCCGTCGTCTGTCTTTCGTCTCTCATCTTTCTACTCATACCTCTTAATTTCTTCAAATTGAATTGGATCTATTATATGCTAACTAACTAACTAACTAACTAACTAACTAACTAACTAACAAACTCTTTGTGTTTTATTTATGGCTTTACTTCACTCATCTGCTGCTGCTGCTTCTCTATGTTTTGCTTCGAATTTTCGACCGTCTTGTCCGAATCGGTTGTCAGGTTATTCCAGATCGTGTAGTAATGTCAAGTCTTCCAGCTTAGCATTAACTCCTCCGTTATCTTCTCTGTCTAGTAAAAGAAAAGGTATCATTGATCTCGTCTAAACTTTTATAACGTATGTCGTATGTATCTAACTTTCAAATATCTGATATCCAAACATACATGACATGTCATTTGTTTATTAGGATTTAAGTTGTATACATGTTATAGATTTTTGAGTAAAGTTTGATATATTTTCAGACATATTTATCCTTAAAGTTTAAAGTGATTGACAAAGTTCGCTTATATTGATCATAGGGGAACTCAAGTTTTTATTATTGATTACATCCTTAACTCGCAAAGATGGGAATATTTGACTTGCAACGCTAATGTATCTCGAGGTCAACCAAAGTATTAAACTTCTAACTTTATAGGGTACTAACTACTTATGGCCAAACAAATATGTCCGGGATAACTTTAAAGTTTTGATAAGACGAATATACATTTGATAATGGTGTTAGAATGTTATAAAATTGTTGTTTTTTTAAGAAATTTAGGGGAATTCTCGTTATCGGCCATCTTTTTTAACGGAATTGGTATTAATGAAATTACTTGGGTGACCTATATATGAAGTAGCTCTTGGCCTCTATATACATTAATTATCCTTGATTTAGTACCAAGTTTTAAAAAGATAAAATCGAGAACTGATGATCTTTTAAAAGAAACAAACGAGAAAGTATTATAGCTTCCTTTTTCCTTTGAGTGATTTAATTGTGATTTATTTCAGGAAAAGTGCAGGCAAGTGTTCAGGTATCATCTGAAACCGATGAATCCTCACTTGTGGTTTGCTTTGGGGAAATGTTGATAGATTTCGTCCCTACCATAAACGGGCTTGCATTAGCTGAAGCCCCTGCCTTTAAAAAAGCACCTGGTGGTGCACCTGCAAATGTTGCTGTGGGTATTGCTCGCCTTGGCGGTTCATCTGCTTTCATTGGAAAGGTAATAATAAACTTTAAGTTTAAACAAAGTACTTCCGCTTGAATGTTTAACAGATGACCGATTTCATGAGATTTTACTTGTAGGTTGGAGAAGATGAGTTTGGTTACATGCTTGCTGATATTCTGAAAGAAAATAACGTGAATAGTGAAGGAATGCGGTTCGATCCTGGTGCTCGTACAGCTTTAGCTTTTGTAACACTGAAAAAAAATGGTGAACGTGAATTCATGTTTTACCGAAACCCTAGTGCTGATATGCTTTTACTAGAATCTGAACTTGATCTTGATTTAATAAGAAAGGCAAAAATATTTCACTATGGTTCCATAAGTTTGATTACAGAACCATGCAAATCGGCTCATATTGCTGCAACAAAAGCTGCAAAAGATGCTGGTGTCCTTTTGTCGTATGACCCGAATCTGAGGCTTCCTTTATGGCCGTCCGCTGAGAGTGCTAGAGAAGGAATTTTAAGCATATGGAATACAGCCGACGTTATCAAGGTTAATAATGATTAAATTCACTTTTCAATCGATTTTTTTGATAATTGTTCCTAATACGACGAGTCTAATGGTTTTGAATTTTGATTTTTGCTCTTAGATTAGTGAAGAGGAGATCTCTTTTCTGACGAATGGCGAAGATCCATATGATGATAACGTTGTCCGTAAATTATACCATCAAAATCTTAAATTGCTACTTGTGACAGAAGGACCAGACGGTTGCAGATATTACACTAAGGTAGTATTTGAATGATTTGCTCTATCGTTTCTGTAACCATGTACTAAGCGGAATTTTATTTATCAATTTGGTTAATTCTCTAGGAGTTTAGTGGAAGAGTGAAAGGTTTGAAGGTGGATCCTGTGGACACGACAGGTGCTGGAGATGCATTTGTGGCTGGAGTATTATCAAAACTTGCAGCGGATTTCTCATTGCTCACGGTATGCCTTAGCACCAACAAAGTTTAAACAGTTCACTTTAACATATCAAATGATATGGCTATAATTTGTAGGACGAGAAGCTGTTACGAGAAGCCCTTAGTTTTGCAAATGCTTGTGGTGCAATTACTGTAACGGAAAGAGGTGCTATTCCAGCATTACCGACTACAGAAGCTGTAATGAATGCTCTGCTTAAGACCGTTGCATAGTTTTCCTTCAAATGCAAATTCAGGTTGTATATTAGTCACTTCCAGAAACACCTCTCATTTTTCCGCAACGGTGAGCCATTAAACGAGATTGTTATTGTAGTAAATTAAGCTTGTTGTCATTGTAACTGTAAACTCCCCCATCTAGTTAAATTTGCTAAAGTGTTTAGTTTGAATAATAAACTCTTAGTTGGTAATATAGTCACGGGTTTGAATCCCTCTTTTCTTTATAGATTACACATATATTAAGATTTCTTTCAATAGAATTATATTGAGGATTTGTTTTTTAATAACTCATTTTAAGCCGGTAATGATAGAGAGTTGAACCGTGTTCTGATATTGAAATTGGATAAATTCTCACCAAAGATCAAAGGTCAGGGTATGCTTGTTTTTTTAGTCATTAAGGTACGTTTGGATATAATATTTGACTTGATAAATAATGTTTTTGTAAAATAAGCCGTTTAAAGAGTGAATAATAATAATTAAATAGAATTTATAAAACAATATATAAATCATGACTTAATGGACATCATTCATATTCGTATGACTTTATCAATTAAATATGTATAATTTCGTTTAACCTTGACTAAAAACAACACTCCGCATTTGTAATTGTCAATCTCCGCTTTTACGGGGTACACGTTTTTAAGTTTTTAGGTAATGACTCTGTCCAATCACATGAAGGAACAAGGATGTCGTTTTACACAAATATCGTGTATAATGACACTTAAATTGTCGATGTCGCGAAACCTAAAAAAGTAGAGCTCGTTTATTAACTCTCTTTCGGGTTTTTTCACAAAAAAAAAAAGAAAAAAAATGTGGTGGGTTTGATTGTTATAGTGTACCAACCCAATTATTAAGAGACTTTTTGATGCCTTCACTTATCACTATCATACAAGAGCAATCGTCCCTAGACAATGGCTTGTCATGTCTTTAGTATGCTCCCAAAATAGTAAGTTTTTTTTTATGATAAATACAGTGTTTAAATTAAAGTACAGGGGACTCGTGTGTTGCATGAGTTCGGGACGAAAACGAAATGTGTGATTGTCTTGACGGGATTATTTGATTCGCAAAGTATATTTTTTATTTGATACTAATCTAAAAAAAAAAACAAAAAAAAAAAACAAATGAAAGTCAACACCAACCAAAGCCCAACATCAGCTCATAAGCCCAACACCCAACACCCAAGCCCAAACCAAGCAAATTTATTTTTAAAACAGTACAAAAAAAGGAAGAAAATGAGGTGGTTGCGGGATTCGTTTCATATAGTTGAATTTGAATCGTATTAATGGGCCGTATATCACATTCTCACTATCCTAAATTGGCAAATAATAAGCGGATACCTAACTTCGGATACTATAAACAAGACAAACACATGATGTTCGGATCGCGGATACCTTAAGATTAGATGAAGTAATTATTGAAAAATAAAAATGTAATCTTTAAAATAGAATGCAAAACTTAAACGATAATCATAATAAATTACATTATAGTTAAGGAATAGCAAATAATAATAACGAGGTTTTTTTCTTACCCGCCCGTTGTGTTGGGAATTATATTCATCACGTTTTTTTTATTTGATCTTGTTTCAAATTTTTTAATACTTTCTTTTTTCATGTAGTTGTTAAATATATAAAAGTTTAATAAAAAATATACACCCAAAAAAGGGCTTCTTGGAATAAATCTCATGACCTTCGTCTAGAGCAAGGAGTGATAACCACCAAACTAAACAAAAAGTTCTGTCTTTATTAATTATCATCAATATAACTATCTACTCTTTACTAGGTTTCTGCTTTGATATATATATCCACTATTTACTAGTTTTCTTTTTTGATAATAACATAAGAAATAAATATTGTCTTTTAAGCTTAGATGAAAACTTTTATACAAATCTTATTACTTTTGTATCTCAAATCCTATTAGTTTGATAATTTTATAACTTTTACAACTTTTATACATCAAATATTATATTTATATCTATTAATTATAATTTTCAATATTATATTAGTATTTTTACTATTAGCCTTATTTACTAATTGATTATAAGAGGTAATTACATTCTTGAAACAAATTCCCACCAGATTGGTGTAGACGATCAAGAGAGATGTCGTTCCTCGTCACCCCGAGCATGGATATGTCACAATCATCAAAGAATCAATCGAAAAGAGACCCGACACCAAAATTGGTATCGGGTTTCGTAATCCAAGGACCCCCAGGGTTTTAACCCTGTCGGGTGGCGATTCCCCGGAGGTAACACATTTTCAACGGAAAAGGTGTCCTACGCCATGATGTCCGAGAATCATGTGGTTTCTCTAGTGAGAGAAAGAGTGTAGAGAGAGAATCTAAAGAGAGAGAGAGAGAGAGAGAGAGAGAGAGAGAGAGTCTAGAGAGAGAAAGTAGGGAGATGGAAGACCTCCACCTTACAATAGAGCTCACTTGTTACCTGTCAGGTTAGTTGATGGGGTCAGTTTCACCATGACAACAAATGGGATAAAGCAGTAAGTTCTTCCATAATGGGATGGAGGAGTAGGCTCTATAGTTTTTTAGTAATGGGATGGAAGCAGTAGGCTCCATCAGTTCTTCAATAATGAGATGGAAGTGTTTCAGCCTCATTAGAAAGACTATTGGAGACCCTACTACCATATACATCAAAAGTCATATAGACATAAAACTAATTAAATGGAGTCACTTGATTTTTATGATTCTCGAGATAATAAGATGTATTTGGTAAATGTTAACATAAATTTAACAAAATATACCATTTCAAACTAAAAAGTACCATAAATTAGAATAAATGATTGTATAATTATTTTGTGTATGGTTAAAACTTATATGTATTTATATTCGTTTTGGTTTGGTTCGAATATTGCGCTTATTTAAAAATAAAAATTGTAATTGACTTGTCAAGGATAACTGAATAAGGTTTTCTAGATTTCTTAAATATCGGGTTTTGGAGCGAGCAAGTCGGGTCGATTTTACGGTCTTTTGAACACCCTACCAAAAAGAATTATTGTACTCACTTTATATTTCATTAATTTAAAAGAGAAGAGTTTAAATGTAACCAATATGATGAATTATGATAATCTTAGCCATAATATGTACATATTATGGCTACATTTGGCAAGATTTATAGAAGGGTTTAAATTTGGCAAGATTTATAAAAGTAACCAATATGATGAATTGTGCAAATCTTAGCCATAATATGTACATATTATGGCTACATTTGGCAAGATTTAGAGAAGGGTTTAAATGAACTTATTTTTAGCTTGAGCTCTTTTTTACATAAGTATTTTTTGGTTTGAGGTTATTTGTACAACATATTTAAAAATTAGTTTATAAAATATAAGTTATTTCCATTAGTTTAATAAATAAATTGGGTTTATATTATACTCTCTTTGTTATATAATAAGTGTCCATTATTAGTTTTTAAAGCCAATCATTTTTAACTTTAACCTTAAATATTTTTGTTTGTGTTTTATGATAGATGATGAAAATTATATCAACAAAAAATATATTTAAAACCCAATTTATTCATATATTATAAATCAAATATTATATATCACAAAAAAATATAGTTAAAGTAAAAATTACGAAAAAAATACCAAAATCTTATTGTGGACACTTACTTTCCGACGGAGTGAGTAATAAATTAAATAAATACCCCTTATAAAATTTGTCTTATGATATTATTATGTACTTTTTGTAATTTTAATTCTTTAAACTCCAACTTCAGCTATCTTGCAAACACATTTACAAAAATAAAAGTTCAAGCTTTTAGCTATATATATAAGTCCCACTTTTCACCTTCAACTACCAATTACTAGCTCCAACTACAAATCGGTTAATCAAACATACCATATATATATATATATATATATATATATATATATATATATATATATATATATATATATATATATATATATATATAGAGGTGGGTTCATTTAGGAACCACTAAATATTTAGGAACTATTAGGAACCAATATTCACCAGTGTATATATATGATATTCACCAGTGTATATAAAGCATATGTATATATATATATATATATATACACTGGTGAATATTATATGTATATACACTGGTGAATATTATATGTATATACACTGGTGAATATCATATTAAATATACACTGGTGAATATCATATATATACACTGGTGAATATTGGTTCCTAATGGTTCCTAAATATTTACATGGTTCTTAAATGAAACCAACTCTATATATATATATATATATATATATATATATATATATATATATATATATATATATATATATATATATATATATATATATATATATATATATATATATACTAGCTTAATTACCTGCATAATACGCGAAGAATTATATCGAAAAAAATATAATATTAAACAAAGAATATAACATATATGAAAGATTAATAGAAACTTATTAGTCACTAAACAAAATGAATTATATTAACAAGAGTTACGTTGTTTCGCTTATACATAAGCAAAATTATCTGGAACTTTATGTCATTTGCTTTTAAGAAATAATAATTGTGGAGTGGAAGATGAGATTATTATATTACTTCAAAAATATCATATACATATTGACGATTTTTGTAAGGCAATTCGTGCATGTTGTCAAGATGAGCTCGAATTTAAAGAAAAACAAATTAAAGACATATAGACATACATTGTCACAATAACAAAAAACAGTCAATATACGTTACGTATATTTAAAAGAAAAATAAAAGTCAAATACTTAAACGATATATGTTACGTATTTTTTTAGATATTAACTTAAAGTAACTTTGTTAAGTTATTTAGAGTAAAAAGTTAATTCATTTTACGTGTTAAGTTATTTAAAGTAAAAAGTTAATTCATTTTATTTGAATAATATTAAATATAAGGGTTAAATTTTTCAAAGTAAAATGATTAAAATGAAATTAGTATATGATAAAATCATTAAATTGATCTAATGTCTGAATGAAAATTTAAAACTAATCTAACGGTTCAAACTTTGACATGTATTATTTTATGCTTATCTTTTATTATATATTAAGATTAATATAATTTGGGGTCGAGATATATATTCAAACATGTAACCGGATGCTATTTTTAAAAAGACATAATAAAACATTAACAGCCATACAAAAGTTTTGAAAGAAGAAATTCAAATGAAGCTTAAAATAATGCGTTAAAGGTGTAATAACCATTCTTAACCCCTTCATTTAGGACATTCGAGTGATGCATTCTTTGTTACACTCCGAACTCGAAGGTCAACCATATTTTTTGCTCTACACAAACCACTTTATAAGCACATATCATCTTCAAACTTTTAACCGAAAACCAAACCACCTTGCACGCAAACAGTACGTATAAAGGTCAAGACTTGGAAACCGGAATGGCTGATGAGGATCAAGCACATCTTGAGAGAATCTTTAAGCGATTTGATACCAATGGAGACGGAAAGATCTCATCATCCGAGCTTGGAGAAGCTTTGAAGACGCTTGGTTCAGTGTCATCTGACGAAGTCCAACGTATGATGAATGAAATCGATACAGATGGAGATGGGTATATTTCATATGACGAGTACATGGAATTTTGTAACGCAAATATGGGATTAATGAGGGATGTTGCCAAGATCGTATGAGTCTTTTTTTTTTTTTTTTCATTTTTATCTCTTGTCTCATCTTCTTTTGGTCTAAAGAAAGGTTGTTTTTGGATAAGTTTCTAAGTTTTTCTTCACGTAGATTACGTGCTATTGCTAGTCGTCAAGATGTAGAATAGTATGTTGGTGTTTTAAGAAGCCGCGGAAGGGAAAATGTGACATCTAATGTGCGGTTTCTTTAGGAAGGAAAAACAAGTTCTAGACTTGGTGATTCTAAAAGTTCAACGATTAAATCATATGATTGTATTCGAACAACTCGCTTAATATGATTTAGTTTCTTTTAACAACTCTATTGTTATCTTTTTACTCGAACAATACAAGTGTAGTTTATGTATAAATACCGATTTATATGAATAACGTATTTAACGAGTGAGAATAAATAATAACAAAAAATAAACGCTAGAAGGAGGGCTTGAACCTCCGACCTTGTGGTTAACAGCCACACGCTCTAACCAACTGAGCTATTCCAGCTTATGTTTTTCTTTATTGGAATGTAATTAATTATTGTAAATCTTGACTATTAATTTTTAAACAAAAGGTTACTGATTAATTAACGGTTAAACACGGCTTAATCATCAAACTTTTATATATTTATCGTTTTAACCACTTAACTTTTTTAACATAATTTTTATTCTTAACCTTTAATTATATATCATTTTAATCACCTAACTTTTTTTGATATTGTTTTTATCATTAACGTTTAACCGACTATTATTTTAATTTCCAAACTTCAATAACTGATGTTTAAATCCTAAACTTTCTTTAAATTATTGTTTTAACCACTTGAAAAATGTTTCATCATTTATATTAAGTGATTAAAACGAATAATACTTGAAAGTTTAGTGCTTAAAATGATAAATAGTTTGTAAGTTAACGATAATAAAATTGTTAAAAAAATTAACTGATTAAAACGATAAATGATTGAAAGTTACGGATAAAAACATTGTCAAAAAAAAGTTAGATAGTTAAAACGAATATGAAAGTTTGATGATTAACCCATTAATTAATTATCAAACTTATATAATGGGTTCGAGTCTCCTTATGTTAGTCTCTTTATTATTAATCAAGGTTTACTCGGATTGATGAAAAAAGCATAGCTTAATACAGTTACGCGTTTGAGAGTTGGTCTCTTACTATGAGGCAGCAACAAATTTCCATAGAAAGAGCTTTTCGCCCTTGTCAGATAATGAAAGCGGAAACATAAATACCAAAACTCAAGCAATTTGTATAACCATAAACCATAAGAAAAACAGAACCCATATAGATGAAGCCTTGCTATTGTAAAGAAACGGAGAACTACATACGTCAATTAAGTATCTATTCTTAAACAAGTTGTATACATTTCTAATTCGGTATCTCTAACCACTGTTTCCCCATAAGGAAAACTGTTAAAAGCAATGATGCAACAATCTGAACTTGAAATCAACTGCTACAATTATCCTAATAAAACGTCGCTTTTTCAATACAACCTAGAGATGAAGCTGAATGAATTCATATCCAAAACGCACCCAAAGCGATTTTCTATCATAATTGGAGCACTCGTTTTTGTATAGGCAAATTCTAATTCTTGATTATAAAAACAGCCTATAATGAATTATGAAGCTCCCACTTCCTCAAAAGTTCATCATAAACAGGTCCTCTTCCAGTTTTGGCGAGACCCTGCCTCAGTGCTGATAATGTAGCAGAACTCAAATGTATCCCTCGATCTATCATACCGTGAGCATACTTCACTGCTTCAGGAAGATGATTAAGATCTCGCAACCCAACAACCAATATATTCCCTGTTTCTTCAAGGTCAGAATCGTAATTCTCAATCATACATTTCCAAACTTTGATAGCATTATAAGAATCCCCGCCCTTTACAAAAGCCCTTATTGCCAAACAACAATTCTCATATGTTGGTAAAAACTCGTTCTTAATCATCTCACTATATATCAATAGAGCTTCTTTTAGTTTCTTGCTCGTTATCAAAAACTGAAATAGAACATTATAACTTTGCGAATCGGGAAACACGCCATTACAAACCATCTCATCTAACATCCCTCTAGCTAAATCCACATCTTGAACATATGAATACAACGAGATCATCAAGTTATACAAATCAATACCAGGTTTACACCCATTCTGCACACTCATTGACTCCCATAGCAATTTAGCAATATTCACATCACCTTTACTCGCACACTCATTTAACGCAGCTTTAAAAAACTTAATCCCGGGATAGCAACTTCTATCTTTTAAAATCACAAAATAACGCATAGCCTCTGTCAACCCACCTTCACCTTTCAATAATGAGTTCAACAAAGAATCATAAGCTGCAAAATTATCAGGATCCCAACCAAACCTTCCCACCATTTCATCAAAAGTCCTTCTCGCATTCACCCCATCGTTTTCATTCTCCCAACCCTCCAACAAAATCAAGTAACTATCAGCATCAGGTTTGACCGTCCCATTCCCTTTCACAACAAAATCCAAAAAATCCTTAGCATCAACCGTCTTCCCATCTGTACAAATCGCACTAAAAAGAGAATTCAAAGCTTCAATATCCGCAACACGACCATATTGTTCCATTACTTGAAACGCTTTAATCGCACCCTGTACCTTCCCAGCCATAACATAACTACGAAAAACCGAACCAAACGTTGCTAAAGAAAGCAACCCTTCTTTTTTCATCGACTTAATCGCGTCCCACATTGCATCAAACAAACAATTCTTACCTAACATATCAACAACTAAATTCCAAGCATAAGGACTGTGTCTATCATTCAACTGATACCCCGCCCACCGAAAAAACCTAACGGCTGCAGCGGGGTATGCATAAGATAGTTTTAAAACGTTTTCGACGTCTTCGGTTGAAACCACGAATCCGGTATCGTTTAATACCCTTTCTACTTCTAATGATGGGGTATTTGAGATGATTTCGCATATTTGTTTCACTTTGGGAGGTAAATCTGGGGTGTCAAGATATGAAACGAAGATTGGGGGCTTACCCGTTGGTGAATCGTGGGTGGTCCGATTGTGGGTTTCATCCGGAGATGAGCGTGGTTGATGATCGGAGTTCTGGGTGCTCCGGTGATCGTGACGGTGTCGGTTTTTGTTTCTCGCCATGGTTTTCTTGTAATCGGAGACCCAATCTTGGACCAGTTATCGTGAAGGGTGAAGACGCCAGTGTAGAAAAAAAGGGAAACCTCGAATCTTGTAAAAAAAATATAAAAGTAACCCCAAATTTCACTCGTCGTTTCTAACTTTCAAAAGTTACACTCCTCATCAAAATTTTGTTACACTCTTCGTCCAACCGTTACATCGACGTTGATGTTGCTATTAAAACCCATCACATGACAAACACACACGGACTAATATTGTCATTTTACATCTCATATCTCTCTCTTCATTAAAAAACTCCGTCCGTTTCCCCCAAATCCCCAAACACGATTACAATCATACTCTCTCTTTTAATTTCACCCAAAATTGAGCCCGAAAACCCAAATTGACCACTCGATTCTGTAATGGATGTTCATAATGAACCAATTAATCTTAACATATTATACGGTAAGCTGAATTGTGTTTCAAATTTTGTTCAATTTTTCTTTTTGGTGATTTTTGAAGTGTTGCTAAAATGATGTATGTTTTTGCAGCTGGCAAGCCCTATATGTTTTTGTAGCTGGCAAGCCCTCTATGTTTTCATTGAAGATTAATCATGATAAACTATTTACAAGGTCATCAGGAAGAAGATATGTTCAAGGAATTATATCCACATTTGACAATGTAGACATAGACGAATTCTCTGTTCATGAACTTGACCGTTTGATGAAATCCTCTGGATATAATGATGGAATACCCATTTACTATCACTTTCTTAGGCCATTTATTATTTAGATTTCGGATTAGAGGCATTAGGCAATGACTTTGATGTTATGAATTTGGCTCAATATGTAGGTAACCATAAGCTTATTGATTTATACACTGAACATGGTACTACACGTTTGGATACCTATTTCATGACACCAAAGACCAAAGGGGTTGTAATAGAATATATTGTTGAGGATGATACTGATGGCCTAGTTGTAACTACAAATTGGAAAAGTAAGACCAAGAAAAAGTTATTGCTTGAGTGGACAGAAAGTGCTAGTGAACTGATGTGTATTTTAATTGAGTCTTTCTAAATTATAAAAATGTATCTATCGAATGGTAACTACTTAACACAATAGGCAAGTGCACCTTTTGCGTGTAATAGTATAACCACGATAAGTACGAGTATCGACAAGAGAAGCGAAGTGAAACTACGATTATTTAATTTAAACTACTTATTACTAATTATAACGACACAAATAGGGGAAGTTACGTTTGAGTTTCGTATGAACGTATTTAAAACTGATTTTTGTAACTTTAAAACGTAAAACTCGACAATTGAAGATTTAATTATGAAAAACGAACCATTGAAAGGTTTTTAATTCAAGTATGAGAAAAACGTGCTTAGTTAGACCCTTATTCATAATGTTTACCGTAAATCTCGATTAGTACAATGTCTATACTTAATTTGTTGGTGATTTCTAATATAAATTATGCTAGATGATCACTAAGTATGAAAACTATGAAATTAGCTAAATCCTATCGTTGATCACAATATTCTTTTTCTAATTTCATGCATTAAGTTCTTCAACTAGTTTGTATGATTTACTAATATTGAATATCATATAAAAGGTTATTTACACTAATTCTTTACCTACTTTAATGCCTTGTTGATAATTCTTCTAACCCTAGCGTTTATTCCACCTCTAGTCAATGTTATTAACTGTTTTATTCAATAATTTAGTTCCTAACACCTATTCAAATAACATTAAGATGTAGATCACAAATCCTAGTTACTTAGCAATAGATGAATTATTTTAAGCATCAAGATGTGTAATTGACTTAGTAAACATGCAAACTATCCAACAAATCAACTATAAACGTAAATTAAGATGTAATTAAAACATTAGTTCAAAGTATCTAAGCAAACACATAAATTATTAGTTCAAAATATATATAAATGTGATGAAAATAGGTTAAAACAACGGGGATATGTGTATAAATATAACTACTATTTTGACGATATCAAAATCCCCCCAACTTAACTTCTACTTCTCCTCAAGTACATCCAATTAAAACAAAGTTAAAAATACACTTTCATAAAAGAATAAATCTAATCAACAAGTCAATCAGATATAACATTTAAGAAAAGTAAAAGTGTATAATTTCATATTACCAAGCCTGTTTAATATACATAACCAAATACCTCACAAATTTGGGAAATAATCACACAATTCACTGAGTACTAGTCTAAAGGTGTAAAGGACAATAAATTCGCTCAACTGCTCGGTCATGATGAATATTCTATTATAGGCTTGATAAAGTATCGCTTCTCCACCACTAAAGTCTAGGTATAAAAACACGGGAACTTTTATTAGGTTGTATTGTATAAGGTTAAGGCATGTGGAAATATATAATGGAGTGAAAAGGGTAAACAACTAAAAGTATACAAAAATTATAGTAGTATACATCTAATTTAGACTAAATCCGAACTCCTAAAATACGTAACGAACCTAATTGCTGCTTATTTTGTTCAATACGTCTAAAGATATACTATCTTCACTTCAACTTCTACGACTCTCTCTTTTTTTAGCTTTTATAATTTTATTTCAATTTTTTTTTTCTTTTGTACCTAGTACATGTCTTACAATAACTTTTGATAAGATGGTATGCTCCAAAAGTCTTATTAGACTCTTATATTTAAAGAGTATTACATTGCATTTATAATGTTTTACATGTTACTTTTGACCCGTCTTGAACAGAATTCTAGACAGCGTTATTGTCCTTGAACATATTGTAAAACAAAACCTTTACACTCCTTCTTACATGCTTCTCACATATTTTACTACAACGACCTTTACACGTCTTCTTGCATCCTTCTAAAGTTGTAGACTCACAATAACCTGCAGCATCTGAACTGCAACAATAGGCGCAACCGCTGCTGTTCTTGTTGATACCACTTCTACATTCTATAACAAAAAAAACAATTGTTATACTTTATTACCAAACAAAATTGAATTTGCATTTGTCCGAAAAGTTTATATAACATTTTAAGCACCGTTTGCTATTCAACCTACTAGCACAAAGCTAAGGTTGTATTTATCAAATTGGCGTCATGTTGGTAAGAAAATATATTTCAACGGTCACCGTTATGAAAAAAATTAGAAATATTACCTTTAGCCATATAAACAATCAGAACTAGAATAACAAGAATAAACACACGGTTCTTCATGTTATATTTTTTAAAACGATATATAATTCTAACATATATATATATAGCAGTTATTTAAACCAAATAAAACTAAACACTCCTCAAAATTTGAGGGAATATCCTCGAAATAAAAAAAGTGTGTTGCTTTATTTGGGGCTTTTGGCAGTTCCAAACATAGGAAGTTTACTAAAATGGTGTCCAAGTAGAGGTTTGTCTTTGGCAATAATATTCATAAGTATGTCACGCATGCACCCAAATTATCATATACATGGCGATATCAAATGTCTATATATTTTATTTTTATGTTTTTGACTGTATCTTAACTACTAAATAATGCCTTAATTTTTTTGTTTTTTTTATTTTTTTATTTGCAAAGCAAAGTTTTACGAAGGGGGTGTTTGTGTAAACTTATTTCTTGAGTTTAGGTTTATGATTTATAAATAGTTTATGACTTATAAAATATAAGCTTTTAAATTCTTATTAAGTGTTTGGAGAAGTTTATGAGTTTATTAGCTTATGACAAGGCAAAAATATTTGATAAGGCCATAAGTCACACAAAAAGAGATTATGAAAACCTCTTAAATAAGCTCATAAGCCTAAGCTAATAAGCTCAAACAAACACTTAAAATGAGATTATCGCTCTTACATAAGCTAATAAATTCATAAGCCCCCCTTTATAAGTTAAAACAAACACCCCCTACATAAATTACCACCGACCTCAAAAAGAGTAATTTGCATACATTTAACTATTTAAGACACATATCTCAAGTATTAGCGAATCAAAATCATAAAAAATTGTTATTTAGTTTTCCTAAAACATTATAAAGTGGTAGAGGGACATGTTTCTTCTATTGTAATAGTAATTTTTTTGTATCAAATTATATTTCCTTGTGAAAAATATAGTAACTAAGATATTTCATATCGGACGAATCGGCAGAAGATGAAAAACCAAACCAAGTATGACCAAAAGAGTTGAAAAACGAGTTGACAAGTCCCTAACTACCCAAACCTGAAATCTTCATTCGATTTAGTTTTAATAAAAAAATCGAACCAAATTAAACCATGCTCGTCCCTAGCTATGTGTGTGAAGGTTACATAAGTGTTGCATTTCGTGTGAATTGAACTCGGATCTCTACTTAAGAATCTCAAGTACTTCAAATAAAACCGAACTCTAGTGATGATGATATCCCCTTAAATATAATCAGACTTATGGTTTTCTTTTTTTTGCAAATAATGTCATTTTTTATTTTATATGTAACGTAATATGATACTTATTTAATGAGAGGTCTAAGGTTGTATTTAACATAAGCAGTTAGAGTTGAAAGTTACGTTTATGGTATGGTTCGGAGCTTATAAATAAAAATGAAAAACATGTTTGTTAAAGTAGTTGGAGCTTATAAAAGTAAAAAATATAAAAATGTATATACAAATATGTTTTTCAATCAAAATGAAAGATACTTATGTCATTTTGTCTATCATAAGTCAAACTCATTTCATAAACTACTTCAAATGACTTATCATTATAGTTCTTATCGGGGCTTATGGTTTTAGTAACTTTGTCGAGCCAAAACAAGTTTATGAAAGACTTATAAAAAACGGTAAATTTAAGTCCCTATAAGTTTACGTGTCAGACACGTCCTAATTGTGATCGATAAGACCACAAGTTTTATAATATTTAAAAATTAAGAATGCTATCATTTTTTATTTAAACATTAAGATATATTTTGTATTTATAATTATAAAGTTTTCATAAATTGAACGTGTTGTGTTTTCCCTCTAATCCAATCTATTATTTCTTTCCAAAGTCCAAGACAAAAATTTTAAATCCAAAAGTTAGTCTCCCCAAATTATGTCATATATCTTCCCCTATTTCATCTCATTTTAAAAATTCTTGAAACCACTTTCAACATAACTCCGTCCATCTACAACCGACAATCTCCATCCACGTGAAGAATTATTTACAGTATGTAACCAAGTCTCGTTTTACTCTCTTGAAAGGTATAATGGTTTTCATTTTGAAACCTTGTTACATACCAATTGTATTATATAGCTTGGTTAGGGGTAATGGGGGTAACGGGGGTAATAATAATGATTGATGGAGGTTGGTTTGTTGTATTGTAGTTAATCATTGCACAATAATAGGTAATACTCCATTATATTTCAAATCGGTGTTATTTATTAACCACCCATTGCATTTCATAGTATTACTTTTCCCATTAACTACTCATTGAATTCATTACCTCCTGTTAACCCCCATTAATTGGGGTAATGAATAACTAATGGAATGAAAAGTAATTGTTGGTTATATACAATCTAATCATTTATTATCCATTAATGGTCAATAACTCATTACTCTACGATTTGAGTTGCATTCCATATTATATCATTTCCGTTTCCCTTTCCCATTACTCACTTTCAACCAAGCAGCCCCAGCAGCCCCTTAATGTTTTTTGTATTCATTGTTTTGATTGAACACAAGTTTATAATTTTTTCTATCGCCTCCCTACTTGAGAAGTTCCGAATGCAAAAGAATCATATTATAAGAGTAACATGTAACAAGTTATTTGAGTTTCTTCAGGTAATCAACGAGCTTTGCTATTTTGTAAAATTGTATTAATCACTCTAGTTTTGGTGGTTTCTTATGTAGACATGTCTTAGTATTTGCTGCTCTTGGTTGGAGGAATAATCAATCATCTTCGAAGGTAAAATTATTTAGATCCATATTATTACTTTTATTTGTTTCGTGATGGTTAGATTCTTCACATTCTAATGTAACAACACTTATGTGTTGCTAATTATAGTCTTGTTAAGTAGTGCCATAAAGTATTCAGGTTTTAATAGAAGTGCTGTCTGCAACAATGAGCCACCATATACGTTATGTCTAAATGTATGACAATATATTAACTAATTTATATGTGCATGATTTTTTAAACCTTATATCTCATTGTTTTGTTTTTCCAGGTAACATTGAAGAGACTAGTGGATTGAAGAGTTTGGTAGTTTAGGCTTTCTTTGAGTTGGACTAAATTTAGTATTATTCATTCATTAGAATAATAAATATGTTTTGTTTACAAGTAAAGATTACCTTTTGGTAGCATATAGGGGTGTTTGTTTCGGCTTATTAAACAGGCTTATGACTTATGTAATTTTTAATAAGTTTATAAGCTCATTTTCTCCGGTTTATGAGCTTATAAAGTTGCGCTTATAGCTTATTTAAAGTCATAAGTTCAACTTGATAAGCTCATAAGCCAAAAAAAAATGGGCTTATGAGCTTATGAAAAATTACATAAGCTCATAACCCGATTATATAAGCCGAAATTGAAATGTAATGTCAACTAAAAGATTTATACAGTAGTATATTACGGAGTATTATGTAATAGAATACTATTGATACATGTATTATGTTATGAGGGTGATCCTTTTAGGACTTTTATATTGGTACTGATATAAACAGTAATCCAACATTGGTTGTGTCCTATCAAAATAGCTTTTAGGACCTCAAAATCTGTTTCATAATGTGTTATGTGGAAAATATGTAATATGACTACACAGAGCGTCCTATATTATATGCTTATTAGGACGATATTGGTGTCCCATTATATTGTTAATAGGACTAAATAATTTGTTTCAAAATGATAGTCTTTGTTAGGTCGTCATAATCCGTCCCAAGCCTTTTTACAACGCCCTTAGATAGGACCAAAAAGTATTTGGTCCTATAAAATCAAAGGTCCCATAATGTAGCGTATTAACACATTTGTGGGCGTCCTATAAGTCCAAATTTGTTGTAGTGACATTTAATCTGACGTGTTCAAATACGAACACATAAGAGAATGCAAGTTAACGTGTTAGTTACAATTACAAAAACAATATCATTACATTAAAAACGTAATCTTTGGATATAAGTGAATTAAGACGTTGTATGGGGTTATTTCAACCCCACACATTTTACATGTTTGAGATAAAACACAATCCAAATCGATCTTTTTATAAGTAAGTGGATTGAAATTGCCACCTTTAATGTGCATACTAATTCTCTCTCACTTGTATAGGCTCGTGGAGGAAACTACCAAGTTGTCCAACACATCCGCGGTAACAGAACCGTCCTCAGTACACGACAAGACTATCCCTGAAACTCATTTGTTAGTTGATATAAGTGAAAGTCAAAACCGTGAAGTATCAACTCAAGCACCCATTCCAGCTGGTCCAGTGTCTACAGGTTTGGCAAAGACCGCATTTGGTGTGACCCATAATGCTTCTACTAATAATATAGTTCAAGTGGCCAACATAGAAGCGTCATCTGTAAGAGCTGCTCCTGGCAAGAAGCAGAACCGTGGAAAGAAGAGAAATTCTCAAAAGAAAATACGTGTTGAAGAACAGTAAGTTTTGATCATCTTATAAATATTTACTTGATTAATCATGAGTAGTCGTCTTATCTCATTTTTTTCAGATCATTGTGCATAACCTCTTTCTTGATATGAATTAGAGGTGGCAAGATGAGCAGGGTGGGCGGGTTAGATAAAAGGTCATAACCTGTTTCTTGTAGTCGTGTTTTTAGTTAAAATGAACAATGCAATATTTTTGATCAAATGGTTTTTGTAGTTGGCATCTAATAAAATCGTGACATAGTCTACAGAACATAGTGTTTCATATTTTCTGTAAATTCCGGAGTTTATCATAGATGCACACTACAAACTAAAAGCCATTTACTGACTAAAGGTTTTATTGACTGTTGATTACTTCAGTGAGTAAAGAGAGGATTTAACTAATATTTATTTTAGAAAATAATAGACCTAAATTTGACTGAACCCTTCCGCTTTGACTTTCAACCTTTTCCTCTTTTACTTTCTCTCTCTAAACATCTCTCTCTCTATCTCTAGAAACCATGGATCTGAAAACGCTACATTCATCTCCGCCATTGATGACGTCATCGAAGCTCAAGCTCCAGCTTCTACTTCTATAATTTCTAATCCGACGAAAGCTCCGGTGAAAGCTCCGGCTATATTTTCTGTTGCTGCTGATGACGGTAAGTCATCCTTCAATTATTGAATTTGTTCGTTTCTATACTAATCATCTCCTACTAGTTCGATTTTATGTTGAAATGCAATCATGTATCCTCTAGTTTTGATGATTTAGTTTACCGTGACCTAATTTTATTGATTTCTATCTATTCAATAAACTGAATATTGACATAGGTATTGCAATTGTTGTAAGGTGTTAACAGTTTTATACAGGATGATGTTCGATTGCGCATTTGTTTCAAAACTCCGGTGATGGCCTCTCTTGCTGATGACGGTAAGTTATCGTTCACTTATTATTTCCTGTTCGTTTCTATACGAATCAGATCCTTCTAGCTCAATTTTCTGCTCAGATGCACTCATTTTTCGTCTACTTTTGGTGATCTAATTTATCGTGACCTTCAAATTTTATCGATTACACAGGTGTTTGAAACAGGTACTATAATGGTTGTGAGGTTTTCACGATTTCATACAAGACGATGTCCAAGGATCTGAGAATTGAAGCTATGCAGTTCACAAGGTTGCAAAATAGTTCTCTATTTCAATTATAATTATTGAATTGTTTTGCTAGCTAGATAATATTTGTTGTATGCACGCCAGGTGTTTCATAAAATGTCAAATAGAAAACATGTTATGTTATATTGAATTAAGTACCTAAAAATAGTTTGAACGTATACAAAACTATTTCAATATACATTTCTTAGTTATGCACTACTTATGCATGATTTTTGTAGGTATTTCTGTAGGTGGCATCTATTGCACTTGTTTTTAGGTTGTTGATTGACATTTGTGATCTTGTTAGCTGGTATTAAAAGGTTGTGTTTGTTGACTTGTTCTGCTAGAAACCATTACAACATTTGCATAATTTGACTTACCAACTGATACAGATGACAGATCATCATGAAGAATATATCGATCATTTAAAGGTAAGTTGTTCCAAACTTTTTCTTATTTATTGTATTTCGTTTAACATTTTCATAACTTTATCATTGAACAATATGTGACATCTAATGATTTATTTGTCATCGTTTGAGATATATTTGGATGGTTGTAATCTTTAGGTACATGCAGATTGCACCGAAATCTATGGAAAGCATTTTAAAGGTACATCTGATTTACTAGCTATCTTGTTAAGATTTTAAGGAGTTGAAACAACGATTACTCCAAAGTTTCATTTATTTATATCATTTGATCGAAATGGCATGTTTAGTGGTACACGTAGTGATAGAGATGGTGACCGTGGGTCTTGGCAGCCTCAGATGGTGGCAAAGGCTGTGTAAGACCTAAATAGCCAAGCATCACAAAAACTGGTATAGTTATGATTTCTTCATGTAGTAGTAGCTTTTTTTTATATATATATTAGTTTTGTTAATGCTCTCAACCTTAGTGATTTATATTTATTGGTTCAAATAAGTAACAAAATTGGGCCAAAAATGAAACATGTCAAATGTCAAAAGTCGTTCAAAGGGTATAGATATTGCATATAATCTCTTGTTGTAACTGCTATCTTTATAAAGTTGTGTGTGTATTTTCACTCTTTTTCGACATTCACAAAGGTAGCTATCAGTTTTTGTTTTCTTGATTTGTAACAGTTTTGCACTGAATTTTAGAAACTTTAAAATCATATGTGATGCTTATGTAGTTGTGTTATCTTTCAGGGATTTCCACTCCAAGTATTTACTTCTTAGATACAAGTTGTATGAAGTACCATGTATCGGAAATTTTCCTAGAAAGCCACCAATGAAATTGGTGAGCACCGAGATAACCTCACTCCCCTGTTTTATTTAAATTGATCTTGATTACAAGTTAGTTATAACTAATCATGTCTTATTAACTACATGTTTTGCTTATTTAATGACACTGTAATAGGCTTGGTGAGTCCTGATGGTTTCCAATTTGAATTCATTTGACCAAATATCGTTATGAAAAGGAAACAGTTAAATGAAATCAACCAAACTTTGTCTTTTTTACTCGTTGTTTTATTTACTTTATTATATAGTTCTGCATTAGATATATATTACCCAAGATACGTGAGTTTCCCAAATACCAAAATGGAAAACGATATCATCTGTTTGGACCAAAAAAGCAACAACTTTCATCCTTTTCTTTTAGGTTTCGAGTTCTTGTGAACTAATTGTGTATTTAATTTGTGATGTTTCCAGATATGCAGAAAAGCTTGTTAAAGAGGTACTAACGCCCAAGGTTTGAATTTTTGTTTCCTGCATTTATTTATCTGTCTCCAGCTAATAGATTCTATTCGATTATGTTCATTGGCAGATTTGTGCCTGAAACACCAGTAGGGCTCTACTTGGCGATATATTTTTTTTATTGCTTTCTTTTTAGTTAATTTAAGAATGAACTAATTTTGTAATATTGTTATTTTGGAATTGATCAGAAATAAAAGCATTTTTTGTTAATGTTCTGTGATTATTTTTTTTATTGTAACATTATTAATATATTATTATTATAATAAAAAAAATAAATAGAAGAAACAGAAAAATAAAATTAAAAAAATACCATAACTTTTACTGACTAATATTTAAGTCAGCTAAAAGTCCTATTATAAAAGTTTTGAAAACCTTTAATGACTGAAGTTGTTCAGTAATCAAATGGTTTGAACCTTTTGGGACTGAAATTTAAGTCGTAATTGACTTTTAGCGATGGCGGCAAATAGTGACTGAATTTTTTTCAGAAGGAGTAGCCCAAATGGTCTTTGTGACTGTTTTTAGACTTTTCCTGACACTTTTTTTCAGTCACTAAAAGTCATTTATCTTGTAGTGATGCTATCATCGTGGCAAATAAAAGCTGCTAAATTTCACAATTGTCAAGTTGACTAGTGAATTAAAATGAACATTCGATTCATAAAACCTTTGTTATGGACTTATTTCAGGTCACCAATACCTGCCGTACCTCTGACTCAAGTTCCCATATTCTCGACACAACAAGTGCTTGTATTGTGTATTTTTTAGGTGAGCCAACTTCTTTTTCCTTTCTTTCTTTTTTTATCACATTTTCTTGTAACTTAAGTAATGGAAATAAGTCAAATAACACTACTGTCGTCACATACTTTTACGCTTTGCTCTTGACGCTTATTGCAAAAAGACTTCAATCTTTGAAGAAATCGTTGCATTGATGGTTGCAGACTATTCCATGCGGTCGAGTTTGTGGGTTGCTTCCTGATTTGCCTTTTTTAGTTGTAACTTGTAAAGTAGTACATTTTAAGAACTTTATTTTGTTACATGGATTAGTTGTAGGATTGTTTGTCATGTAACGGTTACTATGCAAGACTAATCATATCTAATTGATGCGCGGTTTGTAGGTTGTTGTTAGTACTCTTTTTGTTTTAATATCGTAAAACGTTGTGTATAAGTTTCTGATAAGTTACTGTCAACGATAATAAAGATTAAAGATGGTATTGTTTCTAGTCACGATTTAAACACTAAGTCTAAAATTTTTACCGTTAATAACCGAAACCGCTTTAAATTAAACATGTTTTTGTGATATCTAAATGTTAAGTGAAAAATAACAAAAAGTCAGGATGGCCGAGTGGTCTAAGGCGCCAGACTCAAGTTCTGGTCTTCGAGAGAGGGCGTGGGTTCAAATCCCACTTCTGACAATTTCTTTTTTTCGGTTTTATAATTTCCATATTTGGTCTCTTAACTTTTGCTTAATGTCTATTTACATCCCTCTCAACTTTTATTCCCATACTAAAAACATAAGATATAAGATATGACTCGTCTTTGATAAACACTCTTTGAAAAGAATAATGATTAGCATACTTAAACATAGTATGTATCAAACGTAAAACAATTGAAACAAATTATTTATCTCTCTTCTTACGCACTAATCCTTTTGACATATGTCATGTCTTTCTAATTAGACATATCAATCACTTTTCGTTTGAAAAGAAAAGTTTTATTATTTTACGACATTATAAAGGTATGAGTTGAATTTTGACAACTAAAACGCTTTTAAGTGAGAAACGAATTAGATTTTATTGGGTTTACTAATTCGTTTCAAAACATAAAATATCATTTACATTTCAACCGGTGCACACCTAATATTCATCTTTTGAACTTCATCGTAAGTTAGGAACTGGAGATATTTTTGTATTAGTGTTTAGACATCGACTAGTCTACGACATGGGAGTACTAATGCCTTCAATGGTGTGAAGTCGTAGATTGCCAACGATGGCTTATAACAAACTTAAACTAGAAGGAAAGGCAAACAATGTACCTTTTGTTGACGAAACTATGGAATATAGATACGTCGACTTACAAATTAATGAAACTTTTATGAAATAGTTGTTCAATGACCGAGTTTTTAAAAAATTCGGTACATTGGCAAGTAGTAAGTGGAAAAACTTAGAAATGAATAACAATGTGTAACAAGTGCATTGTTATCTAATGCTATAAGTATATGGACATCATGATTTTGAGTTTTGGTATTGACTCGTTTTATTTTTCTTTGAGATAAATTTAAAAAAAAAAAAAAAAAAAAAAAGAATAATAACAAAAACCTAATTTACGTTTCAATATTTACCACTTTGCAATCACGAGAAATTTCACTTTTTAATAAATAAATTTGCTGGTCAATAAATTGATAAGGTTCAAAGACTTTTCAATATTAAAATTAGAAAAAATAAACATATGCAATATGATGCTATTATAATAATATTACGTATTAAATATGATCTTAATTTGAAAAACAAATCATTTAATAAATGCAATTAATATAACCCTCAAACACAAATTATATAACTTTTTATATATCTTATCTACTAATTTCCATTTCTTATATAAATAAATAAATAAATAAATAACGAAATTATATATTTATGGTGATATTTACAAATATATATATATTTTTTTTTAAATCATAATGAATAAGTGAAAAACCATTGGATAATTCAAAAAGGGAAAAAAAATCACAACAAACTTATGATATCAGATAACTTATAATTTTTAAATTTTCAAAAAAGGAAAAATAACAAACAAATCTTTTATCCACTTAAGAATCATCTCCTTATTCTCCTATATAAACACCAAACATTAACACACACAAAACAAAAACAACAATAACATTTATATTTCATTTTTTTAATCAACAATGGTTATTGCTAAAGATGATTCTCGTATTTCATCTATGGAAAAAGGCGATCTCGATTTAACCGAATCAACTAATTATAAAATCCATTTAGCTCAAAAGGTACATTTATTCATATTTGTCCTTAACGGAATTGAGTATAGTTGTTGTTGTACTACTACTTATGTTAATGTTTATTTTTTATGTTTTGTATAGTTGTTAGCAGAACTCATTGGCACATATTGTGTTATATTCGCTGGTTGTGGATCCGTAGCGGTTAATAAGCTTTATGGAGGAACTGTAACGTTTCCAGGAATTTGCGTAACGTGGGGATTAATCGTTATGGCAATGATTTACACCGTTGGACATGTTTCCGGTGCACATTTTAATCCGGCTGTAACTATAACATTGGCTCTTTTAGGGTCATTTCCTTTTAAAGAGGTATGTAATATTTAACTTTTAATGTAAATATTTTTTGTAGTTATGAAAGTTTAATTAATTTAATGTAAAATATGTTATGTATAGGTGCTATTTTATATACCAACACAACTACTGGGATCGATTCTTGCTAGTGGAACGTTGTCGTTGATAATGAATGTGACTCCACAAGCGTTTTTTGGAACTGTACCGGCTGGTTCAACGTTTCAATCGTTTGTTGTCGAGATTGTGCTTACGTTTATTTTGATGTTTGTTATTTCGGGTGCTAGCAATGATCATAGAGCGGTATGATTTCTTTTTAATGATAGATTGATAGTTACCAATCACCTTTATTTCCACAATCAAAATTATTCAATTATTTGATTTTCTAGATCAAATAATTCAATATTATTATTTTCGAAAGGAAAGTGATTTGTACACAAAACGTAGCTCTTTTTCGGGTTTTCTAACTTTTATTCGATCATAAATGCAGATTAAGAAACATGGAGGGATCGCAGTTGGAATGACCATTATGTTAAATGTCTTTGTTGGAGGGTAATTTTTATATTTTTATTAATTTTTTTTTATTTTTTTTTTTAAATTTAAAATATTTTTAATAAATTTATTTTCAGGCCAATTTCCGGTGCATCAATGAATCCGGCAAGAAGTCTTGGACCGGCGATAGTGAAGTGGACATTCAAAGGAATTTGGGCCTACATTTTTGGCCCAATAATCGGAGCAATTATTGGAGGATTTGTTTATAATTTATTAAAGCCGATTGATAAATCTTTTACTGATATTGTTAAAATAAATCGGTGAATTAATAATAGTAATTGTTATTCACTATTTATATATTTTTATTAATTTTTTGTAATATTTTATGATTGAAACACTTTTGGATATTGGTAACTAGTGTGTGCTTTTCGTTGTTTTGGATATTTATTTTAATAAAATTTTGAATTCATATTTTATTTTAATGAAGGTTTTGTAATTATATAATGATTATAGTTGACATTATGTTACTTTACATTCGTAATGAAAACTTTCGGGTTTCCATTGTTGTTTCGTTATTCATGATACATTTCGTTTAACGATGAAATTCACTAACAATATAAATTTATATGGAATGTTAGTAACGTAACTAATTAATAGTGTCTCCATTCACAAAACCACTATTAATTAGTAGTTTATTATTTTTGACCCTTAATTTGTAGTTTTTACATTTTATCAAAAATTTATATTATACTACATTTTTTTGTTAAACCAAACACTATCTTAAACTAAAAATCCGAAACATCCATTAGAAAGAGAAAAATAAATTATTTTTTATTTCGACCCACCCTAGCCGACTCGAGCCAAGCCGGATGGTTATGTGGCTTAGGAAAAGTGCATTCAGGAGTTGCTAAATGTTATTTATTAACAACCAATAAATACTAGTAAGAATCATGATCAAATAATAACTAAATTATAGTAATAACTTTAAAGAAGCCACAAGATGATGGTCGTAAATAATGGATACATTCCTCCTATAATTAAATCTGCTTGGTGCCTATGAATGCGTGCCAGAAATCATTTTTAATTCGATGGGCTTTGGGCTTCCAATCCAGCAAACAATCTAATCCAGTCAGAGCAAGTAATCCGATCCAGCAAAGTCCAGAGGCACCAGCGCAAAACCAACACATACACACGTGTTAAGCAAAGGAGAGGTATTTTTTTTAGTGCTTTCTTCGCTGGCGTTTTCTGCTTCCCTTTGGTTGACGCGTGTCTTCTTCGTGTTCCCTCAGGCGTGTCTTCTTCGTTTTCCCTCATTTGCTTCTGTTATTCTTGTGGAGCTGCTCACTGCATTTGTTTTTTTGGGAAGGTATGATTTCTGTTGTTTGTTGTTGGCGTCAGTTGTTGTGGTCTAACTAGATGGTTGTGCCTAATAGGATAATGAATCTTAAATTGCCTTCTTATTAACTTGAATGGGTTCTGTATCTTTCAGAAATCTTTACCAATAGGATAGTGGAGTTTCTTTTTAAATTCTTTTAATCACTAATTTCTCATTTTTTCCGGCCTCGAAAATGCAGACTGAAATTTGTTAATCTAGCTTCTCGGTTTTGTTAATTGTATTTATTTTTCTTAACCCATAGTTTGATTTTTATGAAGGTTTTGTTAGTTGTATTTATTTTTGTTAACCCATAAGTTGATTTTTATGATTTTTATTAAATTTTTATTAAATTAACCGGATATGAAAACGCTCTAAAATCACACATTTCTAGCTTTGCTTGATCGCTCAAAATCTAAAATCAATTCTCAGGTTTATCGATAAATATGGTACCCATATAGTTGTTGGAGTAAAGATGGGTGGTAAAGATGTAATTTATCTAAAGCAGTTGCAAAGTTCAAATCTTGAGCAGTCACAAGTACAAAATTTGTTAAAGCAATTAGCAGATGAGGAATTGTCCGAATATGTATCAGAAGCTTCTCTTTCAGACTCTGTAAACCAAAAGGTATGTTCGTTCAACAACCGTTACCATTTTAGCTTTTTATTTCTTTAAATGTTTTATCCATTTCACCCGTTAGACACAACGCATAACCCAAATCGACCCCATTAGCAATGTTCGTCGAAATTTTTTAAAATAGTTTGCAAATTACAAAAAAATGTTATACAGGATGAACGGAGTGTAGCTTGGGATCTCCCTCCAATAATTGCAAATTCTTTAAGACCAGGTGTTGTTTCCCGTTCTAAGAATGATGTGAGCTTTTATTTTATGACTCTTATACTTCTTTGTCAATTGGGTTTATGTTAATTATAGACATTTTGAGTAATTTTCGTTCAGGATTTATTAAGCGTTCATGTTCGTAGAGGAGGAATTGATGAAGGTCAAAGCCACAAGAGTTGGCTTTCGACTGTATCACAAACGCCTAATGTCATTTCTATGTCGTTTGTTCCAATTGTTGCATTATTAAGTGGTGTTCGTGGTAGCGGATTTTTAAGTCACGCTATTAATCTTTATCTTAGATGTAAGTATTCTTTATCTTTAGAGGGATTTAAAAGTTCATTATTATGTTTGTTGTGTCCGATAATATTAAGAGTTTCCGCGAATCTACACTAACTGGGTTAATTTGGACTGTAAGAATAACCTGACACAACATATATGTGCAGCCTTCTGATGGAGGTGTTGTTAAAAGGTCAGCAGCAAGCATGCTTAGCGGGAAGAGACCTGCTCCGGCTGCTGTGAGTTTCATTTATATACTAATAGGATGTTTTCGTCAAATCCTTTCAATTGCACCAAAAGCTTTAACGCATTTGCAGCTAAGCTTTCGGAATTTGAAGCCATAGAGTTATCGTATGTTCCACATTCTTTCCGCCTTTGTATTGTTGAAAGCGGATGAAGAAAGTAGAGCAGAGTGACAGTAGTTCGGATGATGATGAATACGTCAAACAACAACTTCCCAATGTAACTAATTATACAACTTTCCTCCTCTCACAGTTAAAGTTTATACATGTTGGTTGGCTCATTGTATCTTTCCCTTTTGTTTATTTTGCAGCAGGGGGATAATGATGAAGATGAAGAAGACTATGACTCGGAAATGGAGGTCATCAATGTAAATACAACTTAATTGTATTTTCTTATCTATCGTCCGTTGATAAATGTAAGTTTATTTTTCTTAAATCAGTTGGAGAATGAGGAAGATGCTTCTGAAAACGAAGACAGTGATACTAACGGAGAGGATGACAATGATGAAAACGAGAGTGATGATGATATTGACATGAAATTTGAAGAAAACACTCATGCTGACGATGAGGATATAGAAGAACTTGAGAAGGAGTATAATGATCTTCGGCACGAACAACAGTAATATTTTCTCTCTTCTTTTGAAAGACAACCTTTGCTCTTCATGTTCTGTTATTTACTTATGCACAGGTCCTTTTTATGTTTTATCTCAAACTTGTCAAACGGGTAAAGTCAATAAATGAAATGGGCTAAGTGTATTTCAACCCGAATCAGATATTTTGACCTGCTCATTTGCCACTTGTGTTTGCTAAAGCGTTTAAATTATTGTACAAACACAAACTGAAACTGTTTCTGTTTTTGAAATTAGTTGATGTTAAACGATATAATTTGACATTCCGAATCACACTAAATTTTTGTATTATTTGTTACTTGTGAACTTTTGCAGAGATCTTTTTTAGAAACATACGACGTGACCAAGACGAGGATCTTCTGAAAGGCCAGTCAGTTAAAATTCAAAAGGTATGTGTATCTAGGTCTTGAGGTCCGTGAAAATAATTATAATTCTTCATCAGGTAATTGGGCTGAACGGGTTTCAAAATCAAGAGAAAGTGACCGTAATCGCGTTGAGACATCTACCGTGACTGGTCTAGAGTAAGTACATTTTGTTACTGTTTAAGCAATAATATCTTCTAATTGCACTTTTTCGTTTTAAGGTGAGTTACGTTTTCGTTATGTCTTTGTTCATCTCCGTTTGCAATCTCTGGTATTGTTGGTTGCATTACATGGAAACGGAAAACAGGTAAGTCCATGAGCCATATATGACAGTACTTCTTCATCGGCTTCATTATTGTTGCTTTAATATACCACTAACACGGATGTTGTATAGTTCTGATGCTACACGGTCACATGCTAAATTAGTTGCCTGTGAAATAGTATAATGGCATTTTGATGTTTCTATAGACACTGTGGTATCTGCTTTCCTATCTTTATCATATTTCCGTTCACTGTTAGGGCTTTGCATCCATGATTTAACGTAATTTGTGTTTTATGTTAAGAGTTTGTGTAATTTTTTTGATTTAAATGTTTGTTGAGTGTAGGTGCGTAAATGGTTGGGAAAGGTGGAAAGCGTTTCTTGGGTGGGAAGACTAATGCTGCTGCCGCGGCTAATAAGGATAAAGATAAGAAGAGACCGATCTCGCGGTCTTCACAAGCTGGATTGCAGGTATATATTTATATACTTATGTTAGTGATTATATTCTGATGTTGTGTCATTGTGTTAATAATAATAATAAACATGTTCCATCGATCAAAGAATCGTAGTTTTGTCTATTGATGGTCTTAAATCCCTACAAACAGCTACCATGTATGCAAAAACGCTATTCAATAGAAATAAAACAAAAAAAATTATTGCAATATATTGACACTTACTTAAAATCATATCCACTTCCTGTTCGGCTTTTAAACTTTGATTTTGTATCACAAGTCCTGTTGATGGCCATTCAAAACGCGCCACCCGGATTTGATTACAATCGGGATTGTTTATTTAGGGGTGTTTGTTTAAGCTTATTTAGGGGCTTACCGGCTTATGTGATTTCGGTTAACTTTTATAAGTCATTTTTTACGGCTTATTTTGGGTTATTATCGATTATTATGTCATAATAATTGATAAGAAGCTGATAACAAAATATATAAAAGTGGGCTTATAAACATTTTTATATTTTTGGCTGATGAAAAATGTTTATGCTTTTGTGATTATTTTAGGGTGAAATGGTTTTTTGTTTCTAGCAAAACCCAAATGAATTTTGGATTTTGTTTTATTTGAATTTGGATTGATTTTTTTGTTTTTCGGTATTTGTTAGGGAGAGGGAAGAGTAGGGATCTTAAAAACCACGGTGGCAATCAAGAAACTGGACAAAGAAGGTAAAGAGGCTCCAAAGGCATTTTGTAGAGAATTAATGATACCAAGTTCTCTTCATAATCCTTTTATTGTTCCACTTGTGGGGTTTTGTATTGATGAGGAGGGCGGTTTGTTCTTGGTTTTCAAGTACGTTTCGGGTGGAAGTTTAGAACGCTATCTACGAGGTACTAATTCTTTCACCTTTTGATTTCGGATCTTCAAGTTTGATTGTTTATTAAGTTAGAAAATCCATATTTTGTAGAAATGAGAAATGTTAAAAATGGTGGGTCGAAACTTCCGTGGTCAGTAAGGTATAAAGTTGCTATTGGTGTTGCTGAAGCTGTGAGGTATTTGCATAATGGAACCGAAAGATGTGTTGTTCATAGAGATATCAAACCTTCAAACATCCTTCTTTCTTCAAGAAAATCACCTAAGGTGAGGAAGAAATTTGATATTTACAATAGTTTAGAGGTGCCAAATTTAACCCATTTACTAACGAACGGGTTAACTGTTGCCAAAAGTGTACTAAATCATGTTATCTTGAAATTACATTATTATTAGGAAATTGCGAACGGGTAACGCAATTAAAGGGAGAATACCCGCCTTTATAGGAAATTGGTCATTGTTACAGGTATTGTAAGTCGGCATCTCCAGCAAACATCTATGAGATATAACTGTCTAATTATTTACGAGTTTTTTAATATAAGTTATTATTGATGTTCTATAGGAGGTTTGAAGGGATTGTGTGTTTATTATAAACTTAGAACACAAGATAAAATCCTTAAAAAGATTTCAAAACTTTAACAATCATCAACAATATGAATCTTTACAGTAATCTTCTTGAGCTTCATCGCCAACATATTCATCAGTCGTATGTATGTTTTCCGCGAAAATGGTCGTCTATCTCCACACGTAAGTATTCATTTTGTGTATCGATGTTAAATGTACATGTATGAGTTAATTACACGGATGGTCCTTAACCTTATACCCAAATGGCACTTTCAGTCCTAAATTTTGGATAATTACATGGCTAGGCCTTTATTTGGAATCTTTGCACACGGACAGTCCTTTGGTCCGTTAGGGTTAACTCAATTCCGTTAGTTATATCATAATGACCAATTTACCCTTTTTGTCTTATTCGCAAAGGACCGTTTTTGTAATTTTTTTTTTCTTCTTTTATTTGTTTTATAGCAATTGTTTATATAGGACTCCAATGGGTTCAACAATGGCGGATATCTCAAACGCAATAAACCAAATCAATTTCAAGAAACAAAACCTCCATGAATCATTCCTACATCTTCAATCCCACTCCAATTTCAATCTCAACTGGTCGGATATCGATTCCTACTTCACAACCATCCAATCATCCCTCCAATCCAAATTCAATCTTCTCCAAACCCTAAACCCTAAACCTGACCCGGAACCGCATCCAACCCGACCCGAACTCATTTCATTCTGCAAGAATTCAAATGGGTCAGGGCTAAAACAGTTTATAGCTAATTCCCCAGATCGTTTATTAATCCTGGAAGAGCTTCCTGATGCTTATCGGTTCGCACCGGACCCTGCAGGGATGGTTTTGGAAGCGTTGGACGGGTTTTATAGTTCTGGTTGTAAGGGGAGTGAAATGCGGGTGTTTAGGAGTAGTTGTTTGATTATGTTGGAAGGGTTGGTAAGGGTTAAACCGGATGTTAGGATTGGGTTGAAGTATAAGGCGATGGAGAAGGCGGCTGAGTGGAACCGGTATAGGATTTTGAGTGATAAAGGGAAAGAAGAGAATGCGTTCGGGTTCTTGCTTCTTGTGGGGGCTTATGGGTTGATTGATGGGTTTAGTATGGATGAGGTTGTTGATTGTTTTGTTGATGTTGCAAATAAACGGCAGGTTTTTGATTTGTGTCGACTAATTGTTCCGGATAAGAACATAAATGGTGAGGATTTGCAACTCTACGTTTGAGATATCCTTCCAAGTTATTAATTGTTTATATATATATATATATATATATATATATATATATATATATATATATATATATATATATATAAACAATTGCTATAAAACAAATAAAAGTTGAAAAAAAAATTACAAAATCGGTCCTTTGCGAATAAGACAAAAAGGGTAAATTGGTCATTATGATATAACTAACGGAATTGAGTTAACCCTAACGGACCAAAGGACTGTCCGTGTGCAAAGATTCCAAATAAAGGCCTAGCCATGTAATTATCCAAAATTTAGGACTGAAAGTGCCATTTGGGTATAAGGTTAAGGACCATCCGTGTAATTAACTCTACATGTATAGACTCTTATTCATGTTTTTTGATCTTTTAAATATTGTTATTTTATAGGAAATGCTTGCTTAGGAGTACCGGTTCGTGTTGGATCGGTCTCCCTTCGTGGTACATTTTTTAAAATCTTTGGTTTGAATACTATTTATGTTATGATTTTTTTCGTTAAAAATGTTGTCTTTTGATTTCAGATTCAAGTTCAACATTAGTAGTTCCTAGATGTACTTTAAATAGGACTGCAAATCCGTTTGAATCAAACGAGATTCCAGATTACGCTCCGAAAATATCTCATGTATATATATTTACATAATATTACTTTTTGTACTATTTCTGTTTGATCAAAAAGTTTTGGTTTTTTGGTTGTATGAGGTTTCTGATTTTTCTTTGTGTTTGTATCATAAGCCCGAAAAGAAGGCGGCCATGATTATTGAAGTTTTACAGAACGCGAATTCGATATTGCCTCAAGTAATTCTTCTTAGTACAATTGTGGCTTTCATACGTCCATCTTCTTTCTTATGGTTTACTAGCAGGTTAACTAATATTCTTTTGTATTTTTGCAAATTACTCGGGAGTGACGGTATCCAAAAAAGCACGATCAACAGCGACAGAGGTCACGGAAAACACATCGAGCAGCCGCCAAAACCGGAAATATCGTTATCGTTTTCAAGAATCACCTGCACCCATTCCCGTGCGACGACATACGTACAAGAACGAACCCGTGCAACGCACGGGAAATCCTCTAGTTTATATTTAGAGGGGAACAAAAGTGTAGGAAAATTTATAATGTCAATATGTATTTAGAGGGTATATTTGATATGGACTTTTAAAAAGTTTTTTGTAAGAATTTTAAGCTTCTAAATCTAAAAATAAAAGTACTAAAATATAAAAGATTCGTTTAGTTATTAGAGGATTTAAGATTTTAATATAAAATATAAGCCCCAAATCTCTTTCAAAGAGATTGAGACTTTTAGAAAACCCTGAAGAAAAGCTCAAGTTACGCATGTAGCTACAAATTCTAACTCCATTTTACGTCAAACACACATTTCGTGTCATATGTCACCTTATTTGTGTAGTAGATGACATGGAATGACATGCTCATTTGACATGTTTTCGTACATTATATGACATGACAAGTAACGTAATAAGCATATATAACATAATACGTAAGATCTTTCATATATTGTTACAAAGTTAATATTTTTAATTGATCATACTTCTAATATATTTCATTTCTAATTTATAATCGTTCAGAATACAGTTTAATACTATTGATTGAGTAAAAAATTTAGTACTATAGATCCTAAATTTGACTAACTGGAACTTTTAGTACCCTATATCTAGGGCTGACTATCGAGCGTAAACCAAATCACTCCTACGAAAACCAAAACTGAGCCAAGCCCTGTAAAATCAAAACGTATAGGACCGACAGGCGGATCAAGTTGTGTTTGGTTCAATCTCAAGTTACCAATTTAACCTGGTTTCTCAGTTTCGCTCGAACGAAGCATTTTAACGGGTCGTGAGTTGGGCCGGATTAGATTGAACCAAGGACCAAAGATGAGAAATAACGAGTTAAATTATTTTATATTTTTACTAACCATCATAAAATAAATTTATATGATATTTTCACAAAAACAGTTAACTTAAAACTGTAAAAAGTACTAAAATTTCATCTTAGTCAAATTTAAAGTATCATTCTTCACCGTTAATAATTAAAGTTAATTAAAACTAAATCAAAAATACTAAACTTTATTTTAGGATTACTCTTTTAAGTCCACCTATCTTCCACCGCCAAACCCTAATATTCAATACCTACCTGATGTTGTTGGAATCAACATCATCAAAACTCGTCAAAACAGTGTATGCCAATAGTAATATGAAAACAATATATATATATATATATCTTTTAATATTTTCTTTTTATAATATATAAATAAACTAACCCTTTTACTTTAAATAATTTAACATTTATTTTAAATAATAATAATTAAATAAAACTAATTAACCTTTATACTTTAAACTAGATTATTGTCCCGCGATAGCGTGGAAAAAAATAAAAATTAAATCGTAAATTGTATGTTTATATAGATTTTAATTTATTATAAAAAAATAATGTTATACGTATAATATATATATATATTTTTATATTTATACACATGCTGCTTATAATTATAATAACATATAACACATTAATTTTATTCACATGTTTTGATATTTTGTATTAGAAGATTTTAGAATAATAATAAGGTAAATCATAGTCCAAATTGAATGATTCTATAAATAAATTATGATTATGTTTTTTTATTTTAGTAGAGATGGAATGAAAGAGATAATGCAATTATATATTGTAAAAGGTTGTAAAATGAAAATAATTTTTGATGACATCATCAATCTGATCTAACGGTTGGTATCAAATAAGTTAACTCATCCAATGGATCTTACTTTACCATGTGACATTTAAGGCCTCTCTTTTATTATATATTAAAGATAATCTAACACTTGTATTTTAAATTAATTTTAGAAAAAATACAAAACATATTTTTTCTTCAAATACATACACATTTTTAATATAAAAATAAACTAAACTTATTTTTATTGTTTTACGAGTGTTATGCTTTTTCCGTCCTATTTACCCAATATTTTTAGTTTTTTATATATTATAAAAAGAAAATAAAATTATTTGCCACTTGGCAAATTAGTAACCGTTATATGGAAATCTAACTTTAATTTTAACCATTATATCATTTTGATGATGTCATCACTAATAATTTCATTTTAACTCTTTTACTTTATATAATTTAACCCTTATTTTATATAGTAATAATTAAATAAAACTAATTAACCTTTCTACTTTAAATAATTTAACACTTGTATTTTAAATCAATTTTAAAAAAATACAAAACATATTTTTTCTTCAAACACATACACATTTTTAGTATAAAAAAAACCAAAATTATTTTTATTGTTTTACGAGTTTTTTGCATATAAACGGAAATATATCATATAAAAAAAATCTTCTGTTTTTTTTTTTCGTACTATTTACCCAATATTTTTAGTTTATTTATATATTATAAAAAGAAAATAAAATAATTTTATTATTTTACGAGTGTTTTGCATAAAACGGAAAACATATCATATAAAAAAATCTTCTGTTTTTTCCTCTCCTTTTTAAGCAATATTTTTAATTTTTTTATATATTATAATTATTTTACTTTTAATAAGGTTTTTTCCGAATTTCACGATAAATGTTTTATTTAACTTCACATTTGGTAACATAACCATTTTGTATATATGACTAATAGCTTTCTATTAATCTTTTTATATAAGTTATATGTTTTTTGATAACATTATATTTTTTTGATATAATTATCCGCGTATTAAGCGGGTCAATAAGCTAGTATATATATATATATATATAGGGTGAAGATCCCCTACACTTTATTTTTAAAATACATTTTATATAAACATCCCAAAATCAATTAAAAAATTATTTTAAAAATAGTAAAAAAAAAAGTTAATTTTTTTTTCCGAAGAATCATCCTAAAATAACTTTTCTAATCGTTTTATGAAATAAATAAAAATCGATTTTTTTGATTTTGTTTTTCGAAAAAAAGTCCTAGATGCATTTTTCTATTTTTTTTATAAAATACATCTATTTATTTTCAAAAATCTATTTACTTTTTGGATAGAACTATATTTTAGTATAAATATTACAATTTTCTTATTTTTGAAAAATATATCGATTTTTCTGAAAAAATGCATCTATAGAAAAAAAAATGCATCTACGATTTTTTCTTTTTAAAAAAAAAAACAAAAAAGGTCAAATTTTTTTATTTTATAAAACGATTAAAATGTTATTTTAGGATGATTCCTCGAAATAGTTTTGAAAAAAACATTTTTTTTATTATATTTAAATTAATTTTTTAATTGATTTTGGAGTGTCATGTATAAAATGTATATTAAGAATGGAGTGTACTCTCTCTCTCTCTCTCTCTTATTTTGAAATTAACCGATATATTTAAATCGATTACTTACAACATTTATTTGTTCACAACTTTAAAGCAATGGTATATTTTATCTTGGCTTTAAAGCAATGGTATATTTAATTTGGTTAATCCATAATGTTTTTTTTATATGATGTACATTGAGCGTTAGCAAAAGTATTGAAATATCGGTATAGTATGGGCACCGAACCGGTATCGGTATTAACTGAATATAAACGATACAATACTTGGTACCACATTTTCCAAATATTCGGTATTCGGTACCAACGATACCGGCATTTTACCAGTTTTTTGGGTATTTTGTATGGTACCGTACCGACCGATTTATTCGTCCGGTATTCAATACCGAATAAATAACTAAAAATAAAACTGGTACCAATCGATTTAGTACGGGACTGATACCACGCTCAACTTATTGTAGACAATTACATTATGATTAACCAAATTAAATATCAAAACAAAACAACATTATGAAATAATATTAGTTTGGTTTTGGTCAAGCTAAATTTTACCAAAAAACCTTCTATTTCGTTGAGGTTTGGACATCCATAAGAAACTATTTTACTTATGAAAATGGGGTACACCAATTAAGTCCATGAAAGGGACTTTATTTTTTTACAAATTTCCAGCAAAGTTGTTTGCCAGAATTAGCATGAGTGAACTATACTAATGCTTGGTGGCCTAAAATATAGCTTTTCAAATTTGGGCGGCCATTTTTAATTCTTGGGTAGTCTGTCTATGCATACGTTGTTAGATAATCGGTTTTAGTTTTAGATCGAAAACCTTGAATTATTCGTTGAATTGTGAAACACTTTTTCAATTAGGCAGTTCGACCTTATATCGTCTTTGGTACCACGAAATCCAAATTGGGATAAGGTAACAACTCACATTGTTTCTAGGCAATTCGAAATCAAAGAAATAATATCAGACGGTGAGTATATGTTCATCTGTTCAAATGAGACCAATTATCTTCCCAAATATCTCTCTACGGTTGGAAATGAAAGGGTTTGTGACCTTTCATTTTGACGGGAAATGAAGAGTTTTATTTTGCCAGGAAAAGTCTATAGAGAACTTGGTAGACTAAACATACCATTTAAGTCGGAAGGGTGCCACACACCCAGCAAGGAGCGCGGCTCCCACTCGTCCCCTGCCTGCTCACTTTAGAGCAGTGACTCACTTTAGAGCGCAACCCCCTTGACCCGCTTATTTGCAAGACAATATCTAGTTAGGTCGTACGAACGTGCACTCCGTACTCTCTAAACTCGTCATTAAGCTTAACTAGAAACCCTTTGGTTTCATGTCAATCACAATCAACCAAATAATGATTGTTGATAGCACTAAATCACCAACATGCATTATAACTGAAATTAATTGTCACAAAACTTTAAAGGTAATAGAATGTGTTCATTAGGTCAGGACAGTTGGGCGTTTGATATAAGTTAAAAACAAAATGGGTAATCTCACCGGTCATGGGTGAGTTTATATCTGTGTCAAAGGTGAAACAGGTCAGGTTAGGTTATTGCTTGACGCTATTAGTCGATAGACTTTAAGCCATGTACTATCTAAAACCTGGAGTAAAGAAAGCAACCAAATAACGATAACAAAAGCATAAAAGGGAGTGACGTATGCTTAAGGTTCAACGTACAAAAAGAAGTATACCCTGTTTCTTCTAAGTTTTAAATATAACTTCATGGACAAAAGCCATCAAGTCTGCGAGTTTCAAACAAACTCTAAACACTGTCAATCAAATTGCTAAACTTTATACAGCTACATTTACTGTTATAAAGAATTGCAGCGATTTTTGGTATCCTGATTCACCTGGGTATCATTAAGTTTGGTTTCAAATTGTTGCGTTAATAAATATTCCCTCTTTTATAAACCAGATCGTTATTCTACATTTACTGTATGTATTAAACTGATAATATAACTTCCTTCTTATCTAAAGTTGAGTCCATGTTTATGAAACAAAAAGAGGAATGCAGTAACACGAAAGATGAAGTCGACAACATTCAAAACTGATTCATAGATGAAAACTAATAAAACACTCGGTCTATCACCATCAAAACTGCCTATAAGCTAAACAATTGCTCAATAACAAAATCACATTCGCCTAGTTAAAGAAATAGCAACAAAAATCTTACAGAACTTTCACGTCTACTCATTACCTTCGGTTCTTCTTCTACCACCTCCCCCGTCAACCTCTTCATTTTTCCTCTTCTTCTTCTCACCTTTTTCTTCAACATTATCGTTCTTCCCACTCTCCAAACTACCATCCCTCTTCTTTTTCTTCTTCTCGTTCTTTCTCGATTCACCTTCAACTTCATCATCCTCTAAATTCCTCTCACTTTTCGACAAACCGTCATCTTTTGTCCGCCTTTTCTTCAACTTATGATGCTTCTTAAAAAACACAAGCTCATTAAACGCGACAGTAGCACGACGTAGATACGTAGACACAGACTGAGAAGCTCCGTTTTCTATCATTACGAAATTCGACAAAATTTTTGTGGCTTTCGAAAGATTAACAGGCTTTATAGATACAATTTTTCCAGAAACAGTCTTCATCTAAATCAACAATATTGAAATTAATATTGCGTATAAACTATATAATGATAACTAATTATTAAAAAAAAATCATGATTAACCTATATTGTAAATTAAAGAAATAGAAAATACAGCTAGGGCAATCATATAAACCCTAATTTTTGATAAGATGATGAAATTAATGAAAAAAAAGTCTTGGACCGGCGATAGTGAAGTGGACATTCAAAGGAATTTGGGCCTACATTTTTGGGCCAATAATCGGAGCAATTATTGGAGGATTTGTTTACAATTTGTTAAAGCCGATTGATAAATCTTTTACTGATATTGTTAAAATAAATCGGTGAATTAATAATAGTAATTGTTATTCACTATTTATATATTTTTATTAATTTTTGTAATATTTTATGATTGAAACACTTTTGGATATTGGTAACTAGTGTGTGCTTTTTTTTGTTTTGGATATTTATTTTAATAAAATTTGGAATTCATATTTTATTTTAATGATACTTTTGTAATTATATAATGATTATAGTTGACATTATGTTACTTTACATTCGAAATGAAAACTTTCGGGTTTCCATTGTTGTTTCGTTATTCATGATACATTTCGTTTGACGATGAGATTCACTAACAATATAAATTTATGTGGAATGTTAGTAACGTAGTACTAACAACCAATAAATACTGTTAAGAATTATGATCAAATAATAACTAAATTATAGTAATAACTTTAAAGAAGCCACAAGATGATGGTCGTAAATAATGGATACATTTATATTTAGAGAGGAACAAAAGTGAAGGAAAATTTATAATGTTGATATGTATCATCGTACATTTATGCATTGAGGTCTTCGGTATGTTTGATAAGGACTTTTAAAAGGTTTTTTTAAAAGGTTTTTTTTTTAAGGTTTTAAGCTTCTAAATTTAAAAATAAAGCTACTAAAATATAAAAGATTCGTTTAGGTATTAGAGGATTTAAGATTTTAATTTAAAATATAAGCCCCAAATGAAAATCTCTTTTAAAGAGATCGAGACTTTTAGAAAACCCCGAAATAAAAGCTCAAGTTACACATGTAGCTACAACTTCTAACTTTATTTACGTCAAACCCACATTTCGTGTCATATGTCACCTTATTTGTGAAGTAGATGACATGGAATGACATGCTCATTTGACATGTTTTCGTACGTTATATGACATGACAAGTAACATAATAAGCATATATAACATAATACGTAAGATCTTTCCTATATTGTTACAAAGTTAATATTTTTATTTGATCATACTTCTAATATATTTCATTCCTAATTTATAATTGGCCAGAATACAGTTTAATACCATTGATTGAGTAAAATTTTTAGTACTATGGATCCTAAATTTGACTAACCGGAACTTTTAGTACCCTACATCTAGGGCTGACTATCGAGCATAAACCAAATCACTCCTACGAAAACCAAAACCGAGCCAAGCCATGTAACATCAAAGCGTATAGGACCGATGAGCGGATCAAGATGTGTTTGGTTCGATCTCGAGTTGTCGATTTAAGCTGGTTTCTCGGTTCTCTCCGCTCTAACAAAGCAATTTGACGGGTCGTGAGTTGGGGTGGATTGGATTGAACCAAAGACCGAAGATGAGAATTACCAAGTTAAATTATTTTATATTTTTACTAACCATTAAAAGATAAATTTATATAATATTTTTACAAAAACATTAAAATTAAAACCGTAAAAAATACTAAAATTTCATCTTAGTCAATTTTGAGGTATCATTCTTCACCGTTAATAATTTAAGATACCAAAATATTCACTTAATTAAAACTAAAACAGAGATACTAAACTTTATTTTAACCCTTTAGCCTTTAAAGGATTACTCTTTTAAGTCAACCTATCTTCCACCGCCAAACCTTAATATTCAACATCTACCTGATGTTGTTGGAATCAACATCATCAAAACTCGTCAAAACAGTGTATGCCAATAGTAATAATAGTAATACGAATATATATATATATATATATATATATATATATATATATATATAGAGTTAGGATCCAATAAAAAGGATTTAGAAATAAAAAGGATAGGGAGGAACAAGGGAGTGACACGTGGCAGGGAGAAAAAAAACCCATTATTATATCAATAAGGGTATTATGGTCATTTTAACACCACACTTAAATACCCCATTTCTCTCATTTTTCATATCTTCATATCTTCATTACATCAAAACCCTAACCCTAACATAGCCACCACTGCCGCCACCACTCCGGCCACCACTGCCGCCACCACTCCCGCCACCACTGCCGCCACCACTCCCGCCACCACTGCCGCCACCGCAGCTCCGGCGATGATGAGCACGAGCGATGGTGATTCCGGCTTCATCCCTGTGGAGCCCAAGGTATTATTATTAGTTATTAGTTTGTTTTTACGGTTACGGTTGCGCGTGGAGTGGCGCGTGAGAAGTTGTTTGATGGTGATTTTACAGGTGGTAAGCCAACGCATGATTTTCTTTCACTTTATTCATCTGCTGCTACTGCTACCCAACAACAAGATCATCATCATATAACCCCCACAATTCCCGGTAAATTTTTTTTTAACCGTTCTATATGTTTATGTTTAAATATTAAACCCGTCCTAAATTAAATATCTACTATTATATTCTTATATTTTTAGTTGTTTGAAAATAAAATTTTTACTATTACTCAACATGGCCAGGCTGATTGTTTCAAAAGTACAGTTTCTATACAGCTCAAAGTATTAAAATATTGAAACCAAATATTCTTCACACACATTTATTCTAATTTTGATGTTTTCCTTACTAATGATTTTATATTTTATTTTTTATGATAGAATCAGATGTATTTCTTCTATTCAGCATTGTACTTTTCTTCCTACTGTTATATGTCGCCGGAGAAGGTGGAAATGACGGTGGTGGATGCTAAGAAGATACTTATGCACATTAATTTTGTATGCACATGTTTTGTTTATGCACATTGATTTCTTTTATGCACATGTTTTTTTTATGCATATGTGTTTGTTTGTTTTGGTGGATTGATTGTTTTGTTTTGATGGATTGATTTTCCGGTGGATTTTCCGGCGGTGGATATGTTTTGTATAATCAATACACATGTTTTTGATAAAATCGATGCACAAGAAAATCGATGCACAAAGATTGAAATAGGTATGCACAAAGATTCGGAAAATAAGTAATCTGGGAAAACGAAAAAAAAAAAAAAAAAAAAAAAAAAAAAAAAAAAAAAAAAAGATTTTCGCAAATTACCAAAAGGGTATGAAAGTTCGAAATAATTACAAAAATGCCACCGCGTTGACTTTTTCAAATCTCCTTTTTGTTGACTAAATGAGTGGCTAGGATTCCTCCCTATCCTTTTTATTTTAAAAACTTTTTATTTTAACCTTCCCCTATATATATATATATATATATATAGATTGGGGTTCAAAAGAGATCCATAATTCTCTAAAATTCAGGCATCCTTTCCTAAACACCCATTTTTCCTTATATTTTTTTATTTTTCTAAATTTTTTTTTTACTATTTTTCTAAAAACAAATTTTACTTTTTTCTTTTCCTTTTTATTTACTTTCTTTCTTTCTTTTTTTTTTTTTTTTTTTTTTTTTCGAAAATCACATTTGATTTTCAACCTTACTTTTTAAAAATCACATGTGATTTTCAATCTAAAAATATTTTATGGGTAAATTTACGTTTGATTTAAAAAAATTATTGATTATTTTTTACCAAAATCACATGTGATTTTTAACTTACAAACTACTTTGATTATAAAATCACATGTGATTTTCGAGAAACAAATTTTTCAAATGTGATTTTAAAATTTATAAATTTTGGTTTTTGAAAATCACATGTGATTTTCGAAAAGAAAAAAAAAAATTCACATGTGATTTTAAAATTTATAAATTTTGGTTTTTGAAAATCACATCTGATTTTAATTTTTTACAAAAAAATCACATGTGATTTTGAAAAAAAAAAAGTTAAGTAAAACATAGCAACAAAAAAAAAACTGAATTAAGAAACGAAAAAAAAAATGAAAAAAAAAAATATAAAGGGAAAAATGAATGGCTAGGAAGCCTAAGTGAATTTGTGTGGCTAAAAAGTGGATCCCTGGATCTGTAGAGAATTGAGGATCCCATTTGAACCTCACCATATATATATATATATATATATATATATATATATATATATATATATATATATATAGTTGGTTTCATTTAAGAACCATGTAATTAATTAGGAACCAAAGGAACCACCTCTTGGCCCTTGGATCATCTTTTAATTTTAAGATTTAGATCTAATATTAGTTATCACTAAAAGGGTAAATCAGACATTACACACACATATATTTCAATCCCGTTATTTGATCGAAATCCAGATCGATGTTAGTTGAACCTCAAAATCAAATAAAACTCAAAATCAAAATCAATTGAAAAATTATATCAAAATTGATTGGAAATTATTATAAATTTGATCGAAATCCAGATCGATGTTAGTTGAACCTCGAAGCTTCAATTTACTTTTTGCAATCGGTGAACCACAGGGAATCAAATGAAGAAATACAAATCACAAATTCCAGATCAGGAAACTTCAATTTATTGAAAAATTGATGATATTACCGTACAAGTCAGAAATGCATTACATACAGAAAATCATCTAGATCAGGAAACTGTCATCATATTGAACACTAATGAGTACCGTACAAGTAAGTAATGCATAGAGATCAGGAATGAATGAAGAAATGTAATAATAAGTTAAACTTACGATAAGTAGTTAGATGACATGAGACGGTGAAATGAAAAATATATAGATACAGAATTATGTATGTATAGGTATAGGTATAGTAGTTTGTTGTATTGTGATAATTATTATTTGTATAAGCTGGAGCACACCAGGGGAAGTGAAAGAAAGAAAGAAAGAAAGAAAGTGCACAAGATGTGTGTGTAATGGCTGAAAGTCAGTATGGGGGGACGTGAAAACAGAAAGAGGCCAAAGACAAAAATGGCGATATACACAAGTGAATATATAATATACACCAGTGAATACGCAATATACACCAGTAAATACGCAATATACACAAGTGAATATACAATGTATATACACAAGTGAATATACAATATACACCAGTGAATACGCAATATACACAGGTGAATATACAATATACACCAGTGAATACCATGTATTCAATAGAGAATACATCTTATACATTAGTGAATATAGTGTATACACTAGTGTATATTCTATAAATACACTAGTGTATAACTATACATTAGTGAATATAGTGTATAAATACACTAGTGTATAACTATACATTAGTGAATATAGTGTATACACTAGTGTATAGTATATATGGTTCAGATGTGTTTTTTGTGAATTAGTATATACACCGGTGAATATTTAGTATATACACTAGTGTATATACCGAAACTCACTCTAAAAAAAAAAAAAAAAAAAAGTCGTCAAAAGTATATCAAGTGGGTGCTCGTTGGAAAGATAATTAAATGCTTGTTCTAATGGTGTATTTAGTTTTTCCTAAAACCTAGTTATACTCTAGATATGTTAATTTAAAGTTAATTAGGATTTTAAAGTGGTTTTAATTGATTTCCAATTTGGCTCTCAATTTTGACTTAATTACAAAATTGCCACCTTGAGTTTAATTGATCTAAATGATCTAGTGGTGATTAAATGGTTCCTAATGGTTCCTAAATAATTAATGGTTCCTAAATGAACCCACCTCTATATATATATATATATATATATATATATATATATATATATATATATATATATATATATATAGGGTGAGGTTCAAATGGGATCCTCAATTTTCTAGAGATCCAAGGATCCACTTTTTAGCCACACAAATTCACTTAGGGGTCAAAACCACAAAGGCTTCCTAGCCATTCATTTTTCCCTTTATATTTTTTTTTTTCATTTTTTTTTTCGTTTTTTAATTCGGTTTTTTTTTTTTTTGCTATGTTTTACTCAACTTTTTTTTTTTTTTCAAAATCACATGTGATTTTTTTGTAAAAAATTGAAATCACATGTGATTTTCAAAAACCAAAATTTATAAATTTTAAAATCTCACGTGAATTTTTTTTTTTTGTCGAAAATCACATGTGATTTTCAAAAACCAAACTTTATAAATTTTAAAGTCACACTTGAAAAATTTGTTTCTCGAAAATCACATGTTATTTTATAAGCAAAATAGTTTGTAAGTTAAAACTCACATGTGATTTTGATAAAAAAATAATCAATAATTTTTTAAAATCAAACGTGATTTTACCCATAAAATATTTGTAGATTGAAAATCACATGTGAATTTTTAAAAAGTAAGGTTGAAAATCAAATGTGATTTACGGAAAAAAAAAAAAAAAAAAAAAAAAAAAAAAAAAAAAGTAAATAAAAAGGAAAAGAAAAAAGTAAATTTTTTTTTTAGAAAAATAGTAAAAAAAAAAGAACAAAGATATAAGGAAAAATAAGTGGTTAGGAAGGGATCCATGGATCTCTAGAAAATTAGGGATCCTTTTGAACCCCAATCTATATATATATATATATATATATATATATATATATATATATATATATCTTTTAATATTTTATTGTCAATGCATGCTATTGGATTTTAGCATAGTCGGTGGTAATGATCGTAGGCATTGTAATGGAATTGAATAATTATAAACTTTACCCAATTCGTTTACTATAGATATATGGATGGATTATCGAGTTGGTTATTCAGATGAAATAAAGAAAGAATTTTAGTCACTTTTAATCGACTCAAATGTTATAAGAGCTAATATGTTTTCGATATCATAAATCATTGTGTTCTTAAAAAATTAGCAAAATAAAATGACCATCACGAGTTAATCCAAAAATATGATCATGAATAATTACAAAATCATTAGCATTTAATAATAACAAGATTTAATGTTAACTTTACATTCAAAGTTTTAATAAACTGAATATTTATAATATTATAAAATAAATTTTAAAAAACATTATATGTAATAATATTTCGTTACATTTTAATGCAATGTGTCCTACATAAATTATTATAAGGATAGATGATATATGTGAAATTTTTCTATAAAATCCAAATACAAGTATATAAAAAAAGGTTTATTGGCGGATCTTCTCAAATCGGTGTTATTTTTGCGACCGACCGACCCAGCCTGCACGAAATTTTGGTCTCGTTAAAACACCCATGTTGAAAATCTTCTTGGGAGGTCACCCACCCCATTACTAAGTTTCGAACTCGTGACCTTTCACACAAAGGTGACAGGTGATAAAAGCTGTCCACCTAAGATCAGATTTTATACAATGATGTCATACGCTTAGCTGTAATTTTCTTGAGTTTTTCAATTAAATATATTCAGTTTCTTTTAAAAAAATATAATAAAACATTACCAAGTGCAGCTTTTATTTGAATTCAAAAATCTAATTGGTAGGATTTATTGGGAAAAGAAGTCCGTGTATAGTAAAATGTGTTTTTCTTGAAAACACAATTTCTTCTTTGGTAAGCTTCAACAAATTTGAATTCAGCCATCCTTCACTTCAACTTCTTCAAATTATCATAAAATCCGGAAAACCATCATATCACCACCGCCACATGGCTGCTTCTCCACCACCACCGCCATCGCCACCACACCTAACAAAACCTACACTAAAATCCAGCTCATTCCACTATTTCAACCGTCGCCAAATATGAAGTCAAACTAAATGTCAACAACACAGTAGCAGCAGCTCCGACAACGACGCGCACCACCGCTGGACCGTCGATTCCGTTACCGGAAGTGATCCGATTCACATTATACTGAAACCGCCGGCATCTACTGCTTCGTCTCCGATGCAAATGAGTTCCGGATTATTGTTTTTGGCTATGGTTTTGATGTTTATATTGGGCATGAATTCAAGTTTGTGGTATATTTTTGCAGGTACATTTCCAGTTCTTTACAACAACAATGAGATCGATTTTAAAATTGAAGGTATGTACAAATAGGGTATTTGTTTTGCTGTTAAAACCATTCATAATATACTTTGACATCTAAAGTCAAATTTGATAACTAATAGAGATGTATGTATGTATGACAAAAAAATAATTCGGGTTTAGGTCTTTAGTCGTTGGAATTTGTGTACTCATGAAAAAGCAGATATGAAAACATACATAAAGGTGAACTCATACATAAAGGTTAAAGGGAAGAAATTTATGAATGTTCTTCATGTGTTTCAGTTTGTTTATGGGACTGAAAAGTCGATTCTTTTGCTTAAATGCCAACCATTTCAAGTATTGAATTCTCTGTTACCTTTCGTTTTTCAAGAGTATATTGTTTTTTAGACAATTTAGGATGTTCTGGGATTTTCGTATCTACCTGTTTAAATCAAAAAAATTGACTTTCTTGAAACAATAGCATTAGAGTCGCACAAATTTCCTATGATTAGATTCTTAAAAGCATTATTCGTTCACTGCAGATACTTGTAATTTGAAATGTTTGTTTATTATTATTGTTTTTTTTCCTTTTGAGTATAATCCTTAGGCTATTTACTTTTTTCATGTTATGTAAAATAGAAATCATTCTTTAGCATCGAGAATGACTTTTCTGTACTTTTAACAGTTGTGTTGTATCACAATCTGATAGCAAAGGCAGTTGAAAATTTGATGTAACAACAAATCCTTATTCTTTGCCTCTTTCTTCAGGGGAATAATGATACGAACGTTGGCAGACGCTTCAAAAGATCAAAGATCACTTGCACCCCTTCAGATTTGTTTTACGGTTTGTGGGTTTGTTTTAACGATTGTTACCACCATAATGGTCACAGTTTATTCCAAAAAACGACTCAGTGAGATGCAGGAATATGAAGAGCAAAAAACGACTCAGTGAGATGCAGGAATATGAAGAGCAGCTTCTATTGTTACAGTAATATTGGTGTTTTAGTTTGAGATGATTTCGGATGCTTTTTAAACCGATTTACCTGCTTCTTCTCAATTCATTTCTGGTTCGAGAAGAGGCGATGTTGGCAGACGTAAGCAGCAACTAACCATGACAAAGTGTATGCAAAAGAAACTGTACATAATATGGATCGACACCTTTTCTTTTATCTATTGATTCGTTTTTAGTAATGTGATCGTAGATTTTAGATATATTATTCAGCAACGGTTAATACCCATCGAGGGTTAAAACATGTGGTTGGATTCTTATCAATAACTCAGGTTAACTAATTTTCAAGCATACAGATAAAAAGGTCTCGATCTGTTGGAATTTTACGAGTATAATCTAAATTGCTTTGAACATTTAAATTCGGTATTATATGTTCATTTGATGTAAATGTTTAGTTCAAGAAAGAATTCATATTCAATATATCAAATCAACTTGATACAACATACACGTCAAGAAAATAAATAACAAATTGCAAAACGATTAAAAACAAGAAGTTTTAAACCTAGAACAACATAAGAGATCCGGACAATGCAACCGCAAACCCATATATATATATATATATATATATATATATATATATATATATATATATATATATATATATATATGGATTAAATATGAAAAATCTGGTTATATTTTCCTTCTTTTGTAGATTATATAAGATTAAAACATACAAAAAATAGTGAACACCAACTGTTCGATAAAATGCCTAAATAAAAAGATGTTTAAGATTTTACCTTCAAATGATTGTTTTCTCAATTATCTAAAAATAACACCAAATAATTTTGTAATAGTTATTAGTTCTTTTATTCAATATGCTAATCGAAGTTTTGTAGTAGTTTTAGTTATAAGTTCACGAGATTGAAAGATACATAAATAGGTGTTTGTATTAGAAAATTTGTCATACCAAAACTTATCATTGTAGACTAATATTTTTTTTTTAAATAAGTCATACAAAATCTATTGCTTACATTAATTTTTTTCTAACGATTTTAGTTACACTTATAATTCAATACCGTGTATCACACGGGCACTAAGCTAGTAATTTATTATATGTAGAATTTTGTATTATGTTTGTTTATTCAATTATAACAAACTTTAAAAAAGCAAGTTTTGATATGCATCAAAATATATGTCGTTTAGGGACTGTGCATCAAATTCTTTGTTTTTGTGTGGTAAATATTCAAATTTGATCCACAACGGTAAAACTACCCTTTTTATGATGTACAACAAAACTTCTTTTTTTAAAGTTTGAGATATGGTTAAAATGAACGATAATCCAAAATATCTAACGTTATAAATTATTTTTTAATTTTTTTTTACTTATTTTACCTTAATTTTTGTTTTACAAGAACCAACCTCTATATATATATATATATATATGTATATATTTAGGGGAGGGTTCATGTAAAAAATGTTAAATTTGTAAAAAGTGTGAGAAACATTGTGGGAGTGACACGTGGCAAACTTGAAATTTTTTATTTTCTTTTTTATTTTTTTATTTTTTTTTAATAAAAAAATAAAAATTTTAATAAAAAAAAATATTTTAAAAAACACTCGATTTTTTTTTCGAGAATTTTTTTTTCTTTTTGCTCGAAAAAAGTTATGTACGAAAAAAAATATGATATACATTTATGATGCACGTTTATAATCCACATCTATGATGAACATTTTATGTGTGCATCATAGTTGAATATCATAGTTTTTTGTGTGCATCATTTATATGAATCATATTTTTTGTGTATCATTAATGTGAATCATATTTTGTGTGTGCATCATATGACGTGGCAGATGACGTTATTAAAAAGAATTTCAAATTTTTTTTTCTTCCAAATTTTTTGTTTTTTACGATTTTTTTTTCTTCAAAAAAAAAATTATTTTTTTAAATATCTTTTTATTAAATTTTTTTTTTTCAAGGTTGCCATATGTCACTTCCACAATGCTTCTCACACTTTTTACAAATTTAACACTTTTTATTTGATCCTACTCCTATATATATATATATATATATATATATATATATATATATATATATATATGACCACTAGGGCTTGCCCAAGTGGTTATCACCTGTCACCTTTGTGTGGGAGGTCACGAGTTCGAAACTTAGTACTGGGGTGGGTGACCTCCCAAGAAGATTTTCTACCAATGCTTGTGGCTCTTTCAGCAGGGGTGTTTTAACGGGACCAAGACTTCGTGCAGGCTGGGTCGGTCGGTCACAAAAGTGACACGGGCTTGAGAGGGTCCGCCAATAAACCTCTTTTTATATATATATATATATATATATATATATATATATATATATATATATATATATATATATATATATATATATATATAGAGGTTGGTTCTTGTAAAACAAACTTTAAGGTAAAATAAGTAAAAAAAAAATTAAAAAAAAAATTATAACGTTAGATATTTTGGATTATCATTCATTTTAACCATATATCAAACTTTAAAAAACGAAGTTTTGTTGTAAATTAAAAAATGGGTAGTTTTATCGTTGTGGATCAAATTTGAATATTTACTGCACAAAAACAATGAAGTTGATGCACAGCCCCTAAACGACATATATTTTGATGCATATCAAAACTTGCTTTTTTAAAGTTTGTTATAATTGAATAAATATACATAATACAAAATTACACATATTATAAATTATTGTTTCATATTTTTTTACTTAATTTACTTTAAATATTGGTTTATAAGAACCTCCTCCTATATATATATATATATATATATATATATATATATATATATATATATATATATATATATATATTTGGAAAATATATCGATTTTTCTGAAAAAAATGCATCTATCGAAAAAAAAATGGCTACGATTTCTTTTTGAAAAAAATTCAAAAAATCGATTTTTTTTCCATTTAATAAAAATGATTAAAAAAGTTACTTTATGATGATTCTCCGAAACAATTTTGAAAAAAACATTTTTTTACTATGTTTAAATTAATTTTGAAGTGTTATGTATGGAATGTATTTTAAAAATGAAGTGTACTTGATTCTATATATATATATATAAATGATATTTTGAAATTAAACGATATATGCAAATCGATTACTTAGGATATTTATTTGTTCACAACTTTAAAGCAATGAATATATTTAATCTTTGCTTTGTGAATCACTTAAGTTAGAGATTTTTTTTCTATATGATGTACACCGAACGTTAGCAAAAGTATCGAAATGCTGGTATAGTATTGGTATCATATCGGTACCGGTATCAACCGAATATAAACGATATAGTACTTGGTACCACATTTTCCAAACATTCGGTATTCGATACTGCCCGTATTTTACCGGTTTTTTGAATATTTTGTATGGTACCGTACCGACCGGTTTATTTCGGTACGATATTCAATACCAAAAAAGTGACTAAAATAAAATCAATACCAGTCGATTTGGTACGGGACTGATACCATGCTCAAACTATTGAGCACAATTACATTATGGATTAACCAAATTATTTTCAAAACCAAATTAAATATCAAAACAAAACAACATTATGAAATAATATTAATTTGGTATTAGTCAAGCTATTTTTTACCAAAAAACCTTCTATTTCGTTGAGGTTTGGACATCCATAAGAAACTATTTTACTTATGAAAATGGGGTACACCAATTAAGTCCATGAAAGGGACTTTATTTTTTTACAAATTTCCAGCAAAGTTGTTTGCCAGAATTAGCATGAGTGAACTATACTAATGCTTGGTGGCCTAAAATATAGTTTTTCAAATTTGGGCGGCCATTTTTAATTCTTGGGTAGTCTGTCTATGCATACGTTGTTAGATAATCGGTTTTAGTTTTAGATCGAAAACCTTGAATAATTCGTTGAATTGTGAAACACTTTTTCAATTAGGCAGTTCGACCTTATATTGTCTTTGGTACCACGAAATCCAAATTGGGATAAGATAAAAACTCACATTGTTTCTAGGCAATTCGAAATAATATCAGACGGTGAGTATATGTTCATCTGTTCAAATGAGACAAATATCACTCTACGGTTGGAAATGAAAGAGTTTTTGACCTTTCATTTTGACGGGAAATGAAGAGTTTTATTTTGTCAGGAAAAGTCTATAGAGAACTTGGTAGACTAAACATACCATTTAGGTCGGAAGGGTGCCACGCACCCCGCAAGGAGCAGCTCCCACTCGTCCCTCGCCTGCTCACTTTAGAGCAGTGACTCAACAAGGGGACACTGCCCGATAAACCCTTGAAAGAGGCGCAACCCCCTTGACCCGCTTATTTGCAAGACAATATCTAGTTAGGTCGTACAAACGTGCACTCCGTACTCTATAAACTCGTCATTGAGCTTAACTAGAAACTCTTTGGTTTCATGTAAATCACAATTAACCAAATAATGATTGTTGATAGCACTAAATCACCGACATGCATTATAACTGAAATTAATTGTCACAAAACTTTAAAGGTAATAGAATGTGTTCATTAGGTCAGGACAGTTGGGCGTTTGATATAAGTTAAAAGCAAAATGGGTAATCTCACCGGTCATGGGTGAGTTTATATCTGTGTCAAAGGTGAAATAGGTCAGGTTAGGTTATTGCTTGATGCTATTAGTCGATAGACTATAAGCCATGTACTATCTAAAACCTGGAGTAAAGAAAGCAACCAAATAACGATAATAAAAGCATAAAAGGGAGTGACGTATGCTTAAGGTTCAACGTACAAAAAGAAGTATATCGTCTGATCTCTAAATCAACTTCAAAAAAAAAAGATGGAAATGTGTATACCCTGTTTCTTCTAAGTTTTAAATATAACTTCATGGACAAAAGCCATCAAGTCTGCGAGTTTCAAACAAAGTCTAAACACTGTCAATCTAATTGCTAAACTTTATACAGCTACATTTACTGTTATAAAGGATTGCAGCGATTTTTGGGTCTCCTGATTCATCTGGGTATCATTAATTTTGGTTTCAAATTGTTGCGTTAATAAATATTCCCTCTTTTATACACCAGATCGTTATTCTACATTTACTGTATGTGTTAAACTGATAATATAACTTCCTTCTTATCTAAAGTTGAGTCCATGTTTATGAAACAAAAAGAGGAATGCAATAGCACTAAAGATGAAGTCGACAACATTCAAAACTGATGCATAGATGAAAACTAATAAAACACTCGGTCTATCACTATCAAAACTGCCTATAAGCTAAACAATTGCTCAATAATAAAATCACATTCGCCTAGTTAAAGAAATAGCAACAAAAATGTTACAGAACTTTCACGTCTACTCATTACCTTCGGTTCTTCTTCTCTTTTTCTTTCTTTCAGGCGTCGCTACATTACCACCTTCTCCCCCGTCAACCTCTTCATTTTTCCTCTTCTTCTTCTCACCTTATTCTTCAACATTATCGTTCTTCCCACTCTCCAAACTACCATCCCTCTTCTTTATCTTCTTCTCGTTCTTTCTCGATTCACCTTCAACTTCATCATCCTCTAAATTCCTCTCACTTTTCGACAAACCGTCATCTTTTGTCCCCTTTTTCTTCAACTTATGATGCTTCTTAAAAAACACAAGCTCATTAAACGCGACAGAAGCACGACGTAGATACGTAGACACAGACTGAGAAGCTCCGTTTTCTATCATTACGAAATTCGACAAAATTTTTGCGGCTTTCGAAAGATTAACAGGCTTTATAGATACAATTTTTCCAGAAACAGTCTTCATCTAAATCAACAATATTGAAATTAATATTGCGTATAAACTATATAATGATAACTAATTATTAAAAAAAAATCAAGATTAACCTATATTGAAAATTAAAGAAATAGAAAATACAGCTAGGGCAATCATATAAACATTAATTTTTGATAAGATAATGAAATTAATGAGAAAAAATTATATAAAATAATGAAATAACAAACCTGCAATTTATATAAAACGAATTAATGATGAGAAAATTGAGAGATTGAAGATGAAAAAGATGAAATTGAGACTTGGGTTGTATTTTGAAAATATGGCCCAAACAAACCAAAAATAAGACATTGGCCTATATTGGCCCGATTAGACTTAGTAGCGGATCGGTACTAGAAATATTTTTTTGATACCGAGTGCCGTATCAATATATGGTGCCGTATCAATATATGGCGGTTGGTATCGGTTTGAATGTTACCATATTAAATACCGAATAAAATTGGAATTAGTGGTATCGAATATTGAATATTTAGAAAGTATGATATTGAGTATTGTACCGCTTATATTCGATTGATATCATTTGACATATACATTTGTATTTCAATATTTTTGCTAAGTTTGGATTTAAAGGCGAAACCTTCAAGTTTTTTTTTATCATAGACTTTTGTTAATTTAAAACTAAACATTAATCTAATAATTTTTTTACATATGAGAGATAACATTCACATAAATATAGTAAATGTCATATTAAGGAGAGTTTTGAACTTATTACGTTCAAACTACTAAAAATAATTTAGTCTAATGATTTGTAAGTTACATATTATAAAGTTTTATAAAAAGAATCTTATAAAAGACAAAGTATCCCTCTTGATTACAAGAGTTAATTACATAAACTGTCAGTATATGTTATCCAAAATTATGGATTTTGTTAATAAGTTTAAAAATTACATAAATTGTCAAAGTTTAAAATTAATTACGCTTTTCGTCCCTAATTTCTAATTTGCATCCGTAATTGGGGCAAACCTTAGGGACCAAATCCGTAATTAAGGACAAACCTTAGGAACGAAATCCATAATTGGAACAAATCTCAGGGACGAAAAAAATAATTAGTTTCTAAAAATGGATGATTTATACAACTTTTAAAACTTATAAATCAAATTCATAATTTGAGATAAACTTTATGAACGATTTATGTAATTATTATAAACTCTATGCTAAATTTACAAAACAAAAAACTTATGAATAATGTTTTCACACACATATCCACTATTCATTAATAATATTGTTTTTAACCCTCAAGTTTAGTTATGTATATTTCAACCCCTTAAGTTAAATTAATTAGATTAAAACGGTTATTTCTCGCTGCAAAGCGCGGGAAAATAAAACCTCGTTACAGTATATTATGAGATATGGCACGGGAAAATAAAACCTCGGTACAATAAATTATGTGATATGGTGAAATTTTTATTTTATAATAAAAAAAAATAACTACGTCCATACTCTAACTAACAAGTCTCTCGTACCCTCTATTTACGTAAATAGGTCCGAAACATGTGCATGATGTATGACCGCACATGACCCATAGTCAAAAAGGGGCCCATTTTTCTCAAATACGTGTATATATATTTGTCTAACAACTTAACAAAAACTATAAAATATGTATCTAGACAATAATTTTATTAAAAAAATATATTATGTATAAAACGAATTTGTTTATGAAGACCCATTTATAAATTTAGCATCTTCATATTCTCGTACCGATCATATTGTAAACTTTATACATACTTGTAAGCACACTACACATCAATTCTTAATCAATTTTACTAATTATGGCCTTGAAGGACAAAGTTATATGAATTTCAACTTTTCAAGGGTAAAGGAGTCTAGGTAAACTTATTGAAGGTGTTAGGATTAGAGACTTTAGAAATTAATAGTAGTTCCGTCTTTAGAATTAGACGAAGTAGCTACACAAACGTAGTTTTAACTGTGATGTGGTTTGTACAATTGCGTTAAGCTGTCGACTCAAACTAATTGGTGTAAGTGATGATATATTTACAACGCGCGATTGTAGAAAAGAAAAATAATTGAAATTATGTTTGTTGGTTTAGTGAAAACACAACGAAAATATTGGGTTATCAGTCATCACTAATCACCATTAAGTTTCCAATAAAAGGTCAAGAACTAATCATAGTACTAAACATAAGACTCGGCCTTTAATCATTAACCACTAACACCTAAATTTCTAATTTCTAAATCTATTCATTTTTCAACTATTTTTTTTTTTAATATTTATTTTATATTAAAGTAATATTGTATCTTGAATCATGGCACTTACTAGTGATCATATGGATGAATCAAATATCTCAGCAGTCGAAAAAGGAAATCATGACTTTGATTCTGAGTTAAATGTTTCATCGAATCCAACTATTGATTTCGCCCAACGGGTATATCAATGATCTCAAACACGTCCAATATAATGTGTGTTACGGATTTAGACTCACTTGTCTGGTTTATTTTTGTTTCATATAGTTGTTAGCGGAGTTTATTGGAACATATATGATTATTTTTGCGGGTTGTGGATCAGTGGCGGCCGATAGGCTTTACGACGGCAAGGTCACATTCCCAGGGATATGTGTGACATGGGGCCTAATTGTTATGGTTACGGTTTATACTGTTGGACATGTGTCGGGCCACTTTAATCCAGCCGTGACCATCTCCTTGGCCCTTTTGGGTTTATTTCCGTTAAGAGACGTATGTTTCTTTCAAAATTTTATAATCGATGAATTGAAGACTAATGCTATACTCTAGAGCCTTACACAAACTTATATTTCATATGTAGGTGCTTTTATATACGATATCACAATTCTTGGGATCTATTCTCGCTAGTGGAACGTTGGTATTGATTATGAACATAAGTTCTGAAGCCTTTTTTGGAACTACACCATCTGGATCGAGTATGCAATCGTTTGTGGTTGAGATCATCATTAGTTTCATCCTAATGTTTGTTATTTCAGGCGCTTCTAATGACCATAGAGCGGTAAATCCATATTTGGTCCTTCACTAGTTTCTTATGACCAACACATAAGATCAATCCATTCATCGTCTAAAAATGAAAACTGTAGATAAAAAAGCATGGAGGGGTCGTCGTTGGCATGACCATAACATTAAACGTATTTGCAGCAGGGTATGTTCTAACTTACAAATTTAGTCATATCCTTTTTATTCAAAAGATTGGATTAAATAACTCAAAAAATATTCATCGGGACTTCTATTTATTTTCTTTCTAAATCCAGACTGATTTCTGGAGCATCGATGAATCCAGCTAGAAGCCTTGGACCGGCCATCGTGCTGAATAGTTACAAAGATATTTGGGTATACATCTTCGGTCCACCCATTGGAGCGATAGCGGGAGGATTCACTTATAACTTGCTCAAACCCACAAATAGATCTTTTAGTGAGTTGATTAAGAGAACTTAATGAGTGTATCAGTCACTCAAATCATCATATTTTGATAAATAGAAACTTAGATCATTTTTGTTTCATTATTAAGTATTATGTACGTGTTTTGTAGATTATGGTATAGTTTTTATATTTTTTAGTTTCCTAGCTTTTACTAATAGATACATTAATTCTTAAACTTGTAATCTAGTAAGGATCTTAATTTCAAATTTTTAATGGATATCGTATTTAATTTGAGTTTTTATTATACGTTTCCCCTTTTTCAAAACTAATTTAGAAACATTAATGTCGCCTCATAAACATGGGCTCGCACAACCAAGTTTTTGCTCCATCGTAAATTTCTGACCATGTAATAACCGTTGTTGGGATAGGGTATTAATTACTCACAGAAGGACCATGCCTCCGTCCGGCCATGTACCGATAAGACTGATGTTTATGGAACAGGGGTTACGGACGGACGAAAGGGTACTCAAGCGTCTCTGGAAGTAGGAACATTAAAAGGAGTGTAGCATTAATTGCGGACAAGACAGAATGATGGTAGCATTTAATGAAGAGGAGCGTGGGAGACAAAGCGCCGCCCACACGCTTCTTCATTTAATGACTGTGGCAGTTGACTGACCGGTATGGAGGAAAACTGGCCACGTCGCTGACACGTATGAGAGATGACTGATGAGACAGACCAGTCCTTATGAATTACCCTCCGGGTAATAACCGGACTCATACTATATAAGGCCAAGACAAAGGAATAAACAATTCAAGTGAACCCTAGTAAAACATTTATTCCTGGATACTGTTCTTGTTGTTAAACATTCCTTGTATTCAATTTCCAATCCTTTTGTAACATTGAATGCCTTTGTGAATTCATTAAATACAACATTTACTTACTTATACTATTATCCCTTCGTCTGAACCGGACGAAGGGTCACGTGTGCAAAATTTTACTTTAACATTGGCGCCATCCGTGGGACCTTGTTGTTGATCAACGATAGATTCTGGGAAGACATGGAGAAAGTACCTATAGATCAGCATGAGGAAGGACTAGTCCAATCTGCTACCCAAGAGTCTGCTGAAGACACAAGGCCACCCCCGACATTCACCCCAGGAGCAAACGAGCAAGCAAGCTCAATCACACCGGAGTTTGTGAGCAAAAACTTCAACAGCCTAAGAGCCATGATGAGCAAGCATGCTCAGAAGGAGCGCAGGAGAGGAAACCCCGTCGAACTCTCCTATGGAGACGCCGAAGAAATAGAGCAAGAGGAAAGCTCTATCCCGGATAGCCACTCGAATCAGAGTCGGATATTGCGGTCCAGAAGGGCGTCCGATAGAGAGCCAACGATCGTAGCGCCCAATAACAGGCAGGAGGGAGCGTTTGCTAACCTCCTTAACGCCCAACACCTGAGCGGAGTTCACCGGCCCGAGACAGGAATGTTTAATTTCGGTATGTCGCATCCTCAGACACAATTTCCTCAATATCAGCCGGTGCAGCCTCCTCAGTATCAGCCGGTGCAGCCTCCTCAGTATCAGCCTGTGCAACCTCCTCAGTATCAGCCTGTGCAACCTCCTCAGTATCAGCCTGTGCAACCCCCCCAGTTCAGCCAACAGCTGTACGGGCCACCCCCCAACACGGGAGGTTCCCATTTCGTGTGGCAACCGTCCCAAACCATCCGGCAACTGGTTCCCGAAATAGATGACTTATCCAAACCATACCAGAGGTCGAAGGATACTAAGTTCACCAAACGTATAGCAAACTTCAAGTTTCCCCCCAGAATAAAGATGCCGGCGAACGTTAAGATGTATGACGGGTCGCAGGACCCGGATGATCATCTTAGCATTTTCTCCGGGGCCGCAGATGTGGAACAGTGGTCAATGCCTGTTTGGTGCCACATGTTCGTCCAAACTCTCTTGGGATCGGCCCGACTCTGGTACGACAGTCTCCCCACAGAGTCCGTGGACAGTTTTGAAGACCTGCAACACAAGTTTAAAAACAACTTCATGCAACTACGTAGGTGCGAAAGAAAGTCGGTGGAGATGCACAACATCAAACAGAAGGAACACGAAAGCCTCAGAACCTTCATAGAGTGCTTCAATAAGGAAAGCTTAGAGATAAAAGGGGTTACGGAAGACATGCGAGTCTCCGGCTTCATGCATGCCATAAAAAACACCCAACTCATAGAAGCTTTGAATAATAAGGTTCCTGACACTGTAGACGAGATGATGACGCGAGTAAGAGATTTCATTAGAGGAAAAGAAGCGGCTAACCTTAGCCGAGAGGCCAGTACTAGTAAAACTCACAGGGAAGACCGAAGCGGGAAGTCTGGAAATCATACCCGGACGGAGGGGCCGGGACCACAAAGAAACGAGGGGAAACAACCAGAACAGCGCAACCGAGGTCCATACCCTAATCCCTACACACCCAACGCGTCCACCGATTATAGACGGAAGGAGGTGTTCACAGCACTCACAAAGACCCCCTGTGAGATCCTTTCGACAGAGGAGGTAGGAAAAAACTTCCCCGCCCCTCATCCGATGTTAGAAAACCCGGAAAGAAAGCAGTCGGATAAATTTTGTGAGTTCCATCTAGACCATGGTCATAACACTAACGACTGCTATCACCTAAAGAGGAAGATCGAGGAGGCAGTCAAATCTGGAGAACTTGCGCATCTGATTAAGGATATAAAGAAGGGAGCACCACAAGGTAACAAGAGCCACCGAAGGGGAAAAGACGACGGTTCTCAGGGGACTAGGAACCGGACCGTTAACATTATAAAAAAGGACTCACTGTCTCTAAAAAGAAAAAAGTCTGATCCAGTGTGGATGAATCAAGAAATAGCTTTTCCTCCCAGAAGCGAGTGTTGCCCCACTCTGGACCCTATCATAGTGGAAGGACGGATAGGTAATGTCATCGTCCCAAAGGTATATGTAGACACAGGGAGCTCCACAGAAGTTATTTATGAGCACTTCTTCCGGCAGTTTCGGAAGTCCGTTCAAGCGCGCATAAGGAGGCCAGAATCGGCACTCCAAGGATTCAATAGCGAAATGATGTGGCCGCTGGGAGAGATAACCCTCCCTCTAACACTAGGAGAATACCCGCGCATGAGGACGGAATGGATGAATTTCGCAGTAGTTCAAGCACCAGCCCCATTCGACATCATCCTGGGAAGGCCAGGACTATACCAGTTAGGAGCGGTACCGTCCCCCTTTCATGGATTAATGAAATTCCCCACTCCCCATGGTATCGCTACGGTTCGTACCAAAAGACGAAGGGAAAAGTGGTGTGCTTCGGCAGAAAGGACAAATAACCCACAAGAGGCAAGCCGTGATCCGGAAGAAAAACTCATCATCAATCCCAAGTTCCCGGAGCAAACTATTGCCATAGGGTCGCACTTATCCAGACCTTGTAAAGAAAAACTGTTCACATTACTCAGCAGCAACATGGATGTATTTGCATGGACACCGTCAGATATGACGGGAGTGCCAAGAAGTATAGCCGAACACCGGTTAAAGACCTACCCCAGCGTGGAGCAGATTAGGCAGAAAAAAGTGGAATGGCTCCGGAGCGTAGTCAGGTCATCAGGGAGGAGGTGAGTAAGCTAATGGATGCAGGGATCCTGCGAGAAGCAAGATATCAGACTTGGGTGGCGAACCCAGTCCTCGTCGAAAAAAGTGACCATTCCTGGAGAATGTGCGTAGACTTTAAGAATATCAACAAAGCCTGCCCAAAAGACAACTACCCACTACCGGAGATAGATTGGAAGATTGATTCCTTGATGGGATACAAATACAAGTGCTTCTTGGACGCCTACAAGGGTTATCATCAGATACAAATGGCACCGGAAGATGAGGATAAAACGGCATTCTATACGGACTTCGGCATATTCTGTTACAGAAAGATGCCTTTTGGGTTGACAAATGCCGGGGCCACCTACCAAAGATTGATTGACAAAGCCTTTGAAGCTCAAATCGGTCGAAATCTGGAAGCTTACGTGGATGATCTCGTCATCAAGAGTCATAAAGAAGAAGATATGATCTACGACATTGATGAAACCTTCCGAAAGTTGAGGAGTATCAACATGAAATTAAATCCGAAGAAATGTACATTCGGTGTGGTAGAAGGGAAGTTTTTAGGGCACGTGATAACGGAAAGGGGTATCAAGGCTTGCCCCGACAAGGTCAAAGCAATCACAGAGATGAAGTCCCCAGGGACGTTGGGAGAGGTTCAGAGCCTCAACGGAAGACTGGCAGGGTTAAGCCGATACCTCTCAAGGTCGGCCGAACGATCGCTCCCATTTTTCAAAGCATTGAAGAAAAGCATCAATGTGACTGACTTTGTCTGGACAGCCGAAGCTGAAGATGCTTTTCAAGAGTTAAAACGGTATTTAACTCAGCTACCGATCCTTGTGGCCCCGACTGAAGGAAGAGAATTATTCTTGTATCTAGCAGCTTCCAATAACACAGTAAGTGCAGTTCTGATAACGGAAGAAGAGGGGAAGCAGACTCCCGTGTATTTCGTAAGTAAAGCTTTAAGAGCAGCCGAGTTAAATTATCCACCCACGGAAAAACTCGCATTGGCTCTCATACACACGGCTAGACGCTTACCCCGATATTTCCAAGCATACCCGATAGTAGTCATGACTGAACTGCCCATCAAAGATATATTGGCAACACCAGAAAGGTCAGGAAGGTTGGCGAAATGGGCCATAGAGTTGGGGGCCTATTCAATTGAATATAGACCTAGACAGGCCATGAAGGGACAGGTCCTGGCGGACTTTATCGCTGAGGTGCCGATACCTCCTCCCTCACCTATAAACACCCAGAAGGAAAAGACGATAGTATCAGTCTCCCCGGACACCAGAAGGTAACGTGTGGTCCCTCTACACCGATGGGGCATCTAGTAGTTCAGGATCCGGAGCGGGCATGATTCTGGTTAGCCCTACAGGAGAAGAATTCACGTACGCGCTGAAGCTCTCCTTTGACAGCACGAATAACGAGGCCGAGTATGAAGCTTTGTTGGCAGGACTACGAATAGCAATCAGGATGAAGATATCGGATCTCGAAGTAAGGGTAGACTCAACCCTTGTAGCTAATCAGGTAAAAGGAAATTTTGAAGCCAAAGATGAAAACATGGCAAAATATAAAGCCCTGGTTACCACCCTCATAAAGAGCTTCAGATATTTTAACATCCGACAAATCCCAAGGGGTGAGAACACGAAGGCCGATGCAGCAAGTAAGGTGGCATCACTGGCACACCCAGAGAAGCAAAAGAAGATCCTGGTGGAGGTCTTGAACCACAGAAGTACGGAGGTAGAGACAGTGGGGGCGATAGTAGAGGACACTGATCCAAACTGGATGACCCCCATCATTCATTATCTAAGGACAGGGGAAGGACCCGACAAGATCAAAAAGATCCTTGGAAATGAGTCTTATGAATAGAAAGGAACAGAAGGCAGGGGCACCCCACGAACATGGCATGGAGGCCTGTTAAGAAAATGTTATATCTAGTATTGTAAAAGGGAATTTCCTTTATTATGATGTGACGATTGTAACCTTTCGTATTATATAAAACATATACCGGCTCTCGAATAGAGACGGAAATTTTCACATCCACTAGTCCGAATGCATATCCTAGTGAAGATATACATAAAAAAAAAAGAGAGAGTCAAAGTACTCTTCTGGGAGGGACGCTTCCCAGCTTAACAACCATATATATGTATATGACAAAAAAAAAAGTGAAGCAAGAAAGAAGAAGGAAGTATCCAACAGAAACATGAGGAAAATGCGCACCTTGACGCTGTTATACTAAAAATACGTTACACAAAAAGTAATGGAAACAAGTGTCCAAGAGTCATACAGATTTTAAAGAAAAATTACATATAACACCAAAGCATAAAAGAAAATCATTCAACAACCGGAGCAGCAGGTTCTATCCTTTTCAAATCTTCCACCGAGAGCTCCGGGCTCTGGCTGAGTGTCTCCAAATATGGGAAGGAAAGATGACGCATACGTTCAAGAGCTTCATCTAACTTGGTTTCGGAATCAGGGTCGAAATTAGGGGTAGCCTGAAGAGGGAGATTCCGCTGTGCCTGACGAAAGCCGTTGCGCACTCCAAGAGTGTATCCAGTTCCGGTAAACAGGGTGGCAATTTCTCCATAAGGTGCACCGAATTCATGGCTCTGATGAAGTTTTTCCACAAAAAACTTGATACCATCCTTAACGAGCCATGTAGCCTTCTCCCTCAATACGGCGTTCTCAGCCAGAAGCCTTTGATTCTCACCCTCAAGTGTTATGGACCCCTCCGTCGCGTCACCAGCGACGACCTTTTCTCTTTCCACCGCTGCACCCGCTGCAACCCCCTTATCACTAACTTCCAAGAGCTTCACCTTCTCAACCAGGTCTTCCCAATCAGAAACGGAGACCAGCTTCATCCCTGGACCCACAACCACAGGGTATTGCGTTTTCGCAAGTTTACTATTCGTGTCCTGCAGATCACGGATAAAATCTTCCAGGTCCCTGATCCTGCGTTGGGACTTAGCACGTTCTTTCAATCCATGTACAACCCTTCGGAATTGGATTTTGGTACGTCGCCGGAGCTTCACATTCTCTTTCTCCAACTCTTTAACTTTGGCCTTCACGGCCGTCATACGACCCCTCTTCTTGATAAGAGACTCCTTAAACTTCACAACACTACTCTGGGAGGCCATAAAACGGTCGCGAACTTCAGTACCGGCTACCGCCAACTGGGCCAGTAGCACGTTAAAATTATCAGCCAGGACCCCCTCAGGAAGCTCCCTCCAACGCAGAGCTTCGGAGGGAGAAGCAAAACGATTCAACATATCTTGACAAATATCGGGATCACTCATCCCACTACCCCCACTAACCTTCCAACCCGGCATGTATCGAGATAAGGAAGGACCTTCCCTGTCACTCGGCAAATGAGGCGTAAAAAAACCTCCGGCTTCAGCAGCAACGGGCTGTATCGGTGTACTTTCCCCTTCGTTAGCATTTCTACCTCGGTCATCAGAAGGAATGGGTTTCCCAATGTTTGACTCACCGGAGGACGAAAGAGATAGAGGATGGGAACTAGTGGCCCGCAGGGCAGGAGGGACATTCATCTTAAGGCCAGCGCTGTGAAAAGAGGGATCTGTCATACACAAAGGATACGTTAAGATATATATAAGAAGGGAACACAACAGAGGATGCAAGGTATAAGCTTACCACAAGCAAGAGAAAGTCTCCTCCGTTTGACTCTGGTACCAGGGCCTTCAGATAAGTGCCCCTGCAGAGGTGATGAAAGAACAGCCGTAGTGGGATGATCAATCACCAAAGCTGGTACACCAGGAATCAGAGATCGTACCTCAACGGAGGGAAAGACAAAATCTCCAATCCCTTGTTCCAGTACGCCACTAACGTTCTCCCCCAAAGAAACCAAGGGATAGGAAACTCCAGCCAGAGTATCAAGCTTCAAGTAATCCAGCAAGGATATGGCTACAAAAAAAAAAAAAAAAAAAAAAAAGAGAGAGAGAGAGAGGGGAGAGTTATAGTGCCGGAAGGCAATAAAGTAACAATTCAATGAAACACTTACGAAGACCATTCCGCTGGATGGATGGATTCAGGTTTAGGGAAACCCAATTACGGCTCACACCACCCAACACCAACACAGCCTCGGCATGGGTCCGAGCAGGAATTTTGTTCCTGGAAATTAGTCTACAACGCTCTGCCTCTTCTTCGGTAAGAGCAGGAAGTGGATCAAGTATTGCACCTGGCAGAATGGGCCTCCAATGCATCGGTATGGGAGCCACCGAAGCATCTATCCAAATGAACTTATCCTTCCACTGCTTCACACTAATGGGCGCTGGGCGAAAGCATTCCCACCCCTCATTCTCTACCTTCGGCCGACGCTCAAGGGTAAACCAATCCCCTGAACGGATCAACCTAAAAAAGCTTCTCCAGAGGTTCAAGGTAGCGGGAAAACCCAAGGCGTGGCACAACAATTCAAAGTTAGTTATCCTTAAAACCCCCATGGGATTCATCTGGATTGGGCACATCTGATAATATTCAATAACAGAAAGAAAAAAACGAGTGAAGGGGATTCGAACATTGGAGGCATCGAAAAAAGCGGGTATACATCGCTATGGAACCTTCAGGGCAGCTGGTAACGTTAGAGTTAGCAGAGGGATTGCGAACCCGCCATTCCGTTTTCAACCCAAACTCGGTAATAAGATCAGCGAAAGGAATGGGCGTAACAGCACAGCGAGAGGATAACATATCATTCTTACCCATAGTGATGAAATCAAAGCAAGAAAAACAGCGAACAAGGATAATACGCTGAAGTAAGAAAATGAAATGAAAGGGTAATGGAAACGAGGTTATTAAGGAGTATTTATAGGGAAGTTAATAATTTCCCACATAAATCAGTCATTTCTCCCGTCAGATCAGAGGCATTAATGACTAACAGGCAATAATCACCCTTTAAATGCAAGTAGCAAAGTCAGGCAATCATAGTCTAGGGAAGATTCGATCAGAAGTAGGCCCCCACTTCCACACTCACTTCCCTAGGCTAGGGGGGAGATGTTGGGATAGGGTATTAATTACTCACAGAAGGACCATGCCTCCGTCCGGCCATGTACCGATAAGACTGATGTTTATGGAACAGGGGTTACGGACGGACGAAAGGGTACTCAAGCGTCTCTGGAAGTAGGAACATTAAAAGGAGTGTAGCATTAATTGCGGACAAGACAGAATGATGGTAGCATTTAATGAAGAGGAGCGTGGGAGACAAAGCGCCGCCCACGCGCTTCTTCATTTAGTGACTGTGGCAGTTGACTGACCGGTATGGAGGAAAACTGGCCACGTCGCTGACACGTATGAGAGATGACTGATGAGACGGACCAGTCCTTATGAATTACCCTCCGGGTAATAACCGGACGCATACTATATAAGGGCAAGACAAAGGAATAAACAATTCAAGTGAACCCTAGTAAAACATTTATTCCTGGATACTGTTCTTGTTGTTAAACATTCCTTGTATTCAATTTCCAATCCTTTTGTAACATTGAATGCCTTTGTGAATTCATTAAATACAACATTTACTTACTTATACTATTATCCCTTCGTCTGAACCGGACGAAGGGTCACGTGTGCAAAATTTTACTTTAACAACCGTGGTTTAAACTATTTCTTTAATTGGTTATCAGTTACATAGTTGTTTATGATACAAATTAGACCAACGCTTAACGGTCGTTAACGACTAGTTGGTGCGTCGACTGTAATAGTTACAATAGCTTGGACTATCGAAAGATGCGTAGTTCAACCTCTTGTTTCTAAACACTCCATTACATCTTTATACAAACACTACACATGGATATCTACTATGTGTTGTTTCACCATTCTAATGGAACACAATAACCATTTTAACGCAGTTATGTTCCATCACAAGATTCGACTTTTACAATTTAATCTATGTTCTCTCCTTATGTTTACAATATCAAGTAATTTTCCTATTGCATACATATATATATTAGATTACAATTGTTATTAGATTACAATTAGTATTGCTAGGGCTTATCCACAATTGTTATTAGATTACAATTAGTATTGTTAGGGCTTATCCATATTTGTGTATATATAGAGATGTTTAATTAATGCAAAGGGGCAACAATTCAATCTTAATTATTTTCAATACCATAATAATAAATGGCTGTGTTAGAATGTGTAAACTGGTCACATGATTAGATTACAATTAGTATTGTTAGGGCTTATCCATATTTGAGTATATATAGAGATGTTTAATTAATGCAAATGGGCAACAATTCAATCCTAATTATTTTCAATACCATAATAATAAACCGCCCGCTGAAGCCTTTGCACCGCCACCTGCTGACCACCATCCGCCACCTGCTGACTACCATCCGCCACCCGCTGATCATCAACCGCCACTTGATCCCGCCACTCCACCCGCTGCTCCTCACCCCCCTCCGCCTCACCCCATGACTACTAGATCACGACATGGTATCTCAAAACCCGTTCATCGCCTTAACCTTCATACCACCCATATTTCGCCTTTACCCCGCTCTTACCTAACTGCCCTAAAAGACCCCTTTTGGACTAAATCCATGATAGATGAATATACTGCACTTATTGAGAATGATACTTGGACTCTTGTTCCCCGTCCTGTGAATGCTAATGTTGTTTCATCTATGTGACTTTTTAGGCATAAATTTAATGCAGATGGAACTTTGAGTCGCTATAAAGCTAGACTTGTCGCCAATGGTCGCAGTCAGCAACATGGGGTGGATTGTGAGGAAACATTTAGCCCGGTTGTCAAGCCGGGCACTATTCGCACAGTTCTTAGTCTAGCCATATCTCGCTCTTGGCCGATTCATCAGTTGGACGTTAAGAACGCATTTTTACACGGCAATCTCGAAGAAACGGTGTATATGCAACAACCTCCTGGATTTATTGAAAAAACTCACCCTGATTATGTTTGTCTTTTGCAGCGCTCTCTTTATGGTCTCAAACAGGCCCCTCGTGCCTGGTTTCAGCGGTTTGCCTCTTATGTTCTTCGTCTTGGGTTCTCACATAGCAAAACAGATCCATCTCTGTTTATTTTTAAACGTGGAGCGGATACAACATACTTGTTACTCTACGTCGATGATATTATTCTCACAGCTTCATCTACTGCACTTTTACAGCGTATTATTACATTACTCAGCAGTGAATTTTCCATGACAGATTTGGGGTCCCTAAGCTATTTTTTTGGGTATTTCGGTGACTCGCACTGAAAAGGGTATGTTTTTATCTCAACAAAAGTATGCCATGGATATTCTGGAACGCACCAATATGATGAATTGTAATCCCTGCAAAACTCTTGTCGATACTGATGCCAAGCTTGGTCCGAGTGGTCCTCCGGTTTCCGATCCGAGCTCCTACCGTAGTTTTGCGGGGGCATTACAATGTCTCACTTTCACTCGTCCAGATATCACATATGTTGTTCAGCAGATTTGCCTTTATATGCATGATCCATGATCCACGTGAGCCACACCTACATGCCTTAAAACGCATCTTACGATATATTCGAGGATCTCTATCACTTGGCTTACACTTATATGCTTCATCAACTGCTCAGTTAACAACTTATTCTGATGCCGATTGGGGTGGTTGCCCGGATTCTCATAGGTCAACCTCAGGTTATTGTGTTTTTCTTGGGGAAAATCTTATATCGTGGTCCTCCAAACGCCAACATACAGTCTCTCGCTCCAGTGCTGAGGCAGAATATCGTGGGGTTGCTAATGCTGTTGCTGAATCATCCTGGTTACGTAATCTCCTTCGTGAGCTTCATAATCCTCTATCTACAACTACCGTGGTATTTTGTGATAATGTTAGTGTCGTCTATATGTCAGCAAATCCAGTTCATCATCAGCGCACTAAACATATCGAGATTGATATCCATTTTGTTTGTGACAAGGTGTCTGCTGGTCAAGTTCGTGTTCTTCATGTTCCATCGCGCTATCAGTATGCCGACATCTTTACCAAGGGGCTTCCATCGCCACTATTTCTTGATTTTCGCTCCAGTTTGAGTGTTCGTTCTACACCTGCTCAAACTGCGGGGGCATATTAGATTACAATTGTTATTAGATTACAATTAGTATTGCTAGGGCTTATCCACAATTGTTATTAGATTACAATTAGTATTGCTAGGGCTTATCCATATTTGTGTATATATAGAGATGTTTAATGAATGCAAAGGGGCAACAATTCAATGCTAATTATTTTCAATACCATAATAATAAATGGATGTGTTAGAATGTGTAAACTGGTCACATGATTTGGATCATTAAATGAGGTCAAAAATTTTTATATTGAAAATACATTGAATAGAAGGAAAAAAAAATACGTATCCAATATATGTTAAATGCGTTTTATCAACATATAAATAAATTTTAAGTTCATATAATGCTACAAAACATATACCCACCGGACTTGTTTTGATATATTTGATCAAAATTATAAACCACATAAAATAATATATACTCATCCGTCCCAAAATAGTGTCCGAAAATAGAAGACGATTGATATCTTATAAGTGTAATTAATGAAACATTTTTTCATTAGACTACTCATTATATTTATATGTTAAAGATGTCAGTTACTTTTAGAGTTTAAAAAATTGAAAATAATTAAAAGGTAAAACAGAAAATACTACATTTTAACCATTCATATTTATAAATATGACAACACTTTTGAGACAAACTTAAATAGAATTTTTTTTGAGTGGATATATTTTATCCACTAGATATAGAAATATATTTAAATTTATTTAAAATAAAAACTAATTTTATTTTGACTTTCAAATAAAGTAATACTTGTAAATTGTCTTTTTCTTTTACCTAAAAAAAATTAGTTATTAATTGTCCATTAAAGAGATTCATTAATCTAATTAGGGGCGTTTGTTATGAGTTTATTGAGTTTCGGCTTATGTTTTATTAGTCCGAATTTTATGCCTTATGTAAGCAATTATGAGCTTATTACTGTTTATTTAGTAATAATGAACAGCCTTACATAAGTTATAAAATTCGGGCTTATGAAACATAAGCCAAAATTCAATAAACCCTTTAAATAAACTCAAACAAACACGCCTTAGTGGTCCCCGAAAAAAGTCATATTAAATTCAAACAAAAACACTCAAAAATTCCAAAATTACCCTCATTCGTCATGTACGTAGTGAAAAAGCTGCATCAGCCTTTGTCAACTCCATTTCTCTCAAATTTCCAGTCGCCGGAGTTCCGTCATATATAGATACAGATTATATATATATATATATATATATATATATATATATATATATATATATATATACACACACACAAACTTACAACTTCTTCAATCTACAACAAAAATCTCCTTCAATACACTACACATTAGCCCTAAAATTCACGATTTTATAAATTCTCTCTTATAAAAACGATCAGTTGAATTTTGATAGAGAATTAGTTTATGGCGGACTTATTGGAACTGTCAATGGAAATATATACAGAAAACGTGGTTACAGTTGATGATTGGAGAAAGGCGTTGCAGAAAGTAGTTCCCGCGGTGGTAGTGCTTCGAATCACCGGTTGTCGAGCTTTCGACACGGAATTGGCGAATTCAGGCTATGCCACAGGCTTTGTGGTTGATAAGAGTAGAGGAATTATTTTAACCAATCGACACGTGGTTGGGCCCGGTATTTAGTTTACTACTAATTACGGTTTCGTTATAAAAATGCGTTTTAAAATAAGTGCGTTCTGAAATAAGCATTGCTATTTTTTGTTGGTTAGTTATATAATGTGAATAGTATAATTATGAAATTGTTCACTTTTATGAAAATGTGCTTATGTGTTTGCAGGTCCTGTAGTAGCCGAAGCTATGTTTGTTAATCGTGAAGAGATTCCAATCTATCCAATCTATAGAGATCCGGTGCGCCTTATAGAGTTTGCATATTCTATTTTGCATAACTAAGAGAACGTTGTATTGGGTCAATAGTACTTTTGTTTTGTTTTTCTGTTATTAAGTAAAGCGCAATCGTTCTTATAGAACATGTTTAGCTGCCTCTTTTTTAACTTGATACTTACAGAGTAAATAAGAAAATTTATGTCACCTTTTTTTGGGAGTAGAATGATATGCTTAACACTAATATGATGCCTTTCCAAATATTAGGTTCATGATTTTGGATTTTTTCGTTATGATCCGGCTGCAATACAATTTTTGAGTTATGGGGAGATTCCTCTTGCTCCAGAAGCTGCTAGTGTTGGATTGGAAATTAGAGTTGTTGGTAATGATAGTGGAGAGAAGGTATGTATAAATTATGTTTGATTATGATTATGATTATATACATGATTTCTTATGATTGATACTTTATTAGGCTATTTCCGTCTTTGATTGTGATATTGTAGTTTCATTAATGAGTCCAAATTCCGTTAGTTAATTGAAAAGAAAAACTATGGACATTTTAAGTACCGCTCTTTCACAGCCATTAAATGGAAGGAGTAACTTTTTCTACTATAAATAAGCTTCCACCGTTCAACAGTTTATCCCTAGTTATATTTAGGTTTGTGTTTTAGATTTTGACCATCTTGCCGTGGAGTTTTAGGTTTCCAACACGCTTATTTTGCTTAATGTGTTTTCTTTTATCGTTGTTTGTCCCAATTAGTTTGGCTCCTTATATTTAATATTCTTTATGTACAATATTATCTTCTATTTCATAGGTTTCTATTCTGGCTGGTACCCTTGCTCGTCTGGATAGGGATGCTCCACATTATAAAAAGTATGTATTTTACTAGATTTTCATCTTTTGAATAAATCTCGAATACTGTGTACCCAAATTTTATGAGAGGATGCAGTTTATATTCAGCTCTTCATAGTAGATCCAGTTTAAAATCTAGCTAAAAAACTACATTTAAGTTTTGCACTATTAATGAAGTATTAACTACATGCTATTTTCCTGCTGCAGAGCTGGCTACAACGATTTCAATACGTTCTACATGCAGGTGCTCTTCTTTATGCAATTTTTACATTTCTCTAATTTACCATTTTCCTATTTTATCCTTCATTCACGGCTCTTTAGAAAATTTCTTTCCTAGTCGTATTTGATTATGTTTTCGACACTAAATGAATTGCTAAAAATGACACCGGTTGCCATAATTTGTTGGGCTGGTATTTCTTACCCCATTTGATTGTGGTAAATCAAGTTTATGGTAACACATCTGGTACTTTTTTTTCATTTTTCTGTGACTGTTTATAACAGGCAGCCTCAGGTACTAAAGGTGGTTCAAGTGGTTCCCCGGTGATCGATTGGCAAGGACGAGCAGTTGCCTTGAATGCTGGCAGCAAATCTTCTAGTGCTTCAGCATTTTTCTTACCACTAGAACGAGTAAGTATAACATATAATATGCTCTATTCTTACATCCAGTTTCATTGGTCAGTTATTTGGGTAGGTATATAATGCATCTATAATGTTTTGAAGATAGTTTACGAAAACATTATTCTATGACCATACAGGTGGTGAGGGCTTTGAAATTCTTGCAGAAAGGAAGAGATTCCTTTAAAGATAAATGGGAGGCTGTTACAATACCTCGTGGTACACTTCAGGTTTGCGGGTTTCTCTTTTTGTATTTATGTGATCTACAACATACTAAGTTACGTTATGCTATTTATATTTACTATTGCATGATAAATGTCTGATATAGGCAACATTTTTACACAAAGGGTTTGATGAGACTCGTCGGCTAGGTCTTCAAAGTGAAACAGAGCAGGTTCATACTTTCTTTAATTATGTTATAATTGTTTTTGTTGTTTTTTTCCGGTCTTTTTGAAGGCTTATCTGAATTCTTGAATGAGCTAGTTGGTACGCCGTGCATGTCCTTTAAGCGAAACTGGAATGCTCGTTGTTGACTCTATCGTAAGTCTTTTCTTTTTACTTCTGTTGACGAATTACTAGATTGTATAGGTTCATTAGTACGTTTACGCTTAATGACATCATGGTCTTTTGTAGGTACCAGGTGGCCCAGCTCATAAACTGTTAGAACCAGGTGATGTACTTGTTCGCATGAACAAAGAGGTATAATAACTTGTGCTATAAAGCATGCTTTATATGTATGTAAACTAACATATAAAACAAATGTTATCTCAATTTATTTCATTAATTGTGCATGTCTTCATGCAGGTAACTACTCAGTTTTTAAAAATGGAAAGTCTACTTGATGATGGCGTTGGCCAAAATGTTGAATTAGAACTTGAAAGGGGTGGTATATCTTTGACTGTTCAATTGACGGTGAGCTTCTTGAATTTGTGAATTCCATGTTCACGTTGATATCTTTTTGAATTCAAAGTTTCACCAATTCCCCATATCACATCTTTAGGTTCAGGATTTACACTCAATAACTCCAAACTACTTCTTGGAAGTTAGTAGTGCCGTGATACACTCTCTTTCTTATCAACAGGTTCTTCTGATTATCTTTATTTCATTTCCTTTTTTGTTGCCACCTAGTCAGCACTTTAAGTAATTTTCCTTATTAAACAGGCTAGGAATTTCCGCTTTCAATGTGGTCTCGTCTATGTGGCAGAACCCGGGTAAGTTCTTTTACGGATTTGTTCAGAGTGAATTTGTTGGGGCCCTTTCGTTCTTATATACTTATTGTGGGGTATATCTATACAGTTATATGCTATTTAGAGCTGGAGTTCCAAGGCATGCCATTATAAAGAAGTTCGCAGGTGAAGAGATTTCACAGCTTGAGGACCTTATTAAGGTTCTATCTACACTTTCTAGAGGAGCTAGGGTTCCATTGGAATATATAAGCTACACCGATTGCCATAGGAGGAAGGTAACATGATGACGATCTCTAAATGTCTTTTGCTACGTGTTGCTGCATTTTTGCATGTGTATGTTATAATTTCTGATATATCATCTATTCATCTTTATTGGTAGTCTGTTCTGGTTACCATTGATCGGCATGAGTGGTATGCCTCCCCTCAGATTTACACTCGTGATGACAATTCCGGTCTATGGATAGGAAAGCAAGTGTTGCCAGTTGTGAAGAAACCATTGGTTAATGGTGTTACAAGTATGGAAACAAGTAGTAAAATCGAATTATATGCTCAAGATGAATCCGACTTTAGAATTAAGAAAAGAAAAGTTGTGGAAGAGATATCTGCTGATTATACTATAAATGAACCAAATAGCGCTAGCCATGAAGATCCAAGATTTGAGGAAGATACAGTTGTAACAGATTCTCATGGCTGTGTCGCTGAGCGTGAGATAGAGCCCACTCTTGTCATGTTTGAGGTAAGCTTATTCACGGCTTAGTTAACTCCACATTCGTGTTATTATTGTAGCTTGTATGTAAAGAGTATTCGACTTATTAGGTTCATGTACCGTCATCATTAATGCTTGATGGTGTCCACACACAAAGCTTTTTCGGAACTGGGGTTATCGTACATCATTCTGAAAACATGGGATTGGTTGCAGTCGACAAGAACACTGTTGCTATATCAGCATCTGATATTATGCTTTCCTTTGCTGCCTTTCCGATAGAAATTCCAGCCGAGGTTCATTTCTTTATTTTTTAAGTCTATTTAACCTAAATACGGATTTTTGTTGACTTCAATTGGTTTACAGGTCGTCTTTCTCCATCCTGTTCACAATTATGCTCTTATTGCATATGACCCTTCTACATTAGGATCGGCTGGAGCTTCTTTAGTCCAATCTGCTCAACTTCTTTCTGGTAGGTTAATATTCTGGTTATTATCTGATTTAGTTATTCAATAAAATCCATATGACTTTAACTCTGTATTGCCATCTTATTTCAGAACCTGCATTACGTCGTGGTGAGTCTGTGTATCTAGTTGGGTTGAATAAGAATTTACAGGCAACATCTAGAAAATCGGTTGTTACCAATCCATGCGCGGCTGTAAACATCAACTCAGCTGATTTTCCACGGTACAGAGCAACCAATATGGAAGTAATCGAACTCGACAATGGTATTTGTTTTTTGTTTTTAACTATCCCAGATGATATTATCTTAAAGTTGCAAAAGGTGTGGATTGGATAACAGGTCAAACTGTATTTCTTGTCGAACTCGACAATGGTATTTGTTTTTTGTTTTTAACTATCCCAGATGATATTATCTTAAAGTTGCAAAAGGTGTGGATTGGATAACAGGTCAAACTGTATTTCTTGTATGGGTCGAAACCAGCCGGGTGAAACCTTTTGCTTTGTGTGTAAATAAAGAAAAAGGAATTATATATATTTTTTTCAAATCAAGATTTCAGGCTTTAGTAATACACTTTGGGAAATCTACTTGACACAATTGACTAATTTTCTATTGAGATATCTATATATTTTTCATAACATAACCCATGTGACATGTTAGAGATAAAAAGATAACCTAAATCGACCCATTCATGAATAAGTGGGTTGAAATTGCCACCTCTATAGTTATCTTGAAAAAGTAGTTTTATATCGGCTTGCTGCGTGCAGATTTTGGCTCCTGTTTTACAGGAGTGCTTACTGATGAGCAAGGAAGGGTTAAAGCCTTATGGTCAAGCTTTTCAACTCAGGTTTTCACTCGTACTCAAATACTCCTCACTTATTCTTATTGAGTAAGAACTACTAATAAGTTTTGGTTTGCAGCTTGGATATGGTAGTACATCTGAAGATGATGAGTTTGTTAGGGGTATCCCTATATATACGATAAGCGAAATACTCAAAAAGATCATGTCCGATGCAAAAGGACAAGCTCTTCTCATAAATGGTGTCAAAAGACAAATGCCATTGGTTAGGATCTTAGAAGTTGAGCTTTATCCTACTTTGCTTTCGAAGGCCCGAAGTTTTGGTCTGAGTGACCACTGGATCCAAGCTCTTGTGAAAAAAGACCCCGTTAGACGTCAAGTTTTACGAGTGAAAGGTTGTTTGGCAGGATCAAAAGCTGAGAACTTATTAACACAAGGTGATATGGTGTTGGCGATTAATAAAAAGCCGATAACTTGTTTTCAAGATATAGAAGATGCATGTCAAGCCTTGGATCTGCATGATGACGAGGAAGGAAAACTTTTGTTGACCATTTTTCGTCAGGTTAGCTAACACAATGCATAGTGATTTGATTATCCGATCACATATTAACGAAATGGCAGAGTTGTTCACGATATAGTTCTTTTTGGTTGGGTTCTCAGGGGTGTGAAATCGAGATTTTTGTGGGAACAGATGTGAGAGACGGAAACGGAACCACCCGTGTGATCAATTGGTGTGGGTGCTTTGTACAGGATCCTTACCCAGAAATACGTGCTCTTGGGTTCTTGCCAAAGGAAGGTCATGGTGTCTTCGTCACAAGGTCTGTGCTATTACTATACCCTTAGGAGCTAAACATATCTTTTAAACGGTTATGACATATTTTTTTTTTATAGGTGGTCTGATGGGAGTCCTGTGCATAGGTACGGGCTATACGCTCTGCAATGGATTGTCGAAGTTAATGGAAAACCAACTCCTGATTTAGAAGCCTTTGTAAATGTAACAAAGGTACGTCTGGCATCTTGTTGTTTTCATAGCAGTATTTGTTTAAAATATCGAGACTTCATTTGCATTTGGCATCTACAGGAAATAGAAAATGAAGAATTTGTTCGAGTAAAGACAGTCCACCTAGATGGAAACCCATGTGTGCTAACATTGAAACAAGACCTGCACTACTGGCCTACTTGGGAATTAAGGTTTGATCCAGAAACTGCAACGTGGAAGCGTAAAACCATTAAAGCATTATGAACTGGAGAGGCTCTCTGATTGAACAACAGGGGTATAGATACAGAAGATTAAATTTTTTGACGATATATCAAAGTGCTGATTTAGACCGAGTTTATGATTCAAATTATACAAAGAACCAATACATGCAGAGGAGTTGATATTTTTACTGGGATTTTTTTTATACAATGGATTATGGATTTTGCAGTCGCATGTTTTCAGTTGTCATGTACTATCTATCGTTGCATCAGGTACAAACATGTAATGCTTCTACCGTGATTCAACATCTCATTCATCTGCATACAAACACATAGTTTGATCCAAAGGTCAAAACAGATATTAATCGAAATCTGATGAAAATGGAAACTGTATGTAGGTGAAGCCGAATTAAATAGCTGATATTCTAGTGTTTGAAATTGCATAACTGCATATAATATGGTTTCATAAACTACGAGTACATCAAAATGTGTCACGAAAAAATGATGTTAATCACAGGTACAAATAAATGTTACAAGGAGATTATGACTACAAGCTATAAGTCTACCTAAAAGAATTGGGTTTCAGCTGTGGATTCTTATATGAACAACTAAAAGTGTAATCTTAGAAAGAATATCTATAAACTCTAGCTACCACCGATAAGCAATAAATCAGGAAAATTATCTGAATTTCGAGTGATAGATGCATATCACATTTACTGATTCCAGGGTCACAACTTTTGTATCATTTGATCATCGATCTTAATATAGGGAAGATGAGCAATTTTAGACCAATCCACACCTGTATCTTTCTCGCAACTTACCTTCACTAAATCACAATCTCTAATAACCAAAGATTTGAGTGCTTCAAGATTTCGTAACACGTCTGGTAAACAACTTAGATTTGGGCAACTAAACACTTGCAAATCCTCCAGACCTTTTACATTGTGAAACATGTCATCTGAAAGTGACATCATATCCTCGAAACCCTCTATCCGTAATGACTTCAGTTTTGGAATATAAGGCAATTCAATCACATTGGGGCAGTCATTAATGACTAGTTTCTCCAAACAAGGAAATGAGTCTTCATTTTCGTGTTCTTCATCATCTAGATATTTAAGAGCCTCCATTTCTTTCAGTTCAAGAACCTTAAGGAAGGGTAGTTTCCCGATAGCAGGCAGCTTTTCACATCTTCTACAACTTTCAAATGCAATAGTAACAAGATTGACCAAACTAGCAATCCAATTTGGAAAACGTAAGCCTTGATAATCGGATATAGTTAGCATTTTCAAATTCAAATGGGGTTGAAGCGCCACTAAAATCTCTTCTGAATTGTTTTCTAGTAACTCGTCTTGGCTGTTATTTTTCCAGCCCCATGATAGATTTAAACAACTTATATTCTGTTTCTTCTTCATGTTACAACTCCCTGCTTGGTATGAATTCCGTACATTCATAAGTCCCTTTATGCTAAACTCTCCTCCGAGAAGATTTAACTCTTGCAGCTCATTTATTTGGACTCCCTGCCCCTGGCCTACTATAAATGTGCTGAGCCTGCGTAGGTGACGTAACTGTCCCATTCCAAGTGGCATACGATTAAGAGAGCAACACCCGTGTATATTCAAATGTCGAAGATTTCTCATGTACCTGATACCTTCCGGTAACTCACATAGATTTTCACAAAAAGTCAGTTTTAAAGTTTGCAGGTTTTGGAGTTGAACGATGGATTTAGGTAAAACAGCTATTTTCGACCGAGAGACGTTAAGATACCTAAGAAACTTCAAATTTCCAACTGATTCTGGTAAATCTGTTAGCATGTCTGAACTTGATCCTAAATGCAATACTCTGAGATATTTCTGCTCAAAGATGTAGTCAGGGGTGGGAATACTTGAAAGCCCTCCTAACGTAACGAGTGAACGTAACGATTTTGCTTTTGCCATTACTTCATTTGACAGGTATAAGATGTCATTAGAAGACAAATGAAGAACCTCTTCCGGGAATTTCAGTATCTCACCCGACATGATACTTGAGCATTCATATTTCATAACAGATTGTGCAAGGGCATGCATTTCATCGTGCATTTTACACGTTGTAGTACCCTCAAAGATGCATTCTTTGACGTCTTGCAGAAACGACCTCCAAACCAAGGAATTGAAAATCTCTTCCCCTAAATCATACAAGTCAGCATCTCCTCTCGTTGGAACAAAACCGTACGCCACCCAAAGCTCTACCAACAACTGTTTATCCATTTCATGATCTTTTGGAAATATCGAACACAAAGCAAAACATTGTCTCATATGTGGAGGCAAGTTGTCATAGCTTAACTTCAAAGACGGTAAGATACACTCATCAGCCAATTCCCAAACGTTACTATTTAGCACAGACAACCATTCACTTTCGCTACTTCTGAAACACATCAAGCTTCCTATAACCTTCACTGCTAAAGGTAAACCTTCACATTTCTTCACGATTGCTTTGCCAATTCTCTCAAACTCTAAACCATCAACATCTTTATGTACACCAAATGCATAACGTTTAAATAACAACCAAGAATCATTTTCAGACAAAAAACCAAGTGGACATACCAATGTAGGACACGTAGCCATCATCTCCGCAGCTTTCATACTTGAAGTAGTTACCATAACCATACTCGCTCTACACCCACACCTCAATACCTCCATCAATCCATTCCACTCACCCTCATTCTCGTTCTCAATCCCATCCAAAACCAAAAAAAAACTCCTCCCCTGTAACCTCTCCCGAATCCGTCCCTCCAACAATTCCCTTTCCATATGCAACAAATCAAACGAATCACCTTCTACAAACTTCAAAACCTCTCTAATCACCTTTACAATAGTAAAATCATTCGACACACGCAACCAAATTTTCAAATCAAACATCTTATCAACGCTCAAATCGTTATAAACCAATTGAACAAATGTAGTCTTACCTAACCCCCCCACACCACAAACAACACACACATTCACAATACCATCACCATCACCATCACCATTCCCATTACCATTACATATTTTCTCAACAATCATTTCTTTTTCGTCATTTCGTCCCATTACGTCACATTCAATCAAACTAAGCAACTTAACATCCACATTATCAACTACTTCCACATTACTTCCAAAATCTTCATTCAAACTAAATTTACTCCGCTCATTCGCAATCGAGTCAACTAACTCCTTAATCTCTTTAACTTTCTGCACCATTCGAATACGAAACTGTAACGGATTACTAGCTGCGAAAAACGTACTGACTTTATTCTTGATCCCTCTTTCGACATGAAGTCTTCGAAGTAAAGCTTCAGTAGAGACTTCTTCCAAGACGTTTTCGACTTGGAACGATGCAGCGCGGACTCGACGTAACCATATTTGTAAATCTGGGTTTTTTCGTTGCTTGATTTCGGCGTCTGTGAGAACGGATTGGATTTGAGTGAAGATGATTCGGAGTGATCGGAGATCGGATTTAAGGCCCCACAGTACGGCGAAGTCTTGGGAGGCTAAAGATTTGGATTGTTGCATTACTTGGGTGATTACTGATGACACTATTGGATCTCCCATGGTGGTTTTGATTTTGACTTTTGGTTTTGACTGAAATAGATGTCTACAAATGAGCAATGCCTTTTTTTGTTATAGTTTTTGTCTTAGATATCGGTTAGTAGAGTATAAAGAAAGGGTATGCCGATTACCGGGACGCCACGAAGGTTGCTCATCGAAATGAAAACAAAATGTCTAAGTACAAATGAGCGTATCTAAGTGTAAACCATCATTTGTAAGTGAAGACTAGCGTTTTTGTTATGTAGACTAGGGGTGTGTATGGATATCTTGAACCCAAGTCAAACTGAATTTTTGGTTTTTGAAACTAGAGAAAGTGTTTGGGTTCGATTTTTAAACAGTTTAGTTATTTGGGGTTCGGTTTGGGTTTTTTGTTGGATTTTTGGACAGCAAAATGAAAGTATACATAAAGCTTTAGACTAAACGAAACAGTAAGCAATTTTCACATACGAGAAAGAAATGGAAAAATTGTTATTTCTAATTTATTGATAGTTAGGCCTATTTTGTTTTTTTTAAATAAGTTCTTAATAAGAGTAATTTCTTTTATTCAATGAGATATAAGGACATTAATACTGTTTGATTTTATTTTTTCTTAACCTCTTATAATATCTTAATTTCCTCATGTTCGATAAGTAAAAATTAATGTTTGAACATACTCTTATTAAATAACTCATACCAATATCATGTACTCAAACTCAACACACAAGTCTTTACATATTTTAAAATTTATTTGACATAATTTACTTCTTACAAATGAATAAAACAAAAGAGGAAAATAATACTTTTTGAAAAAAATGAAATCTTCTTGTTATTTAGATCGTTTAAAAAAAAATGGAGTCCGTTAATATTATATATAAATTTTAATTTAAAATCTTGTTATTTTAAGCTTGAACAAACTTATGATTTTTTTAATAAGTGTTACATACGTTATATATATAATTATTTACATTGATTTAAAAGGGTAAAAAAAAGTCAATAGTTTGAATAGTTATGATTAATTTACGTGAAAAATAACTCGATAAATTATGAAAATGAAAAATAATTAATAGAAAAGTTTTATCATGTTAGTTTACGAAGAAAAAAATACTACATTTTCCCATTTTATCGTATTTTGCTTGTTATAATATTTTCACTAACATTTTATTAATCTTCGGTGTTATTGTTGAAAGCACTTGTTTTCTAATATATAGATATTTTTTTGTTAATTTTACATTCAATTATTTGTTATTGTTTTTATGCAATTTAGCTAGTTTAATATCATTAAAAATGATAAGAGGAACCAAAAGAGAAAAGAAAAGAAAAATAAAAAAATAAAAATGTTTAGACTATTTTTTCAAACAGTCTTACTGATTATGCTTTCAGGTTTCAAACACTGCCTCTTATCATTCAGAAATGGTTTTCAGATTTCAGACTTAAATATTAAAAAAAACAAAAAACCCCTTACTATGAGTTTTAAAGGGGTATAATAGTTATTTTCTAATTTATATTTCTAATTTTTATTAATAATTATTAGGAGTTTTAAAGAGGATATAATAGTCGTTCTCTAATTTATTAATAATTATTAGGGGTTTTAATGAGTATTTAAAGATTAAATTAATTAATTTTACAAATATGATATTCTAAACATAGTGATATAGAGAAATGGTCAACACCTATAATTTTCTTGAGACCAAAAGAAATCATCTTGACCCTTCATTAATTTTAAACTAATAGCTAAAATTAAAACCAAAACTAATTTTTCTTTTATTTTTTTAAATTATATTATCTTACAAATCGTTAATCGTTAGGCAGAACAAAATATACCGTTACGATCGTCTCGCATTTATTTTAAATTAGGGCAGTGGTGTTATATACTTTCGAAGACTTTTTTTTTTATTTTTTTTATTGGGTATTGAATTGTAACCATAATATCACATGTGATATTATATCAATATATACATATTTATAAAAGAGAATTACTATAACATGTATTAACTACCTAAATTTAGCAAAAAAAAATTGAATTTTAATTAGTTTTATTTTTTCTCGTTTTTGACATAAAATATGATATACTAAAATCACATATGAAATAATATATCATATGTGATATTACTGTAAATCATATGTGATATGAATACATATCATATGTGATATTACTGCAATCATATGTGATATTATGTATGTAAAATTTCAAATACTCAAAAGACAATAACATATGTGATATGAATACATATCATATGTGATACTATATCATATGTGATATTACTGTAAATCATATGTGATATTAAGTATGCAAAATTTCAAAAACACAAAAGAAAATAGCATATATGATATGAATACGTATCATATGTGATACTATATCATGCGTGATATTACTGTAAATCATATGTGATATGAATACATATCATGTGTGTTATTGTACATATCATATGTGATATTATGTATGTGAAGACAATAACACACATGATTTTAACTCCAACTATGAATTTTAATACACAACAATGTATAACCTATATGGACCCAGAAAAAGTTCGAATTTTGACGACTTTTTATTTTTTTGTTTATGGCCAAATGTTGAAATTCGTAAAGCAATATCACATGTGATTTGAACACTAAATACGAATTTCAAAACATAGATTTGTTATATTACGAACATTCAACTACAATAAAAAAGAAAAACACAAAAATAATATGTAAAACTACTGATATCACATGTGATAAAACAGTGATTTATAATATAAAATTTCAAAATCCGTAAAAAAAACCCGAAAATAAATTTCGTCAAAAGTATATCGAGTGGATGCTCTATAGAAAGAGGAGAAAATATTCGTTTAATAGTGTAATTTATTCGTTTAATACATTTATCGTTTAGAAAAGAGATCATTTAAGACCTCATTATTGACTAAGACCAAAAGACCTATTCTGGACCATTGGATCAAGATGATCAATGGTCCAGATTTAACCACTTAAGATTAATGAAAATAAACCCGGAAGGGTATTTTGGTCAGTTTACATTTCTATTTTTTCCCTCCTCCCGTGTTTCTCATTCCAGCCTCTTTCTCTCCCAATTACAAACCCTAATCTCTCAATCTTCTACAAACACACTTAATTTCAAAACCCTAATCTGTCAATCTGCAAACCCTAATCTCGTTCAATGGATGATTCTTCGGTTTTGGGAGTTCAGACGTCTGATTCTCCGGTTATCGAAGTTCTGTCGAGTCTATCGCCGGCCATCGAAGTTCCGGCGAGTCAATCGCCAGTTATGGAAGTCCCGGTGGGTGATTCACCGCCGGTGCCTGAATCTCCGTTGGCAAAATCGGGTTCATTTTACAGTTACTTTTTTGACCTAATTCTTCTTTATATCATATATGATAGGGTGCATATAGTTTCTTCCGCGTTACTTATATTCTAGCAACTATGTAAGAAATCATATCTTGCAAATTCGGAACTTTAATGTCTTTTGCTAACCGAACAAAGATTATTTGTTGAGCATATTATGAAGCCCTTTAGACATGTATTATGTGAAGATGTTTTTCTACTTGTGTGACTTTTGATGGCGGGTTTTTTATGTGTTTCATGATTTGATAAACCAGGGTGGAAGTTTGGGGTCGTTTTCACCGGATATAAGTAGGATTTTGCAGCTGTGTGAGGAGGAAGATGATGCTACATGTACACAAGAATCGTTATCGATTGTGATATCAATCACCAACAAATGCATTTCCGCTTATCCATCAAATCGGCCTTCGTTTGAAGATGTACTCTGGAACTTGCAGTATGCAACTCAAGTACTAGCCACAGCTGATTCCGAACAGAAATCAGATGGTCCATTATAGATTCTGATTATTTGGTATAGATTCTGATTTTGTTCAGGAAGATTTGTGTAAGTTGATACCAATGGTATGCCGACGTCGCCAGACAGCTGAGCTTTGCCGATTTCTTGGGTTGTCTCAGAAGATCCCAGGTTGATTATTTTGTGGGTACTTTTATAGCTAGACAATGTAGAATCATCTAATCATTCTCATATATTTTCTTTTCAGCTGTAAGCTTGGCGAGTCCAGAATTGTTCTATGTGAATCAGGAGCAAGTTACAGGTTGCAGAAGTTGCAGCTCAATTTTCCTAGGTTTGTTACATGATCCCACTTTGCGAGCTCCTTATATACTCAACTCTTTATTTGGTCACAACAAATTCTGTTTAAATGTCATAACCATTCTGAAAATTGTATTGTGATGACAGTGATGATGTGAGTTTCGCACTGAAAGACAGCAAGGAGCTACCATGGTTGACAAAATATATGTGATATCAAAGACTAGATTTTCCGCCCGTCATATTGAGGAGTTTAAATTATATCATATTCATTACCCCTACAAATACTGGCTACTTTTTATGAATGAAGTTTTGGTCACAGATTTTTCTAATCAAGGATAGTGATACTGAGTTTGAGTTTGTTATTTGTATTTGCATCATTTGGATATTTATCTATTCTTATGGATTATTTTTGGACATGCATTTGTTTGCACTTTATAACATTATTTGAGAATTTGGTTTTGAAGTTGACAACATAACTTGGAACTTTTTTTTTTTTATCGTCGGTTAAATATCGCAAAAATATTTAGGTGCAAGTGCCAAATAGTTCTTCCTCTCCATTGTCCATTTATCATATATGATATAAACATATCATATATGATATACCTATTTCAAAGTAATATGTATATCATATATGATATTCCTGTTTTCAATTAATAGGTATATCATATATGATATACCTGTTTTCAAGTAATAGGTATATCATATATGATATACCTATTTCAGGTAATAGGTATATCATATATGATATCATAAACATATCATATATGATATAAATATATCATATATGATATACCTATTTCAAAGTAATATGTATATCATATATGATATACCTGTTTTCAAGTTATACGTATATCATATATGATACAGTTATGTTATTTGATACATATCATATATATCATATATGATATAACTATCATATTATTTTGAAATAAGTATATATCATATATGCTTATAATATCATATATGATATACCTGTTTTCAAGTAATAGGTTTATCATATATGATATAAACATATCATATATGATATAAACATATCATATATGATATACCTATTTCAAAGTAATATGTATATCATATATGATATTCCTGTTTTCAACTAATAGGTATATCATATATGATATACTTGTTTTCAAGTAATAGCTATATCATATATGATATACCTATTTCAAGTAATAGGTATATCATATATGATATCATAAACATATCATATATGATATAAATATATCATATATGATATACCTATTTCAAAGTAATATGTATATCATATATGATATACCTGTTTTCAAGTAATAGGTATATCATATATGATACTTTAAAAAAATAAATTACTAGATCCATTATCATATATGATATACCTATTTCAAAGTAATATGTATATCATATATGATATACCTGTTTTCAAGTAATAGGTATATCATATATGATACTTTAAAAAATTAAATTACTAGATCTATTATCATATATGATATACCATACCCATTATCATATATGATATTTGACATAATTTTTACTTTATAATCAACTTCAAAAAATTAAAATACTAGATCCATTATCATATATGATATACCAGACCCATTATCATATATGATATTTGTCATAATTTTTACTTTATAATCAACTTCAAAAAATTAAATTACCAGATCCATTATCATATATGATGTCGCTTGTGCAGTTTATGGTAAAAAAAATTTAAACCCTAAACCCTAAATGTACCTATCATATATGATATGCCTTAAATATATGATATGTATATGATATGCATATCATATATGATATACCTATTTCACGTAATATGTATATCATATATGATATGCTTATGATATTATAAGCATATCATATACGATATACTTATTTCAAGTAATATGTATATCATAGAAGGCAAAAATACCATTCAAATGTGGTTAAAATACTCAAAAGATATATTCCGACATTTAGCACATTTCCACTCCACCTTCGAATGCCTAAAATCCTAAATCCCCACAAAGGGAGCTATAAATTGTACAACAACAAGTTAAAGCCTATAACTAGTAACTTTCTCATATACATCAAGTAGATTGATGGTGGAACAACTAAAACTCATACTTTTAGACAGTTAATAACTAGTTTTGACAGGCGGAACACGGAAATGTAGCATTCCCATCTCAAGATCAAAAGCAGCATCGTTTGGCAGCACGCTTTCCGCTATAGGAAGGTTGGGAGAGTAATCAACCAGATCAAAAGTAGCATCGTTTGGCAGCACGCTTCAGCTTTAGTTTCAGCGGTAGTAGTCACTTCTTTGTTTACAAATCCTTCAACTTCATAAGCTTTAACAGCTCGAATCACCTGATTACAAAAGGCAAAGTAAACACTTTGATTTTGCTAATTAAGGTGAAATTTTTTAATTTCAAATTATGTAGACTCATTATAATAGAAGCTTACATAATCCCAGGTCTCCAAATCCCGGTACATCAGCATGTAGTCTCCTGTTTCCAGGCCATGCTTCTTGGTGAACGGCCCTGAAAAAAGATCAAAATTTACAAAAGGGAACACTTGAAATATCGAAAACGGTGAAAACGACATATAATTTACCCACCTGTGCCCTCAAAGACATACATTCGGCTTTGGTTATTTGCCCAGTACCTGCCCAAAGAATGCATCCGTTTTCACATTTTTCCTTTTATTTTTTTCTGGATTAAAAAGATTTGGCATAATCGAGTAAGTTTAACTAACCTAAACTTGAATCCCCATGAATCCACACCGTCCAGATCAATCACATATAAGACGATACTTTCATTGTCAACGAGCCTAGGTAGATGAGTCTCGGTTGGTTGCTGAAAAGAATACATATAACAAAAATGAAATATATCCATATATCCCACCAAAAAAATCAATGATAACTGTCCTTTAAACTTAAATATTACCGATTAATCAGTTTTTTATAAGGTAAAACTGTAAAAGTAACCAAATAAATAAAATAAAACCTGGTACATCTTACTATCAGTTTTCATTTATATCGATAAATCTGCAGAAAGGGATACAACTAACCAAGATAATCATCATCAAAATCAACTTTCGCTTTGACAAGCATCTCGACAAACATAATAGCAAGTTCACCTCCACAAGTTACCTACAAGGAAGTAACAAACTTTTACTAACCTGCATTACTTTCTAATCTTTTCTTCCATTCGATCAAATTATCGTTTAAAAGTTACCTGCTCGTGTTCTAATTGTAAGCAAGCACCAGACTGAAGAAGGTCTAATGCTTCATAAAACCTCCCAACTGTAGCATATCTATAACAAATTCAAAAGTTATACATATACATACATAATATGTATCTATATTCTTTGAAAGAGATATAAGATTGTACCTTGCGCTAGTAGTCTTGTACATTTGTTGAGCTGCATAGTAATTCCCTTCTTTTACAATATTCTTTAACTTTTCAACATTCTACAATTAAACAAAAATCCCTAATTCAATCGATAACAATAAATAATTGAATTAAAATTATATAAGAAAAAACATAATTACCTCAGCTCCGGGAGGTAATAGGGCTTTCCTAAATCTTTCTCGCGACATGGTGGTGATTTAGCGCTGAGGAGTTTATTTACACAGATTGATTCGCCATTGATAGAGGTTTGGGAGCTTGAATAACGAGATCTGTAATTTTTTTGTTATTTTGTTAAAGGACGAAAATGCCCCTCCAATACAAAATTGTGTTTTAATCTCAGCCCTTAGATCTTTTTTTTGAAGGGCTGAGATCAGGTCTTTAGGTCTCAAATAATTTCCATGTCTTAAATGAACCCACCCCTATGTTTGTATATTAGTTCACCGGGAATAACATCCATCCAACAAGCTGCATACAATTAGGTGAACTTTTTGGTAAAAAAGATTTGCAACGATGTTATATATTTCTTCTAAAAATTACTTTATGAGATTTTTTTTGGAAAGACAAATATTTACATGATCGACTCCACACCATACTATACATTTTTATCTCTTTCGAAACTTGGACTTGCAATCTCTAGATTGATGGATCAGCTCACAAATGATAGACTATAAGTCGTTTGGTTATCGTTTTATGATATAATTAAAAAATTTATATGGTGTGGAGTCGATCATGTAAATTTTTGTAAGGTGACCATATTTGTTCTATTATTTTTTTTTTTTGGTGTGGTTTTAAGATTTTGTTCTATTATTTATTTTTTGTGGTTTTAAGAGATTAAATGATCATGTAAAACTGCTTTAAATCGATTTTCCATAAAGCCTCACAATCACACAATGACATTGAAGCACATATGCAAACACAAACACTTGGTCAGAAACAAAAACCTACTAAGCCTCCTTTTCATTCTTTTATTCACCATAACTCTTCACCGTCGACTTCAGGCCATGCCCAATCCTCACGGTCTCAACCATTATCACCTGAAAAGGTTTCACCTAGATGTTCTCCATTGTCAAAACGAACATCTTCTGACTAGCGAAAATTACGTTCCTTCCTGATGAATATGAGATGAAACTGTTAGAGGAGGTTGAGATAATTGGTATGTTTAACATGTTATCGCTAACACTTATATTTCTTTTGAGAATTCAATGCTAACAATGAATAATATTTTTCATAGATGAGCAGGGGATTATTCTGAGGACGCAAAAAATGTTCACAAAAGATGTATATAGGCTAAAAGAGTTTGAAAAGATCTTGGTGCATATTAACGAGTTTCATGAGCCTATCAAAGCTTCTGGGGGACTATGCACTCGTTTTATGAGCTTACTTTTAAAACAACCAAATATGTGTCCTATTGAAGCTAAAGACTGGCGAGAAGTAAAAACATGTTGTGGTGTTCGACATTTGGTTGCACTTCGGGTAATATTTTATATTTACATACTTAATGTTTTATAAATCTAGGTGAAACTAGTTACTCATATCAGCTCATTTTGCCGGTTTGAGGTAAATATTGCTGGGAAAATTCAGTTTACCTCAAGGAGAAAATGTTGATAAAGTCATCTTCGCGTATTTCGATGATAAATATAGGTCTTATAAGTATACGATGAGGTTAGCTTTATTCCAGTTAGTTGCAAAGAGACTGAATGAGGCTAATAACATTGATTTTGATGATCCCTGTGATATAAACTATACAAATGAAGAAATTCTACAAGGACTTGACTTGGTTGAAACACCTATTAACGTTTTTGAATACCAATGGGAATTATATTAGAGTAATCTTAGATCTACCACATCAAAGGTATATGTTCGTATTTTCTACTTCCAACATATTCTTTGGATTAAATGTGCTTTATTTAATTGAGTTGTAGAAATTATCACAATTTGGGAAGAAGGCACGAGGTGAACAAGTTCATACGCACACAACTGGTGGTGTTAGCTATGCACGGAAAAAATACAAATTTGTGAGTTTTAGTTATGAAAATTTAACCACTTGTCTATCCTATTGAAATATAACTTCTAATACGTTTTTGTTAAATCTACAGAAATTGAGAAACAATAGAGAGGCTAACAAAGTCGACTTCTTTGGCATTTCTCATGAAACAAAAGAAGGGTCATATGTTGGAGACGCATCGAGAGATTTCATGGTATGCATATATTTTAGTCTTTTTAATTATCTGGGTAATTTTAGTCATGCACCTCAAATAACACTCTAAACATCTATTTACAACCTCTGTGTCCATCTGGGTGGTAGGCAGTTAATCAATATTCTAGGTATTCGAGAGGAATCTAGATAGGTTAAATAATTTATATGAAGTAATCGGTCGGTCTATAATCGGTTTAAAATTACTAGGATTCGAGAGGACTTAGTAATCACAACTTAGGTAATTAAACTTAATTGAGTAAGTCTATTTGTTAAGATTCGGAAGGACTTGATAATTAGAGGAGTTATTCGAGAGGAAACTCTATAAGGTTAAATCACTAAAAACAGGCTTGGTATTTAGTGCTTAATTATTAATAATTATAACTGTATTCGAGAGGAACGGTGTAGTTAGAGGTAATTAAAGTTAATAAAAGATTCGAGAGGACTTTTACTATATTTTAGAAGTTTATTATTTAATCGATTTCGTAAACTTGAATGGAAAACAAGTGAAGTGTCAAACAAGTATATTTTCTCCATTATTTGATTACATCAATTACTTTTTCGATCGATTTTAATTAATCACTTTCTTTGTAATAATCACTTGCAATTTTAGTAAATCTTTTGTTACGATAAAAACCCCCACAAACAACTAGTATTGCTAATTCGAATTTAAAACAAATTAGTCCCTGCGAACGAACCTATACTTGCTTTTAAACTATATTATATACGGATAGATCCACTGCCTAGAAGTGTGTAATTGCGTGAATTAGTAGGTTAAATTTAAGACTAGATTTTACACATCAAGTTTTTTGCGCCGCTGCCGGGGACTGATTTTTAGTTTTTGTTTCGAATTTGTGATACGATCCTTTTGAGTATTTATTTATTTGGAAGTTACTTTTATTTATTATTACACCGGTACGTTTTACGGTTTTCTTGTTTCTGGCTTTGTAGGTATTTAGGTAGTGGATGAACATGAGGGCTTCGGGATTACCACTCCTAAGTCCAAAATCCAATCCATTAGACATGCCGATGCATCGACGGGCTGCATCCGTTGCAGTAGATGTGCAGGAAACCTATTTTCGTATTGACGATTTTTATGAAATGTTTGACCTAGATGTGCAGGAAATGCTTGGAGGAAAGGTTGCGGTTGAAGATGAGGAAGCTGAGGAGCTCGAGGATTTTGATCCCATCTTGAAAATGGAGTTGGAGGAATTTGAGAAGAATTCAACGAGCATGACATTTGAAAAATCCGACCCGGATTTAGATTTATTAGAAATTGAATACTTAATGAATAATCCGGGTGCAACGTTTTTGGTTGAAAGAATTCCATCTGAGGAAGAGTTCAAAGATTCTGGTGCAATTTCGTCAAAGGAGCTTGAGGGATTTGACAAGTCGAACCCACACATGAAGCATAAGAAATCTAACTCAAGTTTGGGGGAAAATTGTCACGGTATCTCTCATGACCCTTTTGATTTATTTTCTCTAACTTGTCGGGAAAAGGAAATTATTTTGCAGGATTTTGAGGATATCGGAGATGATACATCGTGGAAGGAATTTAAGAAGCAGGAATTCGATGTTAGCAAATGGGATGACGGTTGCAAATTCGTGGAGCGTAGAGATGACGGTATACTATTTTTCGAGGCTCGAGAGTGGCATGATGCGTGGGTGAAACGAATGAAGATGCTCGATGTTGGAGAGGAGGCATTCACTTATGGCGACTATTTTGGACATAAACTGAAGAAAGAATTAGTGGATTATGGAAAACACGTAGGAGAGAAAAGCGAGAGAAGTCTCGACCTTTACATGACGTAGTAAGTGGAGGCATATCGAGTCAAGCTAACGACTCATTCGTAAAAATTAGCGCTTCTCGGGAGGCAACCCGGGTTTGTTTTTCTTTTCTTTCGTAGTTAATTTTTCATTCCTTTATAAAAAAAAAAAAAAAAAAAAACAAAAAACCAAAAAAAAAAGGGAGGCAGATTTTCAATATTATTGTTTACATATTATCCTCTATTAGAAAAAAAATAGTCTACTTTTTTTTTTTATTCCGTCGTAACTTCTTATTTCCATTTTTCTTTTATTTCGTTATCTTTTCTTTTCTTCTTTTAGGAATTGTTAACATATTTTTTTTTCTTTGAAGTGTTATTTAGACAGGTATCGAAAAAAAAAAAAAAAAAAAAAGAAAAAAATCTAAAATTTTGTATTTTTTTTTTTTTTTTGTAAAGTTATTGTTTACCTTTTTTACTCTATTAGAAAAAAAATAGTCAACTATTTTTACTATTATTTTTATTCCGTCGTAATTTATAATTTTTTTTTATTTTTCTTTTATTATTTTAATATTTGTGTTTAGTTTTTCTTTTTAGTTTTTCATAGACTGGTTGTCAGTTAAGTAACCGGGTTTTGAGTCTGGCATTCAACAAAGCGGTTCAACGAGAAATTTTCGATATATACAAACCGGGTTCTATCTTTCTACCTTTCTTATTTTGTATTTATTTTTCTTATTAGATTTTATTTTTGTAATTTCCCTTAGGTTTTGAGTCTTTAACACATTAGGGACAATGTGTTACTTAAGTTTGGGGGGGTCATCGGGAAATTCAAAGTTTTATTTTTCGACCCTTAGCTTAGTTTCCATCGTGTTAGGTTGGTGTTAATTTGTATATTTTTGAGTCAGAAAATACAGAAAATACAAAAAAATAGAAAAATTGAAAAAAAAAAAATATAACGTGTCTAGTCGGTAAATACCTTAAACTTTAAGCATAACCAAGCGCATTTAATACCCTACTCGAGAAAATAGTGAGAATTTGAGCCTTTGAAAGCATTTATTTTTAATGCTACTTTTTCATTTCTTTGAGTGTGCCGATGGTGATGACTTTAGAACTTGACACTATTATACATTTCGAGACCACATACGAGCAATTACATTAGGGTAACTTAGTGTGATTTGGTACAATGATAGGGGCATTTAGGATTAACCCATTTGTTAGCCTTTTCGTTTCTTTTTATATATTTTCCGCCTAACCCTTGTAACACTTACTTTTAGTGTTAGAAACTCTAGTAAACCACTTTGCGCCTAAACTTTTTCGTTTCTAAACACTACTATATATTTTGTACACTCGCTTATTTTTCGTTTCTTTTTAGATTAGATCCGAACTTAGTTTTTTTTTATTGCTATTATATATTAAGTGAAGTAAGGCATAAAAGGAAAGTTAGATTATTATTGCCTTGTATTATTTGGTATTTGGAGAAATAGTTGAGAAAAAAAAAATATAGTGATTATTAGCCTTTTGAGCATGTGTACTTACCACGAGAAAAATTATTTTGTAAGGCATGTACTAGGAAAAAAAAAAGTGAAAAAAAGAAAAAAATCGGAAAAACAGAAAAGCGAAAAAAAAATTAGTTGTAGATTTTAGAAGAATTAGTGTATCTTGAGTCATGTATTATATACGAAAATTGTATATTCGGAGGAAAAAAATAAAAGTTGAAGAAAAAAATTGAGCAATACAGTTCGTTAAAGAGTTTAGTTAGTTCGGATTTAATCTAAGTTTTGTATTATTTTCATTTAACCCATTTACACTCCATTATATATTTTCACATGCCTTTACATGTAAATTTTAACCCGAATAAAAGTCCCCGTTTAGTTGTACCTAGACTCTAGTGGTGGAGATATGATACGTTATCAAGCCTATGATAGAATATTCACCATGACTGAGCAATTGAGCGATTCTGCAGAAATATTTTACACACCCTTTTAGACTAGTTTGAGAGTTTTGTGTGATTATACTTCCCATAAAAATCGTGAGATGTTTGGTTATGTTAATTTTTGGCTTTGATAATTACTTTTAAGACAGTTTTTGCTTGAGGGCAAGCAAAAAGGCAAGTTTGGGGGGGTTTGATATCGCATATTTATATAGTTATTTATATGCGATATTCGGTCACATTTCATAGTAAACATGATGGATAGGATAAGTTTTTTACATTTAATTGTGTGGAAAAGTGTTTTCGTCCATTTTACAGGTTTACATGACCGGGAAGTGGAAAAGAGGGAAGAAATGGACTTAAATGACGAAAAATACACAAAATGGTGAAGTCTGTCAGATGGTGCGCCGCAGAAAATAAGTATTAGCAATAATATTTATTCAAGTCAATGTTGGAAACTAGTTGGTGTCTAATAGAGATGGTCGAAATCTTTGGACTAATTATGTATAAAAGTATTTACGGAGGAATGAACGTAAAGTAAATAAAAGGAAGTCACACATGGGACACATGACATAATGGAAAGTAGAAAGAATTAATTCTCATCGCCTTAAGTATCGATCGAAAACGGAGAAGATATATAAATACAATCCCATTAGATAAGGAATAATATATATTATATATCTTCTCCGTTTTCGATCGATACTTAAGGCGGTGAGAATTAATTCTTTCTACTTTCCATTATGTCATGTGTCCCATGTGTGACTTCCTTTTATTTACTTTACGTTCATTCCTCCGTAAATACTTTTATACATAATTAGTCCAAAGATTTCGACCATCTCTATTAGACACCAACTAGTTTCCAACATTGACTTGAATAAATATTATTGCTAATACTTATTTTCTGCGGCGCACCATCTGACAGACTTCACCATTTTGTGTATTTTTTGTCATTTAAGTCCATTTCTTCCCTCTTTTCCACTTCCCGATCATGTAAACCTGTAAAATGGACGAAAACACTTTTCCACACAATTAAATGTAAAAAACCTATCCTATCCATCATGTTTACTATGAAATGTGACCGAATATCGCATATAAATAACTATATAAATATGCGATATCAGCAGTTAAAAGCTATATTAAAATCCTGTGCCACTTGACTAGCTGAATAAGGGTCTCCCAAACCAAAGAATTGACCATATTTGCTTAATCTATCCACCACCACCATAATCATAGTTTTGCCACGCAATCGTGTAATAAAATCCATAGAAACTCCTGTCCAGATTTGAGATGGAACAAGATTTGAGATGGAACAGGGAGTGGTTGAAGAAGACCGGGATAAGCACTCATGGTTTCTGTCTTTGACAAACATCACACTCCCTCACCCATTGTTTAACTTGCTTCCTCGGACCCTTCCATTATACAACATAACTCAACTTTTTACAAGTAACATGTACCCCAGAATGGTAATGTCTAATCAATTGAGTTCTAAGAGTGACATCCATTCCCACCACCAACTTTCCTTTCCTTCTCAATTGCTGATTGTGCACATTCATACTTAGATTGTGGTAGGATTCCAGTTTGCAGTCCTTGGATAACTGTAGCTAAATCTTTATCTTGTTCCAAGCTAAGTTTGATGAGTTGTAAAAGGTCGCTACTAATAGTGATGAGTATAGTGAACAAGGATCCTTCAGTAAGGACTCCAGCCAATGCATCAGCAACAACATTCTCACTACCCGTTTTATCAAGAATTTCATAGTCTTACCCAAGCAATTTAGGTAGCCATTTCACTTGAAAATGAGTAGTAAGCCTCTTATCTAAAAGATACTTTAGGCTAAAATAACCCTTCCATTTCTCTATAGCCATGATAAGGGTTAATGCACTTGAGGGTCACTGTACTATTCCAGATAATCCGATTGGGTCACTGAACTAAAAAAAATATACGTAATTTTCAATCTACTTTAAAAAACTGTTTGTTTGGGTCATTGGGACCCACAACAACTTATAGTATCAGGTAAGACTTGTCCCTTTGACATATGAAAAGACAAAAATACCCTTTATAAAATTATTATTTAAGAGTTTAATACTAATAAATAAATTTTATATTAATACACTAATTAATATCTCTTCTTGGTCAATTCAATTGTTAAAACCCACAACCCCAATCGCACCACCCACTGCCGCCGTAACCCACCTCCGACGGTCGCCACATTTCAGTCGGTCTAAACAGTTCCGATGTCCAACTTTGGGATTCAACTGCTAACAGATTGGTAAGTTATCTTTGAATCCCTAATTTATATGATTTGGATCTTTTGTTTTGATGAATGTGTTACTGGTGGTGGGTTTTGGTGGTGGGATGTTGCCGGATTGAAAAATCAACATCAGTTTCGTTTAAACCTCAAGCAAAATCTGTCCACAATTCCCTACTCAATTCACATTCTCAATCAAAACGATGTCGTTTGAGTTAGAAGAAGAAGAAGATTCCTTCGAGCACACACTTTTCGTGGTCCGCGAAGTCGCCGTTTTCAAAATCCCTCTGCGATCCACCAGCGGCGGTTACAAATGCGGCGAATGGCTCCAATTCGACAAGATCTGGTCCGGCAGGCTCCGCATGGTATCCTGCAACTCCCGTTGCGAGATCCGGTTAGAAGATCCGAATTCCGGCGATTTGTTTGCTGCTTGTTACCATCAATTACCATCAATTTGGAAATCTTCCTTTTTGTTTTCTTATTATATATTAAATTAAATATTAATGATGTGTTTTCCTATAAAGAAAACATCCTAATAAACAAACAGGCTTAAACATGAATTTTAAAATTGTAAATTACCATCAATTTGGAAATCTACGTGGATTTTTCAATATATAAAAAATAAAAAAATATATATATAATATAAATTGAATGTGACCTATTACCAGCCGGTTGCAGGTTACCCGAGGGATACACATACACTTAGATTTTTTTTTAATCATGAGTGATCATTTAAACTTTTTTTGAAAGTAGAGTGATAACGACATATTTTTTTTAGTTCAATGACCCAATCGGATTATCTGGAATAGTACAGTGACCCTCAAGTGGATTAACCCGCCATGATAACTGTCATTAACTCTTTTTCATAAGTAGAAAGTGATTGGTGCCTCAGAGATAATGTTTTACTAAGGAATGCTATAGGGTGTTTATCTTACATGAGCACAACTCCAATCCATAAGCATTAGTTTCTATCAGAAACTCTTTACTAATATCAGGTAAGCACAAAAGAGGGGCTTCTACCATAGCATCTTTGAGTGCTTCAAAGCCTTTTGAGCTTCATGGGACCATTTAAAAGCATTTAACTTCAGTAGTTTAGTTAATGGTTGACTAATACTAGCATATCCCTTCACAAACCTCCTGTAGTATCATGTAAGGCCTAAGAAACCTCTTAGTTGCTTCAAAGTTTTTGGAATTGGCCATTCTTGCATATAGCCACTCCTTTAGCAGAAATCACATGGCCTAGGTATTCCACCTGTGGTTCAGCAAAGTTACACTTGCTCATTTTTGCAAACAACTGATGTTGTCTCATCACCTCCGGCACCAACTTTAAATGTGTAACATGTTCTTCCAATATTATACGGTATACTAGAATATAATCAGATAAGAACTAAACCAAAAACAGTCAGATTTGGTACTTGTAGTGGATCTAGACAAAGAAATTGCGATGGTGTGTTCACTGTTGTTCGATATTTGATTACAAAATGTTCTTGTCGACGGATTGATGCTCTGTGTATTTGATGTATTGTTGCTGATTATCTGAATTCGAGATGCATACTATTGTGCATACTTCTGTTATACTTTGGATCTAGAATATTAGATAGCATGATACTAAAGAAAACTTTTTTTTAGAATCGGACAAACCATGAAATTTCAGAAAAGATTTAAGCGCTTGGTGGTTCGGAACTTGTTGATCGTGACAAACGATCGGTTATTGAAAGAGATGTTATGACAGAGCTTATGGCTCCAGCTGGACGAGCTCGTGGTTACAGGGAAAGAGTAACAAAATCTCAAGTAACAAATCTCAGTTACGACCTACGAAAAATGAGAGGCGAAAACTGGACAAATCAGAATAATCAAAGCGGAACACTTTTAGTGCAAGTTGAATCTCAAATAAAGCAATTGGAATCTCAAAATAAGCTAATTGAATCTCAAAACATGCAAATAGAATCTCAAGAAACGAAAATCAAGAGCTTGCAGCAAACAATTGATGACTTTTGGAACGAATTTCGACTTTTTCAAAGTTCATTTCAAGACTAGTATGATCCTCGTGTATCCAAGAAGAATAAGTTTAAAGCCCCTCGAGTCTCACATGAAGATGTATTTGTGACGCAGGTACACGAATTAAGTAATTTACATATTACTTTAAGCATTTGCCTTATTCTCTAGTGATCTTTACTGATCTTATTTACCTATATATAATATTTCATTTTATTTGTCGGTTTTCTCAATATTCTTTATATGATAATTTGAAAAGTTAATAACCCAAAATGTTTGGTATTTTCCAGGAAGGGAAGATGGGAAGATGATGGGAGGATGATGAGGTAATTGGTTTCGTTATGTGATTACATGAGTTTCCCGAAGATGTTATGATGTTGAGGTTACTTGATTTTGTAATACAGTTTTCTTATGTCATTTTGAATGCACTTTGTTGCTGATCGTTTAAAACTTGACAAATATTCTTAATAATTGTTGTTTTTTGTTTAAGGATCCTAAACTCTAATATCCAGTTTAGTTGCCTTTTGGTCTAGATTTACTTCTTGTTGTAACTAATAACAATATAGGAAGTTTATATATATATATATATATATATATATATATATATATATATATATATATATATATGGGGGAAGTGAATATGGGGCTGTTACACATGTAAGCTTACATGCGAAACTCATTAAAAACTATGTCGTTTTGTGGTTTAAATGTTTTTCAACGCTTGATTTGTCCTATATTCATCAAGGGAGAGGTGATCCCCAAAATGCAGGGGGTCATTGTTTATTATGAAGAAGTTATAAAAAGTGACTTCAATAGATGCCCAGTGATGACAAAAAAACTTATATTTTTGAAAGACACGATTAATGAAGAAAAAGATGTGAATAGATAAAAATTTGTAAAGTTAGTTTAAT
>CAJVGC010000589.1:35907805-35915305 GCA_910822075.1 Senecio squalidus | reverse complement strand
AGTAGCACAGTCATCTTTTACTCTTTTACTAGAGAAAAGATATCTCCTCAAGAAGAAAAGGTCTTGGAAGAATTCGAAGAAAATTACAATAGTATTTCAGGAATACTGGGCCAAATGAATAATGAAATGAAAAAAGAATTATGCAAAAAGCTTTCACACAGCCCAATGCATAACTGTAAGTTTTGTACAAAAGAAAGCCCAAGCAGCACAAGCCCAATTTCAACTATTCTAGAAGATTAATCGTCACCCATGACGTAAGGAAGAATTAATTGTAATAATGTAGCTTTACTTTTTAGGTGGGGAAGGTATAACCCCACCTAAATCAAAAATATGACACGTATGTGTCAATAATGTTTAATTATTGTACTTTTGATTCCTCTCTCGCCTATATAAGAGAGATATTGTGTATTGTAATAATCAGAGTTTTATGGAATAAAAAACAGTTTAGTTTCTTTCCTACTCTCATTTCTCTTCATCTGAATAGCACCTCTTGGTGTTGATAAGAGATCGTCCTGAATAGCGGTAACAGCAGGCCGTTGGACACCTATCCCAAAGAAATCAAGAAACAAAGAACTTCTATTACAGGAGCAACTCAGGTATTCCTAAAAACTTATCTTTTATATGCTTTATGGAAAATAGCTTAGATCATATGATAATAAGTAATGAAGAAGATAATACAGGATTTTTTAATGATATATTAATAGATAATAATGCTATAAGAAAAAGTAATTTTAGTTTAACTGAAACACATAATTTTAAAATAAATACTCTAAAAAACTTGTTTTCTAGAAATAATATTTTATATTTTGGAAAAATGATAGGAGAAGAAGCTATACCTATAGAACAAACCTATGGAGATATTAAAATACCTTTAATAAATAGAGAACAAATAAAGAAAAGATTAGAAAAAATAAAAGAACGAAACAAAATAGCATATATACATATATCAACTATACAATGTATAATAAAAAGCACCTTCATAGAAGGAATCGACACACCTCTAGTCCTTGAGATAAGAGATGATAGATTAATAGATAGAAATGAAAGTATAATTGCTAAGGGAAAAGGTAATCTAAAAGAAGGAAAAATAAAATTTGATATAAACATACAATTAGGAATATCATTGAGAGATAAAGATGTAGAAAAAACAATAACAATAAATTATGAACTAAAAAGAAGAAATTTTATGAAAGAACAGAACCACCCTTTTTCAATAACATATCAAATAAATTATGCCCTATCAAATAGGCTTCTTCTCCTATCATTTTTCCAAAATATAAAATATTATTTCTAGAAAACAAGTTTTTTAGAGTATTTATTTTAAAATTATGTGTTTCAGTTAAACTAAAATTACTTTTTCTTATAGCATTATTATCTATTAATATATCATTAAAAAATCATGTATTATCTTCTTCATTACTTATTATCATATGATCTAAGCTATTTTCCATAAAGCATATAAAAGATAAGTTTTTAGGAATACCTGAGTTGCTCCTGTAATAGAAGTTCTTTGTTTCTTGATTTCTTTGGGATAGGTGTCCAACGGCCTGCTGTTACCGCTATTCAGGACGATCTCTTATCAACACCAAGAGGTGCTATTCAGATGAAGAGAAATGAGAGTAGGAAAGAAACTAAACTGTTTTTTATTCCATAAAACTCTGATTATTACAATACACAATATCTCTCTTATATAGGCGAGAGAGGAATCAAAAGTACAATAATTAAACATTATTGACACATACGTGTCATATTTTTGTGGTAGGTGGGGTTATACCTTCCCCACCTAAAAAGTAAAGCTACATTATTACAATTATTGCTTCCTTACGTCATGGGTGACGATTAATCTTCTAGAATAGTTGAAATTGGGCTTGTGCTGCTTGGGCTTTCTTTTGTACAAAACTTACAGTTATGCATTGGGCTGTGTGAAAGCTTTTTGCATAATTCTTTTTTCATTTCATTATTCATTTGGCCCAGTATTCCTGAAATACTATTGTAATTTTCTTCGAATTCTTCCAAGACCTTTTCTTCTTGAGGAGATATCTTTTCTCTAGTAAAAGAGTAAAAGATGATTGTGCTACTTGCGTAGTTAAGTTTAACTTCTGCCTTTTGTTCTTCTCCTTTTCCGTACTTTGTACAATTGAAATATACTCCTAGAATACTTTCAATTATATTTTCTGTTGTTAATACCATGTTGTCTATGGTATCTGGTTCTGGGTAGCCTCCATTGCTTACTCCTATCTGTGCCATTGTAATACTTGGTACTAGGATTCTTCCTTCTGGGGAAAATACTAAATAGCTTGAGTAGCATTTTAGGTATATTTCCCTTCCTTTTGCTATTTTTGTTTTGAAAATATTTATTGATTGCTTCATTTTATATGGAAATTCTGAAATTTCTTCCAGAGTTTCTCCATTTATATAAAGCGTATCAATTAATCCTGCTTTGAAATACTTGAATACTTCTTCTGGATTGCTTCCTTGAACAAATATGGCTTTTGGGCCACATCTTCTTTCTTTTGGATAGAACATTTCTGCTGTATATTCTTCCTTATATTCTATTATTTTCTTTAATCTTTTTTCAAATTCTTCTTTTGTGATTTTTTCTTCTGGTTTTTTGAAGATATCCTTTTCTCCAATTCTTGGCGTATATTGTCTCTGTAATCTTGTCATTTTTGGTGGAACTTTTTGCTGAGGTTCCTTTTGTGCTATTGTTTTGTAGGATTCTTGCAGTGCTTTTTCTGCTTCTTCTTTGGTTTTATACTTTTTATGTATAATTCCTGCCTTTCCTTGAATGTGTTGATTTGCTAGGTGCCATTTTGTATAAATTCCTCTGAAAGGTCCATTGAATATTGTGTAGAATCCTTCTTCTTGTGAGCTATTTTCTATTATCTTTTCTATTACTTTTTCCTGTAATTCTTTCTTATCGTTGTTTCTTTTTTCTTCTTCTTCTTCTTCTGCTATCTCGAACCATGATTTCTTTTGTGCTGGTTCTAATGCTTGAAGAATTGTTTGAAGTTCTTTATATTCTTGTTCAACTTTCTCTAGATTTTTCTTTGCTGCTTCCCTCTGTTCTTCTTTCTGTTTGAGCTGATTCTTTATCTGATTTTTAAGAGCTTCCATTACTTTTCGTAGATGGTGATGATCTTCCACTCTCTTGTCAATGTATCTGCAAAACTGTTATTTTCTGATTTTATTAGCTTGATATATGGCATATACTGATCTAGCTGTATTTGCCATCTTATTAATCTTCCTTTTGCTCTTTCTTCATGTAACTTATATCGAAGAAATCCTGTAACATAACTCGAATCTGTTCTAAGTTCGAACCTTGTTGGTAATAGTTCTATTTTCCATTTTTTAAGAACCTTTAGGCATGCTAAAGTTTCTCTTTCATGTACTGGGTAGTTTTTTTCTGCTTTTGTAAATGTACCAGAGGTATATTTACACAGTACTGTACTTAATTTCTCAGTCAATCTTGTGACAGATTGCTGATTTGCTGTTTTCTGATGTTTTGAATCATCAGTTTGGACAATTTGCCCTTCTTGGTTTAAACCAAGTTTGCTTTTTCCGTTCTTTATAGCTAGCATACAGCCTGCCCAGCACTCGTCTGAGGCATCTGTTTCTATTATTAAGAAGTCTTCTTCTTTTGGGTTATAAAGTTCTGGAAGTACTTCTAAATTTTTATTAATATTTTGTACTATTTTTGTATCTTCCTCCCCCCATAACCAAGGAACTTTTGTAGAAAGTTTTTTCTGTAGTTCCTTCCTTTGGTTTGCAAAATTTTTTAAAAATCCTTGATCTGCAATATAGTTTATACAACCAAGGAAACGTTGTATTTGCTTTCTATTTTCAAGTTTATCGGGAAAAAGATTTATTTTTTCTTGTGTATGTGGTGCTAAATTTAAAGATCCATTTTCTTTAATTTTTAGTCCTAAGTATTCAACTTCTTTTTGAAAAAGCTTTGATTTAGTTTTTGAAATAACTAAACCTTTTTCTTTTATTCTTTTTAAAACCTTCATTGTATCCTGAAGATGAGTTTTTTCATCTTTAGAAAATACGATGATGTCATCAATATATGCTAAACATATATCTTCTAATCCTTCTAAATTCTTGTCCATATATCTTTGATATATGCTTGGTGCTTGCTTGAGTCCGAATGGTAAAACATTCCATTCATAATGTTTCTGAGGTGGGCAACTAAAAGCTGTTAGTAGTTTGGTTTCTTCGTCAAGACGAAGCTGCCAGTATCCTGATTTAGCATCGAAAGTACTAAAGATATTTTTTTCTTTTAATTTTTCTAGTATATAATCTTTTCTAGGGAGTTTATAAGAATCTCCTATAGTAGCTTTATTCATTTCTTTATAGTTGATTACCATTCTTCGTTTTCCTCTTTTTAATTCATTATGATTTTCGACATAGAAGGCTGGTGCGCTATGTGGACTTTTACTTTCTCTTATGATTCCTAATTCTAGAAGCTTATTACATTCTTCTTTAAATTCATTTACATCTCTTATATTATATGGTATCCTCTTTATTTTTATCTTTTAATTTAATACTTACGAGTTCTTTATTAGTATTTTTTATTTTATCTAAAGGGTCATCTGAAAATACATCTTCAAGAACTTCTTTTATACTATCCCTTTCTTTTATTATGTATATTTTTATTATATTAAATTTTTCTATTAGGTTTTCTGCTATTATTTTTAGCAATTTTTGTCTTGTTATAATTTTTGTTTCTATCATTCCCTTTTGAGGATGATTTAGTAATATTTTTTCGTTATATTGAATAAATGGTGCATATAATTTAAGAAAATTATTTCCTATTATTAAATCCATTCCTGAATCATGTAAATATATACTTTTTGCAATAAAATCTATTCCTTTTATTTTTATTTTTACATAAGATATATATTCCCAAATTTCATGTACAGATTTATCTGCAACGAATATTTTTAATGGTCTTTCTAATTTTTTCCATCTATTGCTTATCTTCCTCTGGCCAAAACATAGAGTTGCGCCAGTATCGATATATGCTATGAATTTCTTTTCTTTTATTTCTACATTTATAAAGGTAGCATTACTATTCGTCATCACTACTGCTTATTTCGTATTCATATATTTCTGAATCAGTACTAATATCTGAATCTTCTAACGGTTCTAGTCCTAAATCGTATATTTCTTCTAGAAATTGAATACTTTTTAGTTGTTCCTTTTTATTCCGTTTTGGACATTCATTTGCGTAGTGTCCATCTTCTTTACAAAGCCAACACTTACGGTTCTTTTTGTCCTTAGGACAGAATTTATAATTCTCTTTTCTTTTTCTAAAGTAATTATTTCTAGGTTTTTTGTAATATCTTCTGTATTTTTTCTTATATGGTTTCTTTCTCCATTTCTCTCTTCTAAACTTTTTTCTAGGTTTTTCGCATCCATAAGATCCTATCTTTTGTTGTTTTTCACAACATAGATTTATTTTTGCTTGTCTTTTTATAATTTTTTCGTTACATTTTAATTTAATCCAATCTCTTATGGTTTTTATTCTTCCTCCTAGGTGATCAGTTACAATTCCTAGTTCTAGGTTTGATTGAAAAAGTTGTTCTATTTCTCCCCCTACTAGATGTGGAAGTTTAGTAAAGATTAAATCTCTCAATTGTTCTTGATTTGATCTATTTAGCTTATAGTAATATTCTGAAAATTCACATATGAATTCTTCTAAATAACATAAATTGCAAATTCTTAAATTAGATAAATGCCAAAGGGCGAATTTTACTTGTTCAGTTTTTTCTTCTATAGAACTTTGATGTGGTGGTTTTTCTCCTACAAATTCTTGATATATTGCTTCTACAATATTTTTAAATAGCTCTATTCCTTCATTATTTTGTGTATTTTCATTATTTAGTATATTATTTTTTACTTCTTCTAGGAAATTGAAAGTATTTCCACTTGTTTTGTATAAGGTATAATTATATATATCTTCTCTAGGTAATTCTTTTAGTTCTGGGTTTATCTGTAGTTCTAAGCTTATTTTGTTACTCCAAGACCTAATATCTTCTTTATTATTTAATGAGCAGTCTATATTTAAAATGTTATTGCTATCTATATTCTTTTTTATTGGTATATATTTATTATCTATATCTTTTACATATCCTTGTTTATACATGTAATCGTTATTATATATTTTACGTTTTTTACTACTTTCTCCTTCGAAGTACGTTGGTTTTAGTTCTTCTTCTTCAGAACTATAGTCATAGATTAGATCATTCTCTGGATCTGTTTCTTCTATTTTTAGTTTTGCCATAAATTTTTCTAATGTTTCAATATTATTGTTTATCTCTTCCATAACTAAAAAGGTTCTACTATTCGAATACTTTTCTTTTTAGGTTTTAATATTTTTTCGAGATCTTCGATTGTTATACATCTATTATTTTCTTGCCTTTTGGTTATTTCTTGAAGATCTATAATTATTCTCTCAAGTTTTTCGTTATTTGTTTCATTACTAGATTCTTCGTTTTTTTCTTTATCTTTTATTAGTTCTTTTAATTTTTCCTTAGCATCTTCTAATTCTGCTATTATTTTATTTTCTTGTTTTTCTTTACAACAACAATTTTTTATTATAAAATTTATCATATCTGTTATATTATTTAATTGTGGGTTTTTTGTGTGGTATATATGAGGAAATTCTTTGTTTTCAGTATTGTTATAACAATTATGTACTTCTGTCATTAATGAAAATTCTTTATGTGTTTTAGAATCTAAGTCATTTAGTTTATTTTCCATATTTTCTATTTTTTCTATAATTATTTTTATGTCATGGGTAATTTTTTCTATGTTACTCATAGTGATTAAATAATGTATTGTTTTCTTTTAGTTCTTCTAAATCCCAAAGGGTATATCTCATTAGATTTTTATCAAATTTATTTATTGATTTTTCACTTTGTTTTATTAGATAATTTAAATATTCTATATTATTTAATTCTATTTTATTTTTATATTCATAGATTATCCATTGTTTTGACATTTTTAACCTTGCTCTGGGTAGTCTCCATTGCTTACTCCTATCTGTGCCATTATATATATATATATATATATATATATATATATATGAAAAAGTGAATATGGGGCTGTTTCACATTTAAGCTTACATGCAAAACTCATCATAAAATAAGTCGTTTTGTTAAAAATTCTTCAAATCTATATAATTTTAATCATATTTATTAAACTAACTTTACAAATTTTTATCTATTCACATCTTTTTCTTCATTAATCGTGTCATTTAAAAATATAAGTTTTTTTGTTATCACTGGGCATCTATCGAAGTCACTTTTTATAACTTCTTCATAATAAACAATGACCCCCTGCATTTTGGGGATCACCTCTCCTTTGATAAATATAGGACAAATCAAGCGTTGAAAAGCATTTAAAACACAAAACGACATAGTTTTTAATGAGTTTCGCATGTAAGCTTACATGCCATATTCACTTCCCCATATATATATATATATATATATA
>CAJVGC010000589.1:35813825-35900205 GCA_910822075.1 Senecio squalidus | reverse complement strand
TTTCTTTCTTGAGGAGTTCTAGAGCAAGTCGCAAATGAGTTTCATGCTCGGCTTTGGATTTTGAATAAATGAGAATATCATCGATAAAGACTATGACGAATTTGTCGAGGTATGGTTTACAAACGCGATTCATTAGATCCATGAAACAGCAGGTGCGTTTGTGAGTCCAAATGGCATAACCATAAACTCGAAATGACCATAGCGAGTTCGGAAGGCAGTTTTAGGAATGTCTTCTTCGGCTACTCTAAGTTGATGATAGCCCGAACGAAGGTCTATCTTAGAGAAACAAGTAGCACCTTGCAATTGATCAAACAAGTCGTCGATTCGAGGTAAAGGATAACGATTCTTGACGGTAAGTTTGTTAAGTTCACGGTAATCGATGCACATCCGAAACGAACCATCTTTCTTCTTTACAAATAAAATAGGAGCACCCCAAGGAGAAGAACTAGGGCGAATAAACCCTTGTCGGTTAGTTCTTGCAATTGGCTTGAAAGCTCTTGCATTTCCGAAGGAGCGAGACGATAATGAGCTTTGGCAATAGGAGTTGCATTAGGAGTGAGATCAATACGGAATTCCACTTGTCGTACAGGAGGTAATCCAGATACGTCTTCGGAAAGACTTCGGGGAAATCCCGAATGATGGGAATATCTTCAAGTTTGAGCGCTTCTTTCCTTGTATCAATGATGTGAGCTAGAAACGCAGGATAACATGGAAGATCCTTCTTATGCTTACGCAAGTAGCTATAAGCTTGCGTACACGACATGAGTTTAAGTCCCTTTGATTTTGTTTCACCACAACCGTAAGAATACTACCATCAGCACACGGAATACGAATAGATTTATCAAAGCAAATGATCTCGGCATGATGTTGGGATAACCAATCCATCCCTACGATACGTCAAAACTACCCAAATTCATAGGCACTAAATCTATAGCGAAATCACGATTCCCTAGACTTAAGGTACAATCATTCAAAATAGAACTTAGTTTAAGAACCTTGCCATTGGCTACTTCGACAACACTAAGGGGATCATGCAACTTATTTCTTTCAAAGCAAGCAAAGGTTCAAATTGGGTAGAGATAAAGCTACGATCGGCACCCGAATCAAATAAAATGGAAGCATAAATACCATTGATGAGAAACGTACCATTAACAACTTCGTTGTTGGCTTGAGCTTGTTGAGCATTAATGACAAAAGCTCGTCCACGACCAGCGGGTTGTTGTTGAATTGGTTGAACAAGTGGTGGCTGATTTTGCTGAGCGGGTGGAGGGTTTCCTTGACGATAAGGGCAATCACGAATAAAATGATTAGGATCGCCGCAACCAAAACACCCAAATCTCGGCATATGAGCTTGGATAGGAACAGGATGAGGAGCAAAGGTATTGATTGTCATGGGCACAGCTACATTTTGCCCAACCCTACAATACTGAGCAAAGTGACCAAACTTGTTGCACTTGGTGCACACTCTACAAGGTTTGCCTGCAGGATGATGATAGTTGCAACGGTTGCAAAGAGGGAAATTTCCGGTATAGGGTTTAGTATTTCCAGGAGCTTGATGAGTAGGGGCAGTGATTACAGTTTGTTTGGTGGGTTCAACAACAGCGAAGGCTTTAGATTTATCCCCCTTCTTCTTCTTTCTAGATGACTTATCAGATTTCTTCGGTTCACTATCCTCCTTTCTCTTACCTTTACTAGAACGAACCAAAGTACCATCCTTAACATGATCATCATTAATAGTAGCGGCTAGACGCACAGCTTCCTCTACCGTTGTCGGTCTACTACTACGAACACTGTCTCGAATAGTTGCTGGAAGACCACTTACATACTTATCGATTGCCATGGATATGGGAGTCACAAGACGAGGTACCAATAAGCTTAGTTCATGGAAACGCGTAGTGTACTCCGCGTTGTTTCCTCCAATTTGTTTCAAATTCCAGAATTCCTCATCCAACTTCTTAAGTTCGCTTTGCGGACAAAATTCTTCGGTCATAATCTGTCTGAATAAGGTCCAATCCATTTCATGAGCTACCTCCATGCCACGAGTCATTTTCTCTTGGTTCCACCAAGTAAGAGCACGACCACTAAAGACACTAGCAGCGTATTTCACATGGAGATGAACAGGGGTTTCAGCTATTGAGAAAATGCTTTCAATCTTTTCAAACCATTGCAGCAAAGCAGTTGCACCATCGTTACCTACAAACTTAGGAGGATTGCAAGTAGTGAAGTTCTTAAGCGATGCTCCACCATGATTGCCAATGGGAGCTTGTGCAGGAGTTTGAGTAGCTTGAAACTGTTGGATGGCTAGCGGAATCGCATTAGCCATTTGGCGAGATTGAACTTCAACTCACTCAGAACAAGCCAACTTCTCATCTCTTTTATCACTAAGATTGAACTTCAACTCACTCAGAAGATCAAGAAAATCCGATGTGATAATGGTACAGAATTCAAGAATAGTGTGATGAATGACTTCTGTGAGAAGAAAGGAATAGAACGCCAATTCAGTGCTGCCAGGACTCCTCAACAAAATGGAGTTGCTGAAAGACGTAATAGGACACTGATTGAGGCAGCCAGAAGCATGCTAGCTGACTCAAACCTTCCTATCTTCTTCTGGGCAGAAGCAGTTAACACTGCCTGCTATGTCCAAAATAGGGTGTTGCTAGTTAAGGCACACAACAAGACACCATATGAGTTACTACACAAGAAGCAACCCTTAATCAGCTTTCTTCGTGCTTTTGGATGCCCATGCACAGTTCTTAACTCAAAAGACTATCTTGGCAAATTCGAAAGCAAAGCTGATGAAGGAACATTTGTTGGCTACTCATCTCAAAGCAAAGCATATCGGGTCTACAACCACAAATCAAAGATCATTGAAGAAAGCTCAAATGTCACATTCAATGAATACACACCCAACCAGAGAGGACATGGACCAGATTGGGTATTTGATTTGGATGCCTTAACAAGATCTCTAAACTCTAACTTTGAGTTTCATCCAAAGCAAGTTGATACGGACCAGGTTGCTACTGAGCAAGTTAATACGGCAACAAAATCCACAACTACGGCACCTGTTACTACGGCTCCTATTACAGGTACTGCCCGCTTAGATGTGATGGAATACATCAATCTTCCAATCACTTTGGACGATTCCATCTATTTAGCAACATCAGACTCCTCTCACACTGAAGAAAACTCCTCCAAATGGAGCCAAAGAAAATTCAACACATGTCTCTTTGCATGCTTCCTCTCTCAAATGGAGCCAAAGAAAATTCAAGAGGCTCTACTTGATCCACACTGGATAGAAGCATGTCAGGCAGAGTTGCTCCAATTCAAGATTCAAGGGGTATGGGTCCTAGTTGAGATCCCATATGGCAAAAAGGTGATTGGTACACGCTGGATATTCAGGAACAAGAAAGATGAGCGTGGAATTGTGATAAAAAATAAGGCAAGACTAGTTGCCCAGGGCTACACTCAAGAAGAAGGCATTGACTACGAAGAGGTATTTGCTCCAGTAGCTAGGATTGAAGCCATTCGCTTATTCCTAGCCTTTGCTTCGTTTATGGGATTCAAGGTGTATCAAATGGACGTCAAGAGCGCGTTCTTATATGGAGTCATTGAGGAAGAGGTATATGTCAAACAACCTCCTGGATTTGAGGACCCTCAACATCCACACAAGGTGTACAAACTGATCAAAGCCCTATATGGATTTCATCAAGCACCACGTGCATGGTATGACACACTATCAGACTATCTTCTTCAAAACAATTTTCAACGCGGCACAATTGACAAGACCTTGTTCTACAAGAAATCCCAGTCTGACATTCTTCTTGTACAAATCTACGTGGATGATATCATCTTTGGATCCACAAAGGATTCATTGTGCAAAGACTTTGAGGATCTCATGCACACAAAATTTCAGATGAGTTCAATGGGAGAACTCACTTTCTTTTTGGGTCTTCAAGTCAAACAAAAACCGGATGGCATGCTTATAAGCCAAACCAAATATGTCAAGAACATTCTTACAAAATTTGGACTATCAGATGCAAAGGTGGCGAGTACTCCGGTGGAATCTCACAAACAACTGAATGCTGATCTTGAGGGGGAGGATGTGGATGTACACAACTATAGATCCATGATAGGATCTCTTATGTATCTCACAGCATCAAGACCAGACATTATGTTTGGAGTATGCTTATGCGCAAGATATCAAACACGACCAAAGATGTCACACCTCATAGCTGTCAAGAGAATCTTTAGATATCTAAAGGGCAAACCTAATCTAGGTTTATGGTATCCCAAAGACTCTCCATTTGATTTGATAGCCTATACTGATAGCGATTATGGAGGTGAAAACCTAGACAGAAAGTCCACAACTGGAGGTTGCCAATTCATTGGCTCAAGACTGGTATCATGGCAGTGCAAGAAACAAACAACGGTATCAACATCTTCAACAGAAGCTGAGTACATTGCTGCTGCTAGTTGTTGTGCTCAAGTGCTTTGGATTCAGAATCAGATGATGGACTATGGATACTCCTTCATGAATACACCAATCTTTATTGACAACCAAAGCACAATAAGCATCATCAACAACCCGGTCAAACACTCCAAGACAAAACACATAGAGATACGCTATCACTTTATAAGGGACTGCAACGAGAAGAAACTAATCCATGTTGAGAAGATCCATACAGACAACCAACTCGCTGACCTCCTCACAAAGGCGTTTGATGTTGGAAGATTCACATTCCTAATCACAAGCATTGGAATGCTTAATACGGAAGAATAACTCAACTACTTCTCTCTTATTATCTCTATTTTGTTTTATTTTAAGTCCCTTCGAAGAAGCAGTAGTAACCTTATGATGCAAATCAAGTTCCTTACTCTCTAGTATTGGACTATGTTACTACTGCAATAGCAATAGTAAAGACAAAAAGTATCCAAAGTATGATTAGTACGACCAAATTTTAAAGCTAAGGGAAGGTTTAATTACTACTGCCCTATGCAAATAAAAATTTTGGACGGAATGGTTAATACGGACAAGTAAAAAGTTGCTACGGCCCTCTGGTTTAAAACTGCCAGTAACTCAAGTTACTACGGACAGTCCAGTTAATGCGGCCCATAAACAACTTACTACGGACAATTAACCTACTTACTACGGATCTTTGCGTTAATACTTCAGATTATTATATTAATAAAGGTTTCTTAAACAATAAGAATACCCTAATTAATGATGATTTGACAAGTCAGAATACAACTTGCAACCCCACTTTACACGTGTCAGTCACAGAAATTATCTAATAACACGTGTTAAAACCTGATTGGACCTAATTTTTGAAATTCAGGCGCGAGGCACAGCTACTAGTGCCACGTGGAGATTTTTAATTGGACCGTCATTTTTAAATCATTACCCGCGTCTAATCAGGGGAGTCAAGTTGGGCAAATTTTTTGGTATAAAAGGGGGTTAATTTAACCGTTTGAATCTTACCGTTGGTAAAAACCCCTAAAATTTCCAATTAAAAGTTACCGTTGCAATTAAAATCAATCGATTTTCTTTCTCGTCTTGACTAATCACTCACATTCTTGATCATCTCTGTTTCTCATCATTCACAGAATCATAAATGGCGAATCAATTTCAGTTTTACAAGACGCACAACATGGTCGCTTTTCTGGAAAAGATTACCGATAACGCCGATTTCCATGAAATCATTGATTTCTTTGATCAATCAAAAATCAAAACGGCGTTAACCATTAATCCGGAGATTAATGAATCCCACATTAGGGATTTCTGGACATCTGCCACACTGGACGAAGATGACATTGCTATCAACGCAGTGATAAGGGGAAAAGCATTCAGAGTAACAGAGTCATCGCTCAGAACCCATCTTAACCTACAAGATGCGGAAGGTATTGAACATCTTCCTGATGACACCCTAGTTAATGCTTTTCAAAACATGGGATATGAGGGGAACTTAAATATTTCCACATTTTTAAAAGCTAAGCTTTCCCCTCAATGGAAATACATGTTGCATACTTTGCAACAATGTATGTCCCCTAAGAGAACAGGGTGGCATGAAGGAAGTTCATCAATGGCCAATGAAATGGTTTGCTTGGCTACGGGGGGAACTTATAACTTTTCATACATGATTTTTGATGCAATGAGAAGAAATATTGACAGTTCAAATAAATTTCTTATGTATCCAAGATTTCTTCAACATTGCATAAACTGTGTTTATAAAGATCTCCCCAGATCAGAAAAATGTTTTGTCTCACATGCTCATACAAGAAAAGTTTTTACAAACATGAGACAACCAAACAAGGGTGGACCATCTCATGTGACACCATTATTCTCAACAATGTTGGTGGTCACAATACCCACAGCTGCAGGACAAGAAACTCTTCCTCTGTCCCAACCCACAGCTGCTACCCCCAGTACTACGGCAATATCTGTTGGCACTAGTGCCATATCTGTAGTTGGTACGGCAGGGGTAAACCCAGAGGTTGCTACGGTAGTTGCTACTGCCACAACACCTCCAGTTGCTACTGTGAGTTCTACTCCAGTTGCTACTGCTCCAGTCACTACTGCTAAAGTGACTAAACCCACAGTTTCTGCGCCTCACAAACCACCCACAGTTGCTCCTAAAAGACCAAAGAGGGTTACTCAGCCTCTTGTGTCTAAGACCATCCCCCTTACTCCTACTGCAAAAGCAATCCCTGAAAAATCTTCAGGATTGTTACACAAATTAGGGGAAAACCTTGAGCATACCCCCTTGCTCACTGAGTTGGTCACTAAGGAGAGGGAAGACCATGTGGGGAGGGCTAACACTACTGAAGCCTCTACTTCTTATAGTAGAGCTCAGGACAGTGTTAACATAACTAAGACCCAAACTACGGCAACACCATCCTTTGCTGAGAACTTGTTCTCAAATTGGGAAGGTGGTCCCTGGCGCCAAGAGACCATGGGGGAGATTCATGCTTCTGCTAGGCAGGAGAGTTTCTCTTTTCCCGAGGATCTTCCACCTGTTGGTACCCAACAGGAAAGGGGTGAGGGTAGTGGTAGTCAGTTACTGGAATTGAAGGAAATGTACCAATCTTTACTGACAAAGGTGGATAAACAAGAAGAGATGTTGTCTTCTTTGACTTCCTTGGTGCAACAAGTGCTGGCACAACAAGCACTCCTCTCTGCTCAGCTGGTGACCAAAAGAATCACCACACTAAATTCTGGCAACTCACCAAAGCCCTCCAGTTCCTCTTCTACAGATGACTCTCCCTCAGATGACAACAAGGGGGAGAAAGAAAAAGAAATTAATGTGTTATCATCTGGTGAAAGCAGGGGAGAAGTCAAATCAAGCACAGACACTGTCATCACAGCCACCTCCAATCAAGATGAAGAGATGGAGACAGATAGTGTAATTGAAGGGGAGACAGACTTTGATGTCAACATGGTGATAGATGCAGAGGGTGAGAATATGGAAGTAGATACTCCACTTAAGGGGGAGCAGCAGCAGCAAGAAGACAAGCAAAGGGTTGAAGAAATAGTAGACGCCAAAGTTGCTGCGAATCAAGATGCTGAAATGGTTACTGCGGATCCAGTTGCTACGGATCAAGTTAATACGGTGGATCCCATGGTAACTAGCCCAGTTACTACTGAACCAATTGCTGCGGACCCCATGACAACTAGTCCAGTTACTACGGACTTAGTTGATACGGATGTCACAGAACAAGTTGCTACGGAGCCTATGATCATTAGTCCAGCTCCAGACGCAGAGGAGGAAGATCATTCCCACCTATTCAGAAGCAGTCCTCCCACGTTCGATCAAGCTTTCTCACAGCTGCAAGCAATTCAAACAGAAGCAACAAGTCCTTCCACTACTGTAACAGAAACCCCTTCTACCATTGATCAAGATGAAGCTGCAAATGTTCTTATAAGAACAGAATTGTCAAGAATCAATGTGATGGCTGATGAAGACACCATAGCATCACAGTTGCAGAAGATCAAGGAGGAAAAAGCAGAAGAAGAGAGAAAGAAGCTGCTAGCTGAGACACAACTGCTGCTTTAGGTGAAAAACCTAAACAAACTGCTCTCAAGTTACCTGAACAATCTGCAGGTACTTCTGTTTCCACAGGTAGAGTTGGATACATTACAGTGGACAAGAAGAAGAATAAGATACAAGTTGTTGACCTTGATGCTGAAAAAGAAAAGGGCAAATCCATTGCTGTTACAAAGTCAAAAACTGAGAGCAAGGAGGAAGCCATTAATTTTCAAGGTATGACTGATGAAGAAATTGAATTGCTTAGAAAAGTACAAGAACAAGCAGAACTTTTGTTCAAAATGGCTGTTGAGAAGAAGGTACAGGAAGAAAGAGAAAGACAAAGAAAAATAGCTGAAGCTGATGAACTTCATGCAAGGCTAAACAAAGAACCAACTCCAGAAGACAGGGAGAAACTAGCCAAAATTGCAGAGGAGGATGCAATAAAAGCCCAGGAGATGGTTAATAATGACATTTTGGACAGACTAGCAGAAAAGGGTTTGAAAAAGTCTTTGGAAAGAGAAGATGAGCTTATAGCACAAAAGATGCATGAAGAGGAGCTTAAACTTGCTAAAGCCAAAGCCAAAGCCAAGCCTGAGAAGAAGAAAGTGTCCAAACCTACTCCTATACAAGTCAAGGTAGCTGAAGATAGAAAGAAGTACACAGTTTATCTCAAAAGCAAAGGTCACAGTGGAAGATCTTTAGGCAACATGAAGCTTGCCAACATGCTTGACTTGGTGAAGGAAGAAAAACAAAAGGAAAAAGCAAGGGAAGCAGCACTTGCAAAGCTTGAAGAGAAAAAGAAGCTTAATGCAGAAAAGGTGTTGGTTGAAGCCCTTAGAACAGGAAGAAAAGTATTTCAGGCACAAGAACCTGTCCCTCCTGTGAAACAACCAGAGAAGAAGCTTAAAAGAGTCAAAAGCAAATCAAAATTTATCCCTCAAGCTAAAAGAAGAAGGATGAGTGAAGATGTTGCTACTGCTTCTCAATCAGAAGATCCAGATATTCCATTCATGGATGTCAAACCAGAGCCTGAATCCTCCTAGTACTGCTCAAGGGGGAGATTATTCTGCATACATTAACCATGTTGATGGGTTGAAATATACTCCATTGAAGGTGAAACCTCCAGTGATCATAGATTGGAAATACATTGGTGGAAATCTGAAAACTGAATATGAAGTTACAAGAGCTGATAAGTCAAAGAAACATCTTATAGCTTTTCATGCAGTTTTCATGGAATTTGACAGAGATGATCTGGAGAAGATGTATGAGATTGGCATAAGGAAATACTCTCATCAAAGAAAAGGAGTATGTCCTGGTATTGATTTGGCAATGGATGTTCTGTGTATACTGTTTGAACCTGGATACAAGCCAACAAGTTCAGTCTTCAAAAAGGAAGGACCTAATAATCCTGTACTTAACTGGTATGTTTATGAGAAATGTGAAGTGTACTCGATTATAAGAAGACATGGAGCAAGGGAATTCTACTTGGTAAGTCACAAGTATCCACATTCATTGAGGACATTGGATGAGCTGATTGAATTAAAGCTAAATGGACCAAGAGACTCAATGCTTGCTCAAGAACTTATTTGGAAAATCCTGTGTCAAAGGATAGAAGAAAAGAACAAAATGGATATTGATTTGTAATAACTCATCGTTGTAATAGTTAATGCTGCTTCATGAATTAAGTAGTTAATACTGTTGGAGCATGAAACTTGTACTTTTGATATGTCATAAAAGTTCAAGGTTAGGGGGAGATTGTTGGGTTATAACTTAATTGATATAGTTTAACCATAAACAATGAAACCTAACAAACGAATGAAAGTAACTTAAACAATCAGTTTGAAGATTAATAAGTTACTACGGAAGAACATAAAGACAAGTTAGTGCGGCTGTTCAACATATTGCAAAGTTACTACGGTAGATAGAGTTACTACGGATGAAGTCAAGAATCAATATAAAGTCAAGATATGGAAGGAGTCAAAGACACGGAAGACACGGAAGACTTACCTTATCTTGTAGAATATAATCTAAGAGTTATAATTAGATTATATTTCCTTTTGTTAATTAAGTAAAGTTTCCTTATTTAATGTTTAGATAAGGATAGATGTAGAATTCTAGTTTATCTAGAACGAGCCTCAAGGTCTATAAATAGATAGATCCTTGAAGAATAGAAAACACGTTGTATTGATATAATTTGATTAATACAATTGAGGCTTACAATTCGACAATACTTTTGGTTTGTTTTTCTTATTCATTAGTTATTGTTCGACAACTCGTAATATTGAAGTGTTCATCCGCTGCTGAACTTCTTCAATAGATCACGATCTAACGAAGGCGAACTTATTAGTTTACACAGACTAATACGATCCTGACAATATATATATATATATATATATATATATATATATATATATATATATATATATATATATATATATATATATATATATATATATATATATATATATATAGTGAATGGTTCATGCGAGAACTCAGATTTTTGCGAGAACTGCGAGAACTAAATCTAAACCCTTGATTTGTTGATCTATGGTTAAAAAGCTATATGGCAGTTTCGTAAATACATTTGAAATTAATGCTAATTGATAAAAGGCTTTAGGGGTATTTTGGGAAATTACTATTAGACAATATTAGTTTTATATTTCTTAACCTAATAAATCTCTCTTGTATGCTTCAGAAACATAAACTACCGCCATCCTTTTTCTTGTTTTCTCCTACGCAATTTAAGAAAAAAACACACAAGAAACGCAGCCCCTATTTCTTCAAAATCCTAATCTCTCTTCATCATCAACCAGCAGCAGCAAACCAGGTTTCTCTTTCTATAATTATATCTTCATTTTACATATACACATATACATATAAAGATCTATACGTATATATAAACTATATTTATGTGTTGATTTGTTTCAATTTTTCGTGTAAACGATGTTGTGTTTGTGAGAAATGGCGATTACCAAAACCTGTTTACATGGTAATAATTTATTACGCAAAAAAACACACCCACGATTAACTTTTTACAGGGTACCAAAAAAATTTTTGGTGTAAACAATATTTGTGTGTTAATAATTTATTACGCAAAAAAATTATTACATTTGGTGTAAACCTGTTTACCACAGCCGGTTCACATGGTAACAATTAATTTTTTGGGTATTTAATTATTTACTATTGAACAATCAATTTTTGGTGTAAACTATATTTGTGTATTAATTTGTTTCAATTTGTGTGTTTACAGGTTGTGGTAATCGTGGATGTATGTTTGGGTTTGTATAATTTCATTATTTTTGTGGGTCTCTTTTTAATTTTTGTTTGACCAAACGTTTGTGAATTTTCATTTGATTGTTCAATGGTAATAATTTATTACTAAAATGATTTTTCAATATGCAGATGATAAGCAAAACAAAGATTAAAATCAAGAACATAAAGGAAGATGAAGAAAAACCTTCGTTTACTCTTTTTCTTTCTTTGATTTGTACCTAGTTTTAGGATTTTTTATTTTAACTTTTTACGATTACTATGACTTGTTCATATTTGACCATACTTAGTTCATGGATTTTTTTATCCATCACTTCTGAACATCATCATGTGTTCATATATTATCACAGTTGTTCATATATTATCATAGTTGTTCATTTGTAAACATTAAGGTGCAATCATATGAACACACGTAAAAGTGAGTTTAGTATTGAAAAGTTAGGTTCTCTAAATAAAAAATTCAAGCATCATATACATTAAAGTGAAATTAATATATTTGTAGATTTATTTTTTTCTCAGTTGCTATGTAAAGAAATATATTGGTAACAATGCGAAAAAATCATTTGGTGAAGGATTTTAATAAAGAAAAACCTTTGTTCATAAATGCACAAGATTTAAAATACTAAGCCACTCGACAAATTATTTTTTTTCGTAAGCCACACAAAAGGTTTACCAGAAAATGATAATTACTAAAAAAAAAAATGAATAAATTAAGATGAGAGAGAAAAGAAAAAAAAAATCTAAATTACAAATAAGAAGATTACTATTTTACCCTTTTTAATTTCATAAAAATGTTTAATATTCAAAAATAAATGAGTCGCTGAGAATGAGTTCTCGCAGTTCTCGTAAATATTTGAGTTCTCGCATGAACTAATCCCTATATATATATATATATATATATATATATATATATATATATATATATATATATATATATATATATATATATATATATAGTAAATGGTTCATGCGAGAACTCAAAATTCTGCGAGAACTGCGATAACTTTTTCTGATTGGCTGATGACTTTTAAAGGGGAAAAAACTACCAAGGATATTAAAGTAATTTACCCATAATAATTTAAATAAATATTTATTTATTTCAAAATCAAATCACTCAAATTTCTCCCCAGTAATTATCATTATCATCTATCTTTATCCTTTTCGTTTATATATTTCTGCGAAAAAAATTAGATCGTTTTTTTTATCATATTTATGAATTGTTGTTTGTGGGGTTTTGTAACATGGAAATAATTCCTCAGGATAAGGATTCCGAAATTATTCCAGTGCCAGATATCGATTGCATTTTTTATGATGCCGAACATGTAATTGATGATGATGAAGTTAAATTATTATTTTGGATTGCCTTTATTATTAATCATGAACGAGAAGATGATCACAGTTGTTATAACATGATTAGTTTACGTATGTCAATTGGTAATAAAATGATTAATTTAACAAATGCTATTTATCATTATTGTTACGTTTCCTTTAAACAAATGCTATTTATCATTATTCTTATGTTTCTGTTTACCTTTTTCTTTACTCCATCTTTTACTTCTTCACAAAGTTGGAAATCACAAAAATGGTTTCGGGTATTCTCTACTTTGGCTACATGTTGATTGCTTCATATGCTTTCTTTGTGTTGACTGGTACAATTGGTTTCTATGCTTGTCTCTGGTTTGTGCGTAAAATCTACTCATTCGGGAAGATTGACTGATTTCAAAAAATAGACAGAGAGAATGGTTTGGTGTAATGGGACGAAACAGAAGAAATAGAAAGGAAGCAGTGTAGAGTTGTGGGAGTCTAGTCGAGTTATCCTTGGTTACACGACTATGAAGAAATGTGTACTTGTTTAGAAAATTTTCAAGCCCGTAAAAGGACTTGTATGAATTGGCTAGTTTTTAGAATACTTTATGTTTTTGTTTTTGGTTTATTTCGAGTTTTTGTATCTTATATGAACGGAACTTGCATTTATCTGATAGTACCATTATTATTGTGTTTGTTGGTCAATTAATTCCAATTCTATCCAGAGTCAACTGTAGGAGTTTACTTAGCTTATGTTCGATTAGTTTTGCAAGTGAATCTTTTTGCGGATATTATAAACGCTTATACGATGTTATGTATGGTTATAGTATTGTTTATCTGTACTTTTTTCGCAGATAATAGTTGTCTTAGAGAATGTCATCTCGTCGTCTCTATTAACTTCTTGAGTTCACTGGCTGAAAAAGGTTAAACGAAATGCCTTTATAAGCAAGAAAATTTTAACACAGGTTACTCTTTTACGCGTTCCAACTCATAAAACAAAAACAGTTGTTGAACGACATCAAGTGGAATGCCAAATTTCACGAATTAAAATCAATCAACATTATGCGGTTTGAAGTGACAGATTGGAATATAGTAGGTACGAATGTAGGCTTGCCCTCTCCCAGTTTATAGTTAATACACATCTTCGAAAAATGGTATAAAATCAAAGATTTAAAATTTTCACCACTCTCGGAATAGAAATTCTATCCGTGTTCGAAAGATGTTATCGAACTCAGTCCTAACTCAAAATAAACACGTTCTAACTTGATATGTTTTGTGCAGAAATATATGAGGGACTGATGTGGTCATTTGCTTAAAGACCGGTGCTGATTTTATTGATAAAAAGAAGTCTTGAAAGCTGTTGTTCCGTTGTGATAAGTGGGTTAAAGTTTGAGGTCTATATTGAAACATTGTAGTATAAATACTACTCTTTTGGCAGATTAGGGTTTACAATCGTTTTACACTCTCTCTCTCTAATCGGCAGTCTCTCTCTATCAAATAGTCTCCCCAAAATTAGGGTTTTCTAGTTTCGATTAGGTTACACATTGTAACTATAATCTTGAAGTATTTTAGTCTTATTATTGAGAGATTTAGTCTTGATTGTATGTGTATCAGTTTTATTCGGTGAGAATCATAATCTGTGAGTTTTGTTGGTCTTGTGTGTTCGAGTTATTAGTTTTTACATGGTATCAGAGCACCGTGGTGCTCTGGATATTCTGATTGAGGTCTCGGTATACTCGGTGAGTTATTTTTGATTGGTTTTTGTTCTCATCTATCGGTATAGATCTGGGTAGATCCATCGGTATTGTGATTTCTGCTATCATCGGTGAGTTCTTTGGTGTTTTACTGTTTTTGTTTTACCGGGTTAGATCTAGGCAGTTTTCTTTGATTCCGGCAGTTGTTTATGTTCCGGTGATTGTATAGATCTGTTTGGATCTTGAGGTGACGTGTTTGGATCTGTTTGTTCTCGGTACAGATCTGTTAGATATGTTGGTTGTTTGTTGTTCGATCTGTTAGATCTTTTGGTTGTGTGGTTGTTTGTTGTTCGGAGCTGTTGGATCTATTGATTTGTGGCTGATTACGGTACAGATCTGTTGGTTTGAGGTTGTCTACGGTGTAGATCTGGTGGATCTGTAGGATCTAGTGACTGGTGGTTGGTTCCGGTCTCTGTTCGTGAGCTCGATCAAGTCTGTTCAGGCTAGATCTGGGGTAGTTGCTGGCTCCTGAGGTTCTTGGTTGTTCCAGAATCGTTGGTGAGCTTGCTGGTGTGGGTGACGACTCTATTCTTCCGCTGCTTTAATTTTTTTTTTGCTTTGTTTGTTTTTATTCTTTCATTCATTGGTTTGTATTATTCTTTTATTTCTTTCCTTTATTATTTTGTAATATTGTTGCTGGTGCTCCTGCTACCACTGTAAGTCCTCTCTTCCTTCCTATTTTACCTTACTGTTTTTTTTTTTTTGGTTGATTGTGGTTGATTGTGGTTGCTTGTGGTGATCGAGATTTCTGTTGATTATTGTTGATTGGTATTTGGTTGTTTTTTTTTTTTGTACTAACGTTTGCTTGGTAGAAGAGAAATCCTGTGTTGAGCCCCTGCTTAGTAGACCACTGAATCGAACAGTATAGGGTGCAATATACACTGTGATTTGTTAGGGTTCGTGTGTTGTTCCTCTTTATTTGTTGTTTCTGATTTTTTTTGTGTCTTTGTCTCTGTCTAGTGTTTTTTTTTTCTACTTAAATGAGTTCTGATAAATCTGGTGCGATATTAAAATGACCCAAGTTAATAATTTGGACTTTAGTGACCCCTTATTTCTGCATGCTAGTGACACTAACACTACTTCTTTCATCACTTTTAAACTAAAAGGAACTGAAAATTATAATGTGTGGAGTTGTGCTATGTTACTTGCTTTACAGACTAAAAATAAAACTGGATTTATTGATGGTAGTTTAAAAAGAGATGAGGTTGATGATGTCCTAGGTAGACAATATGATAGATGTAATTCTGTTGTTCTTATTTGGATTCTTAGCTCTATTTCTGATGAACTGTATTTGGGTCAAGTGTTTTCTAAGTCTGCTTGTGTTGTCTGGAATGAATTAAAAGAAACTTATGATAAAGTAGATGGTTCTATCACTTTTAATCTGCATCATAAAATTAATAGTTTAACTCAAAGTGGTAGCTCTGTTTCTGACTATTATCATAAACTTAACTCTTTGTGGAAACAATTTGACTCGTTAGTTAAACTACCTGTTTGTACTTGTGAAGGTGCTAAATTGTTCTGTGACCATAATAACCTGATTAAATTGATGCAATTTTTGATGGGCCTGGATGATAACTACTCTCTCATACGTAGTAATATTTTAACTACGGACCCTCTTCCTTCTGTTAAAACTGCATTTGCTATTGTGTCTAGAGAAGAATCCCATAGAGGTTCTTCTCAATCTTCTTCAAACAAAGGTCAAAACACTGTTTTCATGGCAAAAACTTTTGAACCTAACAGAAACTTTAATGGCAATAATAATTTCAATAAAATTTTTGAGAAGAGAGGTCCTAATCCTAACCTTACTTGTACAAAATGTGGTATGATTGGGCACACAATTGAACGATGTTATGAGATAGTAGGGTATCCTCCAGGCTGGAAAAAAGGTTTTAAGAGTAAATTTAACAATAATAATGCCTTGCTTGATAACAATGTGGTCTCTAGTAGTTCTATGTCCTTTACTAGTGACCAAATGGATAGGATTTTGAAACTTATTGGAGATAAGTCAGTCCCGGGGGGTGTGCATGCCAATATGGCAGGTACTCGTTTTCATAACAATAATGTGTTCTTTAATTCTAACTTTCATAGAGTTTTTTGCTCAAATACTCATCTTAATCCTGTTAAGTTTCATAATGGTTGGATTCTAGATTCAGGAGCAAATCAGCATATGACACTATCAGATGTACATCTTGATAGTGTTGTCGATATTGCTGGTTTGAACCTGAAGGTAGGACACCCAAATGGAACTGAAGCAAGAATAGTTAAAATTGGAAATTTGAAACTAAATGAACACATAACTTTATACGATGTCTTGGTTGTACCTGAATACAATGTGAACTTACTTTCTGTTTTCAAACTGGCTAAAGATAGTAAACTTTCTGCTGTGTTTAATGAACACAATTGTTTTATTCAGGATTCAACTCTAAAGAACACCCTGGGGACTGGTAGTGTTTCTGATGGTTTATATTACTTTGATATGATTAGTAAAGGTATTCGTGATTATGTGCCTAATGTGCTTACTTGTTTGTCTTTTGATATGTGGCACAATAGACTTGGTCATCCTTCTGACCAGGTCTTAAACGTCTTAAAAAACTCTTTAAACTTGATAGGGAGTACTGAAACTGAACCTTGTGATGTTTGTCATAAGGCCAAACAAACCCGAGAACCATTTCCTCTAATTGACCATAAATCAAGTCACTTGGGAGAGTTGGTTCATCTGGATTTGTGGGGACCTTATAAAGTCACTAGAAAGGACGGTTTTAGATACTTTCTCACTGTGGTTGATGATTTCTCTCGGGCTGTTTGGCTGTATATGCTTAAGACTAAAGATGAAGTTTCTTATCATATTATTGACTTCTATAACATGACCAAAAACCAGTTTTCTAAAAATATTAAAGTTTTTAGAAGTGATAATGGGACAGAATTTGTAAATAACAAACTGACTGAATTTTTTAATCAAAATGGAATTCTTCATCAAACCAGTTGTACATATACTCCACAACAAAACGGAATTGCTGAGAGGAAACATCGACATCTTTTAAACGTGTCCAGATCTCTTATGTTTCAGGGAGGTATTCCTCTTTCTATGTGGCCAGAATGTGTTCTAACTGCTACCTATCTTATTAACAGGACTCCATCCTCTGTGTTAAAAGGCAAATCCCCCTATGAATATGTCTATGACCATAAACCTAATCTGTCCCATCTTAGGAGTTTTGGCTATCTTGCTTATGCTACTGTACTTAATAATATTGATAAGTTTAGTAGTAGGTCTCTTAAATGTGCATTTATTGGCTATTCTAACTCTAAGAAAGGCTATAAATTGTATAGTTTTGATCAGAAGTGTGTAATATTTTCTAGAGATGTTAAATTCTATGAAAATATATTCCTTTTCAAATCCACTAATGACGATCATCTAAACTCGCACACTGAGACCACTACAAACACTTTAAATTTCTTTGATAGCATGTATAACCAACTCCTAAAAAGTCCCGATGATGAAGGGATGGAGCTGATGGTGAAGGTAGTGGCTCAGATTCTACCTCACATGACAGTTTTAAGGAGATAATTGTGGAGGAGAATACCATTGCTACACAAGTTGATGAAAACACAGTAATCCCTGAGGGAAATGTTTTTCAAAATCTGGATGAATCTGTTATTAATGAAACTGCAAATTCTCGAAAATCATCTAGAAAAACAAATGTTCCTAGAAAGTGGGATGACTATGTTTTAGGGGGGAAACACAGATATGGAGTTGATAAGGTAGTGAGTTATACGTAGCTGAAAAATGATGTTGCTTGTTTTGTTTCCAACTTGAATAAAAGTAGTGAACCTAAGTCTTTTGCTGAAGCATGTTTAGATCCCAACTGGATAGATGCCATGAACACAGAAATGGAGGCATTACTTAGAAATCATACTTGGGATGTAACAAAAAAGCCTGAAAATAAAAATATTGTTGATTGTATGTGCCTTTTTAAGATTAAATATAAGGCTTCGGGAGAAATAGAGAGATATAAGGCTCGTTTAGTTGCTAGGGGCTTTAGTCAAAAATATGGCATTGATTATGAGGAAACATTTTCACCGGTTGTGAAAATGGTAACTGTTAGATGCTTAATTACCCTTGTTGTTTGTAATAGTTGGCCTTTATTTCAACTTGATGTTAATAATGCCTTTTTATATGGTGATTTGGATGAGGATGTATATATGTCTCTACGTGAAGGGTATTTTGACAAGTCTGATAGTCGTGTATGCAAGTTAAAAAAGTCTTTGTATGGTCTAAAACAAGCCCCCAGAAAATGGAACAAAAAATTAACCGCAAGTCTTTGTGAATATGGGTTTGTGCAAAGTAAATCTGATTATTCTCTCTATGTGCTGACCAAAGCTGATATTCATGTTATGTTATTAGTTTATGTTGATGACATTATAATAACTGGAAATTCTAATGCTGAAATTGATGCTGTGAAAAAATTCTTAAATTCTAAGTTTTTGATTAAGGATTTAGGTAACTTGAAATATTTTCTTGGTATTGAATTACTTGAAACAGATTTGGGTGTATGTTTGTCCCAAAGAAAGTATTGCCTTGAATTGTTGGATGAATTTGGTTTGTTAGGTTGCAAACCTGCTGCTACTCCCTTAGATGCAAATATGACTGTTTTATTTGATAAAGTGAGTGGTAAATCTAGTGAATTGTTGTCCAATATTTCTGTTTATCAAAAACTTTTTGGGAAATTAATATATCTAACACTTACCAGACCAGATATAAGTTTTGCTGTCCAAAATCTGTCTCAATTTATGCATGCACCCACTCAACAGCATTTTAGTTTAGCTCTTAGGGTTCTTAGGTACCTTAAAACTGCTCCTGGTCAAGGAATTCAGTTATGTAGGTCTAAAAGTGTTAAACTATCTGTATATGTTGATTCTGACTGGGGCAGATGTAAAATTTCTAGACGGTCTGTAACTGGTTTTTGTGTTTACATTGGCAACTCTATTGTTTCGTGGAAAAGTAAAAAGCAGCCCACGGTTTCCAGGTCCTCTGCTTCCAGGTCCTCTGCTGAAGCAGAGTACCGAGCCATGGCTGCTGCTACTTGTGAAGTTTTGTGGTTAATAAACTTGTTGAATGACATGAAAATAAGTGATTTAACTCCTGTTGATTTTTACTGCGATAACAAAGCTGCTATGATGATTGCAAATAATCCAGTATTCCATGAGCGGACTAAGCATTTTGAGATAGACTTGCATGTTGTACGTGAAAGAGTTTGTTCTGGAGTTTTGAAGTTAATAAAAATCGAGTCAGATGAGCAGCTTGCTGATATATTCACTAAGGGACTTCCCTCAACTCAACACAACTATTTGTGTACAAAGTTAGGGTTGTGTAATCCTTTTAGAGTTAGGACTGAGGGGGAATGTTCGAAAGATGTTATCGAACTCAGTCCTAACTCAAAATAAACACGTTCTAACTTGATATGTTTTGTGCAGAAATATATGAGGGACTGATGTGGTCATTTGCTTAAAGACTGGTGCTGATTTTATTGATAAAAAGAAGTCTTGAAAGCTGCTGTTCCGTTGTGATAAGTGGGTTAAAGTTTGAGGTCTATATTGAAACATTGTAGTATAAATACTACTCTTTTGGCATATTAGGGTTTACAATCGTTTTACACTCTCTCTCTCTAATCGGCAGTCTCTCTCTATCAAATAGTCTCCCCAAAATTAGGGTTTTCTAGTTTCGATTAGGTTACACATTGTAACTATAATCTTGAAGTATTTTAGTCTTATTACTGGGAGATTTAGTCTTGATTGTATGTGTATCAGTTTTATTAGGTGTTAATCATAATCTGTGAGTTTTGTTGGTCTTGTGTGTTCGAGTTATTAGTTTTTACAATCCGACAATAAGAAACACCAAGATTCAGAAGTAACTATATTGTAAAACAGAAAATAATTGAGAAACTTGATTAAATATTATCATCTTCAAGTGTTTTTACAATTACAAAGAAATAACAAATTGCTTTTGCAGAGTAAATAAGATACAAAAGCCAGAAGCTTTTACATTTTACTTCAAATAACCAAAATGAAAATAAGCTCATGGACTCGATTACGAGTCTCTACGTGCTTTCCTAATAACATTACATTCGCATACGTGCAAGCTTTATATACACCAATCTTTAAAGTCTGTATATATGATGATACTTTTGAACCACAACGGTGTGCTGCATATATGTACAACTTCACCTTTGGCAAAAGCTCATCATCTAGCCGCAACGATCTTCATTTGTAATATTTTAAATAAAGTATAAAAAATTGATATAAATTCAAACCAAACCCCCTTTAATCATGTGCAAATGGCTTCAACAGAAATTTTCTTCATTACTTTAGAGCAAGGATCATCTCCAAATATCTCGGGTGTTACAGGTACTGTGCATGATTGTTGTCCAACGCATAAGTGCCAAACGCGAATATCAAATTATCAGCATTTTCATTTCATGGGTTCATCTGATTAGAACTGCAATACTCGATAACCACATGTACTAATTATGTTAATTACTACTCATAATGCGGACAAAAAAAGTTACTACCTTATTGAATGCATCGTAGGAGTTATGAGCATGGCAACTACCCTCACGATAACTACCACAACCACCTAACGGAGTACCAAAACTAGCAAATTTGATGGAAGATATTTTCTGACCCGGGCTGCACGAAAGGTGCGCTTTAGGCCTTTACGGTTTAGTGACTTTACCAGAAGCTTGCATTTCATAGTTCATTAATGTGGGCTGCCACTCGTAAATATCAGCACACACACACACACTGTAAACTGCTCTTTTTACCAACGATATTCCGTATGGAGTTCCTCCCAATTCTTCAAAAACAACCATTAAGTTTCCTCTAGGTTTTAGCCAAGATCGAGGTACATGATACCTGAAACAAATTGTCACTCGTTAAAAGAAAGTGTAATAACCTAATTTTCGTTTATTCTTGGAAAGACTTTCTACAAAAAGGTTAAGAGTGAAAAAATGATAGAAGTTTTCTTACCACTTTTGTGAAGCTTCACCGCAATTACTTAAGCATTTCTTCTCATCAAAATAGCCGACATAACAACAAGTACTACAAGAACCCGACGCCTTGTATGCAGGCCAATAGCGTCCAAGGCTTTGACCATTTATCCATATTTGACCTTTTCCCATTGAGCTCATGTTTAAAGCCAAAGGCTCATTCCCTCCCGGAGCACTGAAAATAGTCTTGAAACATGAAAAACATATTAATACAAAGTTTCAATATTATTCTATTACTATATGAAAATATGAAGTCAAACGTCAAACTTTTCATTTAACAAAAATCAAGAAAAAGATTTCAAGAAAACATTGAGCACGAAATGGGAAACTACCTTGTACCATGTTAACGGTTGTCTTTGAGCCACTAGTGAACCTTGAATCCAATCAACAGACGAACTACCCATTAGTGAGTGAAGACTGCAAATATCGATAACCCTCTAATGTTCATATTTATTCAATTTCAAATAAGGTCACATCATGATCATATACAAAACCATAGCTACAACTAGCCCAGTGCAAAGTGGGTCGGACCGGACCGGACCGGGACCGGCCCGAGACCGTTAGTGAGCAAAATCGCAGACCGAAAACCGGACCGGTTCGGGTCGGGTAAAACCGTCGGGCGGACCGGATTTTGGCTTCTTTTTTTTTTTCTTTTTTTTTCCCCTTATGTTGATATTTACATCACAGCACATATCTTTAAAAAGGATACTAAGTTTAAGCGAGTATTTTGTAACCTATATCTTTAAAAAAGAAAAATGGAAAAAAAAAAAAAGAGTATGTCTTTGTGAGCTTAGCAAAATCCATCTTTTTATTCCATTTAGATATTCATTTTCCTTGCAAAAAAAATGCAATATTAACATTTTATTTAATCTTGAAAATCTAGTGCGTAAGTTTTTAATTAAGTCTAAGTTTATGATTTGTTTATTGTTATAGTGTTTGTATTTAGGCCCACATTCGAGAGGTTTAAAGTTTAAACAATAATCCAATATTTTATATATATATATATTAAACAATGCGTTAAATAAATAAAAAGTCTAACACTAAAAATAAAATAAAATCAAAACAGCTGCATTTCCAAACAAATGTGTTTGACTGCTTCTATCATATTCATTATTTATTTATGCACGATATGTGGGATCGATTATCAGTTAGTGCATACGTTGATGCTTGAAAATGATTTCCAGTCAAATAAGTATTTTTTATGTACTTGAGACTAATTTTCTTTTCGTTTTTTAAAGAATATTTTGGATTGATGTTTAGTTTATAAAAAAATTGGTGTAAATAAGTCATGTCTTTTTAATTATATGGAAATATTGAAATTGTGTTTTTCTTTTATTAAATATAATTTCTTTACTATCTTTCCCAACAAATCCTTCTAGTAGAGTGGTAAGATAGAATCTTTTCAACAAGACACCATGGGTTCGAGTCCTAGCAATGTCAAATTTACAACTTTTTAAGTTTATTAAAAAAAAAAAAAGTAAGTAGTTACTACTGATCAGCAGAAACCAGTTAACCAGACCGGTTCTTAGCTGGCCGTCCGATTAAGATGATGATCAGTAGTAAGTAGTTACTACTGATTTACTACTGATCAGTAGAAACCAGTTAACCAGTTACTACTGATCAAAAACAAATTCTACCACTTACTACTGATCATCACCTTAATCGGACGGCCATCATTGGTTCTTAGTGTTCCTATACTTTGGGCCGTTCTTATCCGATCCAATTACTGGACGACCATCATTGGTTCTAAGCGTTCCTATACTTTGGGCCGTTCTTACCCGATCCAATTACTATATATATATATATATATATATATATATATATATATATATATATATATATATATATATATATATATATATATCATTGGTTCTTAGCGTTCCTATACTTTGGGCCGTTCTTATCCGATCCAATTACTGGACGACCATCATTGGTTCTAAGCGTTCCTATACTTTGGGCCGTTCTTACCCGATCCAATTACTATATATATATATATATATATATATATATATATATATATATATATATATATATATATATATATATATATTCATCACCTTAATCGGACGGCCATCATTGGTTCTTAGTGTTCCTATACTTTGGGCCGTTCTTATCCGATCCAATTACTGGACGACCATCATTGGTTCTAAGCGTTCCTATACTTTGGGCCGTTCTTACCCGATCCAATTACTATATATATATATATATATATATATATATATATCATTGGTTCTTAGCGTTCCTATACTTTGGGCCGTTCTTATCCGATCCAATTACTGGACGACCATCATTGGTTCTAAGCGTTCCTATACTTTGGGCCGTTCTTACCCGATCCAATTACTATATATATATATATATATATATATATATATATATATATATATATATATATATATATATATATATATATATATATAGATGTTGGTTCTTGTAAAACAAACTTTAAGGTAAAATAAGTAAAAAAAAAAAAAAATAATAATTTATAACGTTAGATATTTTGGATTATCGTTCATTTTAAGCATATATCAAACTTTAAAAAACAAAGTTTTGTTGTAAATCAAAAAATGAGTAGTTTTATCGATGTGCATCAAATTTGAATATTTACTCCACAAAAACAATGAATTTGATGCACAGCCCTTAAACGACATATATTTTGATGCATATCAAAACTTGCTTTTTTAAAGTTTATTATAATTGAATAAATAAACATAATACAAAATTACACATATTATAAATTATTTTTTCATATTTTTTAATTATTTTACTTTAAATATTGGTTTATAAAAACCTCCTATATATATATATATATATATATATATATATATATATATATATATATATATATATATATATATATATATAGAGAGAGAGAGAGAGTTGGTTTCATTTAAGAACCATGTAATTATTTAGGAACCATTAGGAACCAATATTCACCAGTGTATATATATGATATTCACCAGTGTATATACACTGGTGAATATCATATTAAATATACACTGGTGAATATCATATTAAATATACACTGGTGAATATCATATATATATATATACACTGGTGAATATCATATTAAATATACACTGGTGAATATTGGTTCCTAATGGTTCTCAAATATTTAGTGGTTCCTATTTGAACCCACCTCTATATATATATATATATATATATACATACAGGGAGTGGTTCATGCGAAAACTCTTATCTTTGCGAGAACTGCGAGAACTAATTATGGACCACACATTTTTTTAATTATCTTAAAACTTTATTTTTAAATCAAAAGGGTAGTTTGGTCAATTGTTAAATTCCTTATTTTTAGCTTAGTTTTAAATTTATTTAATATATTTTAATTTTTTCTATCCTTAATCTTTAAACAAAAAAAAAATGTTTATTATTTTTCTATAGAATTCTGTAACATTTAAATCCAAATTGCTTTTATATATATATATATATATATATATATATATATATATATATATATATATATATATATATATATATATATATATATATATATATTAAAAAATGGATTTCATTTAACATAGATATTTAAATCTAAATCTAAATTGTTTATATATATATATATATATCTTAAAATGAATTTCATTCAACGTAGACATTTTATACCGAAAATATACTCAAATCTAAATCTAAATTGTTTATATATATCTTAAAAAATGGATTTCATTTAACATAGACATTTAAATTTAAATCTAAATTGTTTATATATATCTTAAAAATGAATTTCATTCAACATAGACATTTTATACAGAAAATATACTCAAATTTTTTGGTGATAATATCTGAACATGGCTTATTCTTCTAGTCGCGGTTTTCGATTTTCAGTTGTTCATATGTGAACCTGTTCATGTTTTGAGAAGTGCATATATGAACAATATGGTTTATATTGTTGTTCATTAATGCCATACAGGTGTTAACATGTGAACGTAAATTTTCGTAGACTTTAAAACACATCAAATACATCCTATAAGGTATTGAGGTGTTCTAGCATCATCAAATTTCATGTTCAAACTAGATTTTTGTCATTGTCATCATTCATCTTCATAATGTTAAATTTATAAAAGATGTAAACAACTATTAATATTAAATTTAATATAAATCATAAACCAAAAATACAAAAAAAGAAAAGAAAAAAAGAATACTTAAACTAAAAATCCTAAATTAAAAAACCTACAAATCAAACTATGATTGAAATACATAATGCGATATTCATAAACATATAACAAAAAAAATAAGAGAAAAAACTCAAATTAAAAATACTGTATATTTATTAGTGGAAGAAAAATAGAGAATTAACAAAACAAGAATCAAAAATCTAAAATTAAGCCCATCAAAAAGTTGTATACAAATACCAAATTGGAAAAACAAAATTAAATTACCCATGTTTCTACATAATAATCTTCTTTTTGGGTTGCGAATTAGAGTGCGGTAGATTAGAGAGTGTGGGCGGCGGTTTAAGGATAGTGGGTATTTTAGATTGTATTTAAATAAAAATAGGTTGGAAAGTTTCTGTTAGGAATAAAGTAAAATTCCCCAAATACCCTTTTAACCCTTTCAAAAACTCACCTCAACTTGCACTTATTAACAAAAATGCCACAATGCTTTGTAGTCATTGATTAATAATCTAACGATCATTATTTAGTTCTCGCAGTTCTCGTATAAATATTGGTTCTCGCATGAATCATTCACTATATATATATATATATATATATATATATATATATATATATATATATATATATATATATATATATATTTTTTTTTTTTTTTTTTTTTTTTTTTTGAAAAGGCAACTTATATTAAAAACAGTGCAAACCCCAACAAGGAGCTGAGGGCACAATACAAAACTGATTACATCGAGCTTAGGGCAGATCTAGGGGAAAAAACCCACGCATTCCTATCAATACAAATTTTACTCGCCCTACTATCTATCCAAAGAAAAGACTCCTTTTGAATATGTCGGAAAACATCAACAGCGTTTCTTCTATGATTTAAGAAGATAAATTCATTTCTATGTTGCCATAAAGCGACCAAAGTAGCAGCTCCAATTACGAATAACGTCTTCTTCTCCACCTTGTTTTGAGCTTGATTTTCCAACCAAGTAAATATATCAGCCACTGAATTCACGGACCTGTTATTAAAGCCCCACCACACATCGATATAAGACCAAACCTCCTGAGCAAAAGAGCAATGATGAAATACGTGAATCGGGGATTCAACAGAAGTTCTACAAATGTCACAGTTAACCGCGTTAGTATGGATGCCCATTTGATTTAGAACTTCTTTGACAGCCACACGATTTAATCTAGCTTTCCAAACGAATACATTGCATCTTTTTGGAACCCATTTACTCCAAAAAGTCTTTCCTATTGTTCCCTGTTTCTTTTTAGCAATCTTATTTCTCATCCAAGAAACCGCAAACGCCCCGTTATGCCCATCTGGGCATCTCCATTTATCATCTTTTCCGTCCTCACAATTAATATTTGAAATCAGATTCTTCAAACTATCTAGTTCAGATTTAGTTCTTCCTTCTCTAAGCTCTGTCCTCCCGTTCTATTCATTAATAATTAAATTCGGTTTTTGATTAACTGATATGCCTTTAACATTTTCGAGATTGTATAACCTTGGGTAAAGAAGTTTTAAAGACTTTTCACCAATCCACCAATCGTCCCAGAAAGAGGTATTCAACCCATCGCCCACTTCTTTTTTACACAGGTTACGCGGGTCAAGATCAAGGACTCTTAATTCATTCCATCCTTGAATTATCCGTTTCCAATTATGCCCTGTTTTCACCTTATAATTCTCACCATCGCCTATTTTACCATGTATATCAATAATTTGGACCCATAATGCACCTGGTTCACACCTGTATCGCCAATATCATTTTGCAAGGAGTGCAAGGTTCAGGTCCTTCAATGATATTATCCCCAAACCTCCGTTTTCCTTATTCATTAGGACCTTCTCCCATTGAACCCAAGGAATGCGTTTTTTACCATCACTACAGCCCCAAAAAAATGCTTTTCGAATTCTCTCCAACTCCTTCAAGACGCAAGCAGGGGCTTTAAAAAGGGAAAATAGGAAGGTTCCCATGCTCCCTAAGACATTACTCACCAATGTATGTCGACCTCCGATAGAAAGGGTCTTTGCTTTCCAGTTACTAAGTTTTTTCTTGAATTTATTAATTAGAGAATCCCATGGTCTTTTCAGACCCATATTTATACCAATCGTCATGCCGAGGAACGTGGAGGGAAAGTCAGCAGCTTTACACCCAATCAACAATGCCAAAGTCTCCACCAAGTTGTTCTCCTTGCCTATACCGTATAACGAGCTTTTATATATATATATATATATATATATATATATATATAGGGTGAGGTTCAAATGAGATCCTCAATTTGCTAGGGATCCAAGGATCCACTTTTCAGCCACACATTTTCCCCTTAATACCTTTTTTTTTTTTCTTTTTTTTTTTGCTATGTTTTACTTAACTTTTTTTTTTCAAAATCACATGTGATTTTTTTGTAAAAAATTGAAATCACATATGATTTTCAAAAACCAAAATTTATAAATTTTAAAATCACACGTGGATTTTTTTTTTAGAAAATCACATGTGATTTTCAAAAACCAAAATTTATAAATTTTAAAGTCACACTTGAAATATTTGTTTCTCGAAAATCACATGTGATTTTATAAGCAAAATAGTTTGTACGTTAAAAATCACATGTGATTTTACCCATAAAAGATTTGTAGATTGAAAATCACATGTGATTTTAAAAAGTAAGATTGAAAATCAAATGTGATTTTCGGAAAAAAAAAAAAAAAAAAAAAAAAAAGTAAATAAAAAGGTAAAAGAAAAAAGTAAAAAAAAATTAGAAAAAAAGCAAAAAAAAAAAAAAAACAAAAATATAAGGAAAAATTGGTGATTAAAAAGTGGATCCTAGATCTCTAAAAAATTAGGGATCCCTTTCGAAACTCAATATATATATATATATATATATATATATAGAGTTAAGATCCAATAAAAAGGGATTTAAAATAAAAAGAATAGGGAGGAAGGAGGTGTTGACACGTGGCAGAGGGAAAAAAAACCTATTATTATAATAATAAGGGTATAAACGTCTTTTTACAATACAATTTTGAGATCTATATTTTTTATTAAGAAAAGAAAATGGTACTATTGGTTGGTTGGATTAATGATGGCAACAGGCTGTCAACAACAAAGTAGTCTCTGTCTAATTTCTCTTTCTCTTTCTCTCTCCCATCTTCATTCTTCATTCTTCTAGGTTTTCTATTTCTTCAATCCGATCCCCAATTGTAAGTATCATTCAATTCAACCTTTCTTATCAATTATTATTATTATTATTATTTTATATTCCTAACCTTAAATCTCTCTGTAAATCCTATTAATTTCATCCGTTTAACAAATTATTATTAGCTTCTCTGTTAATTTTGTCTATATATATATATATATATATATATTAGTTAATTTTGTCTATGATACAGGTTGCGGCGGCGGCGGAGATGCAGGTTCAGGCGCGCGGCGGAGATGCAGGTTCAGGCGGTTTCCGGTGACTGCGGCGGTTTCGGCGTTGCAGGTTTCAGGCGGTTTCGGCGTTGCGTTTCAGGCGGTGACGACGACTGTGGCGGAGATGGTGGTGGTTTCGGCGGCGGAGATGGTGGTGGTTTCAGGCGACTGTGGCTGGTGGTTCCGGCGACGATGGTGGCTGATGAACGGAAAATGAAGGTGAAGGTGACGATGGTGGCTGGTGGTTTTTATGCACAGACATATTTAACTTTTATGCACAATGTTTTGTAATTTTTTTTATAAAAAACGTACATAAAATTAATGCACAAGTTATTTAATAAAAAACCGATACACAATGTTCGTAATTTTTATATAGAAATTTGTTATGCACATAAAATCGATGCACACGTATTGATAATAGTTATGCACAAAGATTGAAATAGTTATGCACAAAAGATTAAAAAAAGTGAGTAATCTGAAAAAAAAAAAAAAAAAACAGATTTCTGCAAATTACCAAAAGGGTATCAAAGTTCGAAAATATTACCAAAATGCCACCGCGTTGACTTTTCTTCATCCCTTTTTGTTGACTAAATGAGTGGCTAGGATTGCTTCCTACCCTTTTTATATATATATATATATATATATATATATATCTGACTTAAGAGATTAGAAGTCGTACACAATCAAAGCTGGCACTCATGCGTCTTTCCATGATCCCGTTGTTGGACCTTCTAGTTCTTAGAGGTACCGGGTTCAAGTTTAAGTTCAAGCTCTCGTCACTCGACTTTTCTTCATATACGTAAGTATTTCCCGAGACCCTTGCATCATAATCTAGAACTTCCTGATAGTTATCACCATTAGTTCGCACCAATCTCCCGTAATCAAAAACCCATGTTCTATTATTATGTTGAATCGATTCCAAATCATCTTTGTATACTATACTTGCCCCACATCTTACAGATTTTTTACCATCACTTGTCTTTAGAGTCATGACAAGACTACCTTCAATATGTGCCCAATCTTCGGGTTGCACATCATGATACATCTTCTTAAGGAAACCGAATGGTATATAGCTAATCCACACGTTCCCTTTATCAGACACTCTAGATGCATTACCAGAATAAACCTTTGACGTAGGAATAGCCTTTTCATCATTTAAAATTTTGAAGATGATCCGCGGAAAAGTAAATCCCGAATTCCAGTTCCCATTAAACACACCACATATTGCAAACCCCATGATTTGGGTATGAGGTTTGGAAGGTAGCTTCAATGCTATCCTCCACCCATGGCATTGTTCTTTGAACCAGCTAGGCACACTGCTTCCGGGAATACCAATGCTTAACCGATGATCTAAAGCAGCACATTTCTGTACTCAAAAGAAAACAAACATATTTCAATATTTATATAGAAACCTGCATCATGCAACACATTTCTGTACTCAAAAGAAAACGCCATTGATCAATATTTAAATAAAAACCTAGATTAAATATTAAAAACGTAGTCAAAATTGAAAATAATATAAAGTCGAGGAAAAGTTCTACAAATTAAAAAGGATCTTTGATGACAATCGGCTAACAATAGGGTTGTATAAATTACCGTTCTAGAAAAGGGTCGTGTCCCACACACTCTTAAGGGTGTACTTGAGCAAAGACAACTCGTGAGCAACTTAAGATTGACTTGAAGAATACTCAAAATTGACACGTGGTAAATCATGTTAAGCTCGAGCTCAGGCTAAGATAAATATTGAGTCTAGCTTAAGTATTAAAATACTCGGCTCGTAAAGTTTGCGAGCCTTATAGCCTTCATATCAAGCTTAAGCTAGTTTCCTTTCCTAAAAAAATGCTTAAGCTAGTTTTATTTATAAAAGAAGATAACCTCATATATATAGTTTAACATAATAGGATCTGATAAAGTTTTATTCAACCGCAAAAGAACCCTCCTTGCAGGTTTTATCCCTGAAGTCAATTGAGCTCCCTGGTTTTCAATCATGTTTTTTGGCAACGTAAAACATAATATGAGATATGTGTGTGTGCGCGAAGACGGGGGTAGATCAGTCACCTTAAGGAAAGTTTGCTGCAACATTTTGTCAATGTATCTTTCATTGTCTTGATCATGTAGGAGTTTGTGGCAATCATTGAGCCATATCTTATACAACCATTCATAATCCTCTGTGAGATCTCCAATCTTGTCTAGTGAGCGGCAACCCATGGCCTTTAACACTTGTATTTGGGAAGGAAGACCGTGCAAATTTTGAAGTCGCACACACTTACTCAAATCAAGGAATTTAAGACGAGAAAGATTTGAGAGACCAGCAGGTAACTGCATTAATTTAGTGTTGCCAATTAGATACAATTCTTCCAATGAGAAAAATTGATGAAAATTATTTGGGAAGTCTTCCTCTTTAATTTCTCTACGGCTAAGGTCTAATTTTCTCATTGAAAACCAACTTGTCACATTAGGAATGCTAATGACCTTTGGTAGCAGTCGAAGATACGACAATCCTAGCAATAGCTCTTCTAAGTTTTCCATGCTTCCAATATCCTCTGGTAATTTTTGGAGTCCCTCACAGTTGTGAAGATGTAGGCTCTTGAGATTTTTTAGCTTACAAATCGAGTTTGGAATATTTTTCAAATTCTTACAGTGTATTACCTTCAATAAGCTTAGACCAGACAAGTATCCAATTGATGAAGGCAGTTCCTTGAATTCACAACATTGATCAATGTATATCTTTGATAATTTTACCATACTCGGCGAGACTTCTGGGAATATTTTAAGACGACGGCAATGGGAAAGAATTAGAGTCTCTAAGGATTCCATTTCAATCATGGATGGTAAAGACTCCAGCTGTGAGCACCGTCTCACCTCCAAATATTTAAGCCTTCGATGAAATCCAAGAGACTTTTGAAACTTCACCAATTTCTTACATTCTGACAAAATCAACCTTTCAATATTTGGGGCCCCGGAGAGATCCGGAAACCTTGTTATGTATTTTGAGTTTCTAAGGTTGATGTACTTCAAGTTTGGTAGAATCTGATAAAAAAAAAATATAAACGAATCAAAAATTACTCGGCATATGATACAAAGAAATTTATGTAATCGTCTATGCATTGACCATTTTTACTAAATACCTTTTTCCCTTTCCATAAATGATGAACGGCGCTATTGATCATTTCAAGCCCAACAAGCTTATGCAAACGTGCTATAGGCAGAGTTAAAAATGGGTACCCATGCCAACAAATCCATCGCAACTCATAAGGGAATTCTTTTTGGTTAAAGAATCTGTCTCTGGTTGCTCTGACCCGATCAAGTAAAAAGTTAGGTTTGCTAGAAGACAATTTTGAGTAAATATCAAGTAGCCGAAGATTCTTCATTCTTCCAAACATATTAGTAGTAGAACCCAACTTCTCATCATACTCCTCTTGCAGAACTATGGCTTCAATGGCTTTTACTTTCTGTAACAAAAAATTAACTAAATCAGAATACTCTACTCATTCTAAAAATATAAACAAAAAAACATTATAAGAGAAAGAAAGACATTTACTACCTTTTTTCTCACGACCAGATCGAGCATTTCTTCGAGCTTCCATATTCTGCTATTCGGGAAACTGTCACGAACAATTTTCCAACCCATTTCTTGTATGAGGTCATGCATTTCTACCTTTTCTTTTGAAATAGTTATAAGAGATTTTTCGATAAGAACACTAATTCCTATCACCGGGTCAAAACCAAAGCTATCAAGTATTCTTATTACATGTTCCATCTCTTTGCCCTTAAAAAAACAGGCAATGTCAAGAAATATCTTTTTCTCGGAATCATCTAAACCATCAAAACTTATCATCAATGTCTTCAAAATCTCAATATTTGGCTCTTTCTCTAGTCTACTCAGAGCACTATGCCACACATCAACATGCCTTCCATGGAAGAAAGAACCTAAAACTTGCAAGGCTAGAGGAAGACCTCCGGCGTAGCATATTACACGATGTGACAGCTCCTCGTAAGTCTCTGGAGGGCAGTTTTTTTTAAAAGCATGTCTACTAAAGAGTTCAATAGCTTGATTCATTAGTAAAAGGCCAGGTTTATACTTTTCATCCGCATATGATAACAAATGCTCATTTCTAGTGGTTATAATGATTCTACTCCCTGGACCAAACCATTCATGTGATGCTGCTAGGAACTTTAATTGTGTAACATTATCTACATCATCCAAAACAAGAAGAACCCTTTTGTTTGATAATCTTTTTTGTATCTCTTCGGCTCCTTCATCGGGATCATCCCACAAGTAATTATACTTCACTAGAACATCTTTAAGAATTTTAAACTGTAATGAGCATAAATCTTTATTATTAGAACTATTTTCTCTTACATCTTTGACAAAGCAAATCCCGTCAAACTTATAAGCGATTCTCCTAAATATAGCTTGCGCAATAGTTGTCTTACCAATTCCCCCCATTCCCCATATGCCTACAACACGCACCTGTTCTGTTGCTTGTGTATCCAATAGGGACATAAATGCATCCATATGAGACTCAATACCAATTAGATTATTCTCCGTCCCATGAGGTTTTATATTTCCTAAGATGTCGAGAACAATCTTGTTGATAAATTCTGATTCACCGCTGCACATTTTAAAGCTTGATTAAGATCATGAAGTTATAATCATTAGGAATTAACAGTAAATATATATATATATTAATTGAAATAGGATTGACTGTTTGTATTAGATTTGACTCAAAATCTATAATATATATTCAATTTTAAATAAGTGTATTGCATGTATTTAACTTTCAAACATCGGTATTATATTCATACACGTCACATATTCACAAGTTTTTAATCGAACGGATACAATAAAATATAAATAATAACGATGTTTGAAAATTACATACATTTAATAGACTCGTTTAAAGTTTAAATCTTACTACAGATTTGGACGGTAAAGTCTTATACATTTTCAGATGATTAAAGTATATATTCAGCCACAAGATAAAATTATTCATAGATATCCGATACATAAGTACATAACTGAATTAACTAACCCATCTGATTTTGAGAAATGAAACCCGGATATATTGGATGCTGCAACTAAAGCTTCCCTCCAATTATTCACTTTCTCTGGTTCTCCCCTAAACTTTTCTTCTTGTAGATGGAATGCTGTACCAAAGGTTCCTTTCTGGTTTCGCACATCGGACGGATCGACATAGTAGAACACCGGTAACACTCTTTGTCCCAAGAAATGCCGGCATTCCATGATTTTGGCAAGCTCATCCAAACACCATGCAGAGTTAGCATAATACACCGAGAAAACAATCACAGCACACCTTGATTCTTCAATTGCTTTCAACAGTTCCGAAGAAATCGATTTACCTCTAAGGAGCATCTCATTGTCTTTGAATGTATGCACTCCTCTTTGAACTAGAGCTGCATACAAGTGATCAACAAAATTGTTACGAGTGTCTTCACCTCTAAAGCTTAAAAACACTTCATGTGTGCATCTTTCAATTGGTATAGAAGTGTTGAAAGAAGCCATGGAGCTCAAAGACAAATGACAATGGTTTCTTTTCAAAAGATAAAATAATGGATACAAAATAATAAATATATGGTTAGTAGCAAGTCAATGCTTTGATTGTTGGAAAGTAAACGTCGGTGAATTGAAAATAGTGTCCCAACTTGGTATAGTTACAATTGTAGTCCTTGATGAATACAAGTTTACATTAGTTCCTTATACTCGCTCAACGTTTTTCGAACCGTTTGGAATACAGTTTTGTTTGTCTCTCGAGCTACGGTGCGAACGGTTTCACAAACCAATTGAGCGAACCGCTACTAATAAAAAAATATGTATACATTACAAATTTAAACTTTTATTTCTAGGTATTAATATATTTAATAGTTTCTCTAAAAGTTAACGTAAGTTGTATAACTTATTGGTTGAGGTAGTTATTTCTCATCAAATACGGGGGGTTTTTTAATTTGAATCCTTTTTATTTTTTCAGTATTGTTTTTTTTTTGAAGGGGAAGTATTATACGACACCAACACATTTATTTATATTTTTGTTTTTTGTGAGACTCGAATCCAGGATCTCTATGTCAATCATTCACATATTGTCAGGTTACAAACTCTCTAATACCGCTTCGAATCGTAGAACACAAAATTTTCTTTGTTAAGAAATTTGACCATTTATTGGATAAATTTATTAACTAGTGTATATATAACTATCATACCACGGGTTAACTACACCATTGGTTGATATATATGGCACAAACAAGTTTTGAAAGCTTTTCTTCAAAAAACAAACCAAGGGTTTTAAAATGGCTCCACCTGGTCCACCGATTAGCCTAGATTGCAGACGGTTTGAACCGATTTAAGTCGACAATTAAACTGACTCGTATTGGTTCATTATTTCAAGACCAATGAACCAGTTAGCTAAACATTGGTCTCACTTTTGATCTTCTTTATCATGCATGGTGTTTTGCGCAAGATACAAATATTCTATACATTAGCATATATGTTTTAAAAATTTACTAATTATTCTAAAAATCATATTTGATTTTATTTTTATGATTTCAGTACACACTAAAAAATATCATTTTAGTTTAAAACATCATTACTCTAATTAAAAGAGGAGAACACGACAATAAAAACGTTGTACTTTATTTTGATTAATCTTTTGAAAAAATAATTTAATTTTATAAAATATTATAAAATTAAGTTTTAGTTGAAATTTAAACAATTAGATTACAAGGAAATAGAGTGTCAAAAGCGTGTTTTATCAAGGTTACGAAAACCAGACGAGACACTGAACCGAAAAAATTATATTGCTGGTCGGGCTGGTTGAACAAGTCGAACCGATTTACTAAAACGGATGTCAAAATAAATTCGATATATATAAACTTATCTAATTTACATATTAAATAATCTAAATAATATTAATTTTTAAAAATTATTAGTTAAAAAGTTTATCTAATTTTAATATAAGACTATTTGATAAAAATATAAAAAACTAGTAACTAAATAATTAATTTCTTATATCAATTATCTAAAGTCAAAATATTATTAAATATACAATATATAAAATTCTAACGACAGCTTGTATGATTAGCAACTTGCTTATTGACTAGGTTTTGAGTTTGACTTTTGGCAACTTAAATTTTCATTTAAAATTTTTAATGCCATTTTAAGATATTTCAAACCGGTCTGATCTACCTGAATCGTCCGACTCAACCGTTGGTCTGGTCCGGTTTTAAAAACACTAGTTTTTTTTGTTTTTAAAAAGTTAAGATCTTTAATTAATCATTTACCTAATATTATTAAGGTAAATAATGTATGTAATATTAATTGTTATTTCAAGGAGTTTGATTGCTTGTTCATCGAATAATCTTATCCAAACTCATGTAAAGACTACATAAGAAGAAGATGCTAAAAGTAACTTTCTAAATGATATTCAAAACCAATTATGATAACTTAATTATACAAATGATAATGTAATTAAACATTACATATTGTATAAATTAAGTTTGTATCTTTTTCTAAATAAATTAATCAATTTTGAAGTACTTGATTATAAAAATTTAATATCATGACAAAAAAGTTTCAAACTATTTATAGATATAATATAGCAACATTTAACATACTTATGTGTTATACGTAATCCGCAAACAACATGTGTTAAAATAATATTAGTTTATTGTCGATAGTACATGATAAAATAGAAACTCAAGTTTGAATAACTTAGTACTTATGTGTGGTTGTAATCGTAATGATGATGGTTTGTTGTCTAACTTTTCAAACTCTACCATTTGTTTCTTTCTTTAAAAGATCAACACAATCTCAAAAACGCTAATATTGTACAATTACACGTAAATTTAGTGTTCAAGATTTTGAAACTTATAATGAAAACGATAATGATACTTCTTTCTTTTTACCCTTTTATTAAAATAATGTCTAGGTAATTGTAACTTATGTTTTTTTTTCCACCATATTTATTCTTTTATTAAAATAATAAATTACATATTCTTCCACTCTCCTCTTTTTTCGTGCAAATACTAGAATTGAGATTAACACATTTGCAAACTTGGCTACGTCTTTTTTGGGAGCTCAATCAAATCAGATAAAAAAATTTCATTCACTACAAAAGAAAATTTATAAATATTAATAGTAAAATGTAAACTTTGAAAAGGTAAAATTAAACCTTAATAATCTAAAATAAACCTTTATAATCTTTTTCCTAAAACGCCACTTGTTAACTAAATTCTCTTAAATTATCATTTATTAGAATTAAAATTTTTATATAAACGACATCCATAAAAGAAGGCATACGAACAGATAAGCTATAGTACGGAAGGTATATGAAATTTAATATTGGAGAAAATTAATTAGTTAAAGTTCAAAATTAAATCAATTAAAATATTGGATGGAAAAAGGCAATTGTGAAAGAATATAAAAAGTAAAATGATATAATAAAAGTTATATTTACTAAAAAATCTAACAATAATCAACGCATTTTAACATATACCTAAAACATATTATATGAAAATCCTTAAAAAATTTAATGATTATCAAAATTGAGACTTATTAGCACATATTACTAAAAGATACAATTAAACTTTTATAAACTATATTGGTCAATAAGAATTGTCAAAACATATAAATAAATCTAAAAAACACGAAATACAAGAAAATTATCATTAAAGTTACTTTAATTTGACTTGTTGGTTTATGATAGCAACTTTGTTGGTGTATTTAACACTCCCTTCCATGTATATTAACTCAATTTATACTCGACTTCAAGATTTCAAAAACATTATTTCCTCGATTTATGTTATAATTGGTAATGACATTTGACTATTTTCTTATACAAGTGATCAACAAAATTGTTACGAGTGTCTTCACCTCTAAAGCTTAAAAATACTTCATGTGTGCATCTTTCAATTGGTATAGAAGTGTTGAAAGAAGCCATAGAGCTCAAAGACAAATACAATGGTTTCTTTTCAAAAGATAAAATAATGGATACAAAATAATAAATAGAGTTAATTACATAAATGGTCCCTGAGTTTGTATCAATTTAGAGGGTTTAATCCGTAGGTCGCAAATCCTACATGTTCAGTCCATTGGTCATCAATTTGGCTACAAAGATAGTTCTTTCGTCATTTGAAATAACAAAATTACCTTAATGACAACTAAACAATTAATAAAAAAATACCTAAATATTATTATTAATATTTATTTTTCCTTTTAATTTTCTCCGACCAACCTTTTTCTTTCCTAAATTTTTTAACCTATCATTTTTCCCTAAATTTTCATCAATCAAAATCAAATTAAACAACTCAAATCAAACCCTATCACTGTCATGACCCACCATCTCCTAAAACATCATATATGTTCTTTTTCTTTTATTTCTACTATTTCACCATGTCATATCTAATTTTTTTTCTTTCTAGATCTATAAAATTTTTCAAAGAATTTTAGGTTTTTGTTATAAACCCAGCACTCAACTATTACTATTTCACCACCTCCGCCACCCACCTCCGCCTCTACAACTCCGCCCACAGCCGAGATTATACTGTTAGTTTACCTGGAGATTGAGGAATTCATAATTTTTCATTTTTAATTTAATTTAATTTAATTTTGTTTTTTCACCCATACTAAGAACCAACAAACTTCTCAAGAAACATTCGAAACCGAACCAGAGATCCGGTTTTCAGCCAGATCTAGCACCCGTAGCACCTTACTACACTCAGATCTCGTTCCAAAAGAAACTAACAACAGAAATATTACAGTTCTACAAAAGTTCCCAGATTCTGAAAATGCAACAAACTAGATGAAATCAAACTGAAATCATAGCTCAAATCATTACCACTCAGATCTATAGCTGAAACCCTAGCGTTTTTACAGTAAACACCTAACTTTACGGATTGTTTCCGGATAACCAATTAGGTAACAAGGTAGCGTTTCTAAGCTCAGATTTGAATAATAAAAGCTGTTGAGCTTCAATTACATCACCATAAATACAACTAGAACTACAAAAACAAAAAGGAGAATAATATATGATTTCATCATGCAGATATAGGATAAGATAATATGATGATGATGTGATGATGTTATAAGATTTAGTAGCAGTGTGTAGCTTTTTGTTTTTCAGGAAATTATGAATCAAGTGTGTGATTACTGATTAGCTGCTTTCATGATTCCAGGAATGTAGAGATTGAGGAATTTATAATTTTTCATTTTTAATTTAATTTATTTTAATTTTGTTTTTTAAAAAGAAGGAGTCTCTTGTTTTTATTAATGGTAATTTTGTCAGTGACGGAAGTACTATATCTGTAGTCAAATTGATGACCCAGGGACTAAACCTATAAAATTTGCGATCCAGAAACTGGCCCGCTAAATTAATATAAACTTAGGACCATTTATATAATTAACTCTAATAAATATAATGATATTAGAAAGTCAATGCTTTGAATGTTGGAATGTAAACGTTGGTGAAATGAAAATAGTGTCCCAACCTGGTATAGTTACAATTGTAGTCCTTGATGAATACAAGTTTACTTTAGTTCCTTATACTCGTTCAACATTTATTGAACCGTTTGGAATACAATTTTGTTTGTCTCTCGAGCTATGGTCCGAACGGTTTCACAAACCAGTTGAGCGAACCGCTCCAAATAAAAAATATATATACATTACAAATTTAAACTTTTATTTTTAGGTATTAATATATTTAATAGTTTCTCCCAAAATTAACGTAAGTTGTACAACTTAGTGGTTAAGATAGTTATTTCTCATCAAGTACGGGGGGTTTTTGAATCCCTTTTATTTTTTCAGTATTGCTTTTTTTTGAAGGGGAAGTATTATACGACACCAACACATTTATTTATATTTTTGTTTTTTGAGAGACTCGAATTCAGGATTTCTATGTCAATCATTCACATATTGTCAGGTTACAAACTCTCTAATACGGGTTCAAATCCTAGAACACAAAATTTTATTTGTTAAGAAATTTGACCATTTATTGGATATATTTATTAACTAGTGTGTATATAACTATCATACCACGGGTTAACTACACCATTGGTTGATATATATGGCACAAACAAGTTTTGAAAGCATTTTTTCAAAAAAAAAAACCAAGGGTATTAAAATGGCTCCACCCGGTCCACCGATTAGCCTAGTTTGCAGATGGTTTGAATTGATTTAAGTCGACAATTAAACTGACTCGTATTAGTTCGTTTTTTATTTAAGTCGACAATTAAACTGACTCGTATTGGTTCGTTTTTCCAAGACCAATGAACCAGTTAGCTAAACATAGGACTCACTTTTGATCTTCTTTATCATGGTGTTTTGCGCAAGATACAAATATTCTATACATTAATTAGCATATATGTTTTGAAAATTTACTCATTAGTCTAAAAATCATATTTGATTTTATTTTTATGATTTCAGTATACATAAAAAAAGATCATTTTAGTTTAAAACATCATTGCTCTTGTTAAAAGAGGAGAACACGACAATAAAAACGTTGTACTTTATTTTGATTAATCTTTTGAAAAATTAATTTAATTTCATAAAATATTATAAAATTAAGTTTTAGTTTAGATTTAAACAATTAGATTATAAGGAGATAGAAGGTCAAAAGCGTGTTTTATCAAGGTTACGAAAACCAAACGAGACATTGAACCGGAAAAATAATATTACTGATCCGACCAGATGAACCGGTCAAACCGATTTACTAAAACGGATGTCAACATAAATTCAATATATATAAACTTATCTAATTTATATATTAAATAATCTTAAATAATATTAATTTCTAAAAATTATTAGTTAAAAAGTTAATTCAATTTTAATATAAGACTATTTGATAAAAATATAAAAAAATTAGTAACTAAATAATTAATTTCTTACATCAATTATCTAAAGTCAAAATATTATTAAATATACAATATATAAAATTCTAACAATATATGGATGATAGCTTGTATGATTAGCAACTTGCTTATTGACTAGGTTTTGAGTTTGACTTTTGGCAACTTAAATTTTCTTTGAAATTTTAATTCCATTTTATGATATTTTAAACCGGTCTGATCCATCTGAACCGTCTGATTCAATCGCTGGTCTGGTCCGATTTTAAAAACACTAGCTTTTTTCGTTCTTAAAAAGTTCAAATCTTTAATTAATCGTTTACCTAATATTATTAACGTAAATAATGTATGTAATATTAATTGTTATTTCAAGGAGTTTGATTGCTTGTTCATCGAATAATCTTATCCAAACTTATGTAAAGACTACATAAAAAGAAGATGCTAAAAGTAACTTTCTAAATGACATTCAAAACCAATTATGATAACTTAATTATATAAATGATAATGTAATTAAACAGTACATATTGTATAAAGAAGTTGGCATAATAAGAAGTCAAACATCATTGAAATCACTTTTCTTGTCCCTTCAAACCTTTCAAGAACGTTGTGATGATGCGTATGAAGTTAATAAAAATAAAAATACCTTAAATCTAAGAAAAGATATTAATGAGAATTAAAAATAAAATAATACTAATACTAATATTTCACAAACGCAAAAGGTAATATATGTTGTAAGTAAACCTTGTGCAAATTAAGCTTTACTCACTTTTCATAGGATAATACCATTACATTTATTCAATCTCCAACATCATTTTAGATTCCCATCATATAATCAATCAAAATTTAATCCAAACATCACAATATAAATCTTATATAAAGTGATTAAATTTCTTACATCAATTATCTAAAGTCAGAATATTATTAAATATACAATATATAAAATTCTAACAATATATGGATGATAGCTTGTATAATTAGCAACTTGCTTATTGCCATGTAGGTCTTGAGTTTGACTTTTGGCAACTTAAATTTTCTTTCAAAATTTTTAATTCCATTTTAAGACATTTCAAACTGGTCTAACCCATCTGAACCGTTCGACCCAACCGTTGGTCTGGTCCGATTTTAAAAACACTAGTTTTTTTCGTCTTTAAAAAGTTATGATCTTTAATTAATCATTTACCTAATATTATTAACATAAATAATGTGTGTAATATTAATTGTTATTTCAGGGAGTTTGATTGTTTGTTCATTGAATAATCTTACCCAAACTTAATTTATTAAAACCTTGACTCAACAGAGTAGAATCATTAATTTTGAAAAATTCTAGTCGATTTACAATTAACAGAGTATTTCCGTCATCAATTTATTTTCCATGTTCATTACCTAGAAATTTTAACAAAGACCCGTCTCTATCATAAATAACACATTATTTCGTAACTATAAAAGCAAAAATCGTAGTAGTACAAGCCAAAAACGCACTCACGGGGCCTGACTCAAGATTATTGATAACCTTTGAATGATAAACCTTCAATTCCTAGAGAAAGTACTACCACCATATACTCTCACAAATACTTGTTTTGAAGACCCGGACACCAAGCAAGCACTCTCGTACGCACCATCTTCTCTATAAAGAGAGCAAATAACTTTCAGCCATATAATGCATTTTCTTCAAAGAGAATCCCCCATTTTAACTTACCCAAAAGTCCAAGGTTCATAGCCCCAACACCCAAACCACCCGAATGCAAACTAGAACACACCATATTCCGACCCATATAATCGGAGCAATGCCCTTCTTTAACCTTTAAATCCCAAAAGAAATGATAACAAATCTTGTTTATTCTTATTACATGGCAAGTTACCAACATATTAGTTTTGATAAATGATAATAACTTTCTTCATATTTAGAACTCATTTCAAGTTTCTGCGCAACCTAGAATAGAACCATATATCACTACAAATTCTTTTTAACATATATCTTCTAATTTTCAAAATTTGTATAAACATTATGTTTGAAATCATGTTACTATCTGTAGAATTAGTCAATGATATATTGAATATAATTTGTTGTGATCACCAATCAAAATCATCAACACTTTTGCAAAATAATAGAAATTTAAAAAAACACGAATCAAATATAAATAAAGTTAATGTCCAAATGTGTAGGAAATTCACCGATATATGATCATAATCTACATCTACATCTACATTTAGAATAAAAAGATTAAAACAATTTTTTTTTTAATATTGCTAACTATATTATGGGAACTATGGCTAAAATGTAAGAAACATGAATAAAAACTTTTTATTTATTATTATAACAAAATAATAAATTAATAATCTCTTTTATCTAATAAATGGGAGATTGAGCTGACATCATTTAGCTGATGTGACGAGTGCTAAGGTTGTCCACGTAAGATGGTTACTAAGTATGCTGATGTCATGCTTTATTATTTTATAATTAATCAGTTTGGTTTAAAAAAAAAAAAAAAAAAAAAAAAAAAAGCTAACAGAAAGCTTACAATGAAAGCTATATGATCTTGGGAATACAAACCCACCTATTTCCCGGCCCAATAGTATTCAATGAATTTAAATTTGCTTTGTTTTTAACAATTTTGATATGTACAATATCAGAATCCTTTCATCTTCTTATTACTCTCTTTTTTTCCTCTGGATTTTTTTTCTTAACTGTAAGAGGACGATATGATTTCTTCTTGCTCTGGCTTCAAATCCTTTCAAGGTTTGTGATTTTACATTTATCTCCTTCTTTCTTTCTATTACGATGGTTGCTATTAATCACCAATTTCTTTTGGTTTTAATAAAAATAAATCTTTATAGGATATGCTAATATTTCATTGGTTTTTCGTATTTCAAAAAACTGTTATTAGATTTCAAATTCAAATTTGAAATCATATATTTGTTTATGTCTTCCAGATGATTTATTTGTTATTTCTATTTTTTGCTTCCAAACCATCTTCTTATTCTGAATCTCTCTTTTGATCGATTTATAATTTTTTTTCTTTATGTATGTATTTTACATAGGTACCATCTATTCAGTTGTTCGGATTTATGATGATTAATCCGGTAAGTTGTTCACTTACAAACTGTTTGATGAAATACGTAGGTGAAAATAAAATTTTAAGTGTTTTGTTTATTGTCCTATCTAATAAAGGAGAGTTAAGGCTGATGCTATAGTCGTATCTTTAGACTATCCACCTAAGATTTTAATTCATAAAATATGGTCTCTCTGTATTCTATTGAAAAAAGAAAAGCGTATAAAGGAAGCTTAGATTTTGTGTGTACACCGGCTTTCTCTACCAAATACCAATCATGGTTTAAGAATTTTGAATTAGCTCAATTTTCAACAAAGTAATCAAAACCTTCATCTTCCTCTTTTAAATAACCTAAATTTTATCTTATTTACTCAGATTATTTATATGCCAGATAATTAATATTTTGCTCTTGATTATGGTTTGGCAGTGTTTTATTTTAGTGCGGTTTCTCTCATTCTTTTCATCATAGGTGTTCTTTTTAACATGTATTTTCGTCTTTAAAAACTGAATTATGGTTTGTTAAGTTCGTGTTTTTATAAGGTTTTGAAAATGGAAGCATATAATCAACAAATAATCAATGCTTCAAGAGAGCTTATGGTATGTTTGATTATTTATTTTCTTATATTAATCATAACGTGTTATTCGGAATTTGCCTTATTTTATGAGGTTGAAACATTATAAAAAAGTGAACACGAGTAGTGTGCAATTTGATGCACACAACTGTGAAATAAAAATGGCTAGATAGAAAATGGTATGAGATTTCGATAATTATTGTTCTTAATGCTTATAATATTTCGATTTTACATATATGTATGTTTTTTATGATCAATAATCATTGTATTTGACTAATGACATCATTTCTATAATCTGGTTTTGCTGTGAGGATTGCAATAACAGTCATATATTTGTGTTATAAAGGAACATATGGAACAAAGATTGATGGCCGAGGTGAAAAATGATCGTCGAGAGTGTCCATGTAAGTATTCCTTAGTTGCTTTTTGTTTGTGTTTACATTTTGGATCTAAATTTGTTGGGGTGAGAGCTGACCAATTTGGGTTATGTTGTATTTCTAATGTGTTAGATGAGTGATATAATGCAAAATTTCTTTTGGCTCAAAATAGTCTCGGATGGATGTTCATAAACGTTTTCCTATCTATATAGAACGATACATGTTATTATTCATATTAATACTTAAAATCATTCATGAATGTTTCTTATTGAGGTCTTTAACGAGACTTTTGAGCAAGTTGGGTAATCTGTCCAAACATTTTTATATCAGAATGAGATATTTTCAAAACGAGCATTACATGGTGGATGGGTAAAATGGTATTTTCTTTGTTTTTCAAATATCTTTCCATGTGTTTTTTCCTTTTAAATAAATCCTTTTCTGTTTAATACTTCAGATTATTCATGATTGTTTTTTTAGTTATATTTAACAAATATATACTTATGAAGTATTTGCATTCCAACTGTATTAAAATCGGTCGCTTTCTGCTTACCCAACCCGTCCAAACTGCCTATCTTTTCTATTTCAGCCTTGGAACACACCTATGGTATTTTGTTGCTTAATCAACCAACTATTTCAAATTGAACTCGTGTCTGATCAATATGTGTATTTAGATGTCTTTGTATAGTTTTATTTATGTTTACCTTGTGTCTCAAAAAGATCCTTACATTCAACATAGTTTTCAGTTATAACTTATAAGTTTAGTAGATTTTTATGGGTGCAAATTTGTGTATGTTCTATAGAGGTTAGCGAGAGGAAGAATGGAAGATATTGATCGAGCATCCCACATAGGTAATATTGTTGAAGACTAACTAATGGAATGGTAATATATGTTAAGTGTGATATATTTTATCTTAAGTGATTATTGTTGTTCCATTTTTCAAAATGATATCTCATGAATTAGTTAATGCTTGAGCTAAAAGTGTTATCATTATAATGACCGTGAATGTCGATGGTGTTGAATTTGAACATGGGACGAGCAGATCCGTAGTCATTACTTGATAGTCATGTGCTAAGACTTGATGCGTAATAATAATTAAAAAAAAATGTGTAAAAGGGATATTTAGAATTCAACGTTGGATGATATGCAAAAAAGTTGTTAATATGCTCTCATGATTTCGGGTTCAAATGACTCTTCAAGTTCGATATCTCAAAATGTTTTGTCCGTTGTATGTTTGGGTTAGTATCAGGCTTTTTTGTTCTTTCTAAATTGTTTTTTTAAGGTAGTTAAATATAAAAAAAAAAGGTTATATAATTAGTAGTTTTCTTTATTTGATTATGGATTTTTGTCAAGCTTATAACATATTTCTTGACTGTATATAATAGTGCAATCGTAAGTAAACGTAGCATACCCAATTGTAGCTGAATCAAATCTGACTTATGTATGGTTATTTGGGTATGCTACGTTTACTTATATTTGAGAAAAGAAGAAAAAAGGTCAACTAAAATCAATAGGCATGTTAAAGTTAGGAAAGGATGCCTCTATAAGTTGATTATATGTAGTACAGATTTCTTTGTAATATAAAGAGGACGTTAGTTTTTCTGATATAAAGTATTTGCGCAGTTAAGAGTTTGAGAGCAGGTGAAAGTGTGAAACTGAAGAAGATGGAGAAATAATCGCCAAGTTATTTGGAGCGATGGATAAGTTTGGAAAGCTGATGAGAAACTATTTCATGCATAACTTTGGCTATTTTAGTGGACCTTTTTTCTTCTTTTCTAAAACTTGGCCAACATATATATTTTTTGATGTCTAAGAAAAAGCTTTTGGAGTGGGTAATGGTGTCGAATTGAAAGACCTTCGGGCTTACTGAAAACTAAAGTTTCTTGCTTTTATTTGGTGGCGCTGGTAAAACTGTAGTTGTTTTATTGGAATTTAAATGGAGCTATAACACAAACACTAATTATCTTACCATTGCTATTATTTCGATCTTCCTGCCCTTGGCCTTTATATTCGTTTGTAGATTTATTGAAAAAAGGACAGTGTCATTTCTTTGGTGTGAACTATGCGTCAATTCTTCTACTCGTGATTTATTTTTAATGCCAAAATTGATTTACGTTGAAGGATGTAGGTTTTAAGAGTGACAAGTTGGGCGGGTCGTGTGCAATGGTGGCAAATATTGTTTTTTTTTGCTTGGCTTGGTATCAAACATTTAGACAGACATGTGCATAATCACTCTAACAAGAGTAACCAATTTAGGTTAACAATTTAAACAAACAAAACAAACTAATTATTAGCCGTTTTTTTCAACCATTTTTACATACATTTCTTATATAACACCGTGTATCACACGGGAACTAAGCTAGTTTAATAATATATATATATATAAATAACATTATCCATCACAAATCCCATATCACCTTCACTAAAATCCTAACACGTGCCCCAACTTTCTAGCCATGCACCACGTATACACACCAACACTCTCACATCACAACACGTAGCACCCTAATCCAATATAAAACCCCAAAACCGCCACCCAAAAACTTCATCACATCTTCTACAGAACAAATCGAACACTGAATATTTCTGAATCAATCAGTAGTACAAGCAGTTAACTTACTAACTAAACAAACATGGCAGTTGGATTCCCGATATGTGTGCAGTGTGGGACTAAAAGCAACCCGTGCCGGTGCAAGGTGATTGGTCCGACGGTTGGGTTCATTGCATTTGCGGCGGCCGCGATTGTTGAGTGGCCGGTGGGTGCGGTGGTTTATATTTTTCGTCATATGAAAGGTAGGCGTATTATGGCGCACCCTGCCACCGTGGTTTACCCTAAAGTCAATAGAGCCATTCCTATATGAGTATTTCACGACGTAAACTTTGTATCTTTTCTAAATGCATGTATGTTTCATGTTAAATAAAACTTGTCTGCCAAGAAACTTTTACTAAAAAATAGTGGGTTTTTATTTGTTTCAAAGTTTGGTTTCGGTGGTTATTTTGATTTTTAGTGATAAACTAACGTAGACTATGTTGTGTCATGTTTGAACTTGTATGCTTGATTTTCTTTATTTGTTTTCGTTTTATTAAATGGATCTACGAGCTTAGGTAACTTTTTATAAGCACATAAATATTTTTTTCCACTTATGAGTTTATAAAGTTGAGTTTCAATACTAGAAAACTGTCTTATACCGACGGATTTTTCCAACAAAAACAATCCGTCGGAAATTAGCGACGGATTTTCGACGCCATCCCAACGGATTTTCGTTTTAAAACTAGTTACTTACTTTTCGACGGCGTTTCGGCGGATTTCCGACAAATTTTAAATCCGTCACTAGTTCGTCAGAATTCCGTCAATATTTTCCGACAGATTTCCGACAGAACCTATTAAATCCTTCTATCCGTCGGAAATCTGTCGCTTTGTCTTTTCTTTTTTATTTACTTATTTTTAAGTATAAATCTGTCAGAGTTCCGTCGGAAAATAGCATACTTTCCGACGGAATTCTGACAGATTTATATTTAAAAATAAATAAATAAAAAGGAAAAGACAAAGCGACAGATTTCCAACGGATTTCTGACAAATTTATTGTATATTAAATAAGATGAATTTCATATATATTTTTTAAATATCAATCGGATATCCAAAATAACCAAAATAAGATTAATTCAAAATACTCTAGCTGTGTATGATATTCTAATCCCTAATATGTCATTAGTACTTAGAAATAAAAAAAAACCCAAGTATTAAATCAAACAATGATATTTATCTTTTTTCTCTTGCGTAATTTAAATTTTCAAGCACAAAATTAATGGGGCAACTTACCTACAACAATATTATATTTCATTTAGTGATTCGTATAACTGTTGTAGTTAATGTTTAGTCTCTTATGTATGTCATCAATGGGTATTTGGTTTGACTTTACATAGTTTTCTATCTTGGAGAGTCACAAGTCTAAGGGTGCAAACGAGTCGAGTACTGCCAAGCTCGAACTCGACCCAACTACTAAACTCGGGCTCAAAACTTGACCCAACTACGAACGAGCTTTAAATTTCAAATTTAAGAGAGTTCGACTCGGTTGCTAAAACTCGTACTCTAAACTCGAGCTCGAGCTCGATTGGTTATAGATTTTAAGCTAAAACTCGATAAATAATCTTTATATTAACCGACTCGAGTAGCCCGAGCTCGAACTTCATTCATTTAAACCTAGTCGATTATGGTTTCCAATCCTAATTTGATTAGGGTTTAGTTGTAGTGACTGATGTAATTGTGTACCAAGGGGTTTTACCTTAGACATGGCGACGTCATGACATACGAATTTTATTTATTTCATATAGATTGTTTTTTGTTTATTTACTAATGTGTTATGACGATTGCCAATCAGTTGCACCATACATTTACGCCATTGGCGGTGTGACAATAAGCTCCAGTTCCGACTATAAACTTAAGCTTCAGCTCCAGTCTAGACTCAAGCTTATGCTCCAGTTTAAGCTACTTTTGCAAAACACACATTTAGTGGTCTCTAATGATGACTAGTATACGTGATACATATACATATTCATACAAAAATATATATTTTTGAGCATATTAATATATTTTTATTTATATTGATTTTTATGTTTATATATTTACAAATAAATATATATTAAATTAGATTTACTATGTTAGATAATACTAAAACTAATACTTCTATCATTTTATAATTTCTGATCAAGAATTGTTATTTATATAATCTTTTCGACTTCATTAAAATTTACAAATGTTAGCTTACAACTCCTTTTTGTTTATTATTATACATATTTAAAACTTTTAGAGTATCTTTTAGACTTAATAAACATGTCTTATAATTGTTTTAATTATATAAACATATTTTTAATTAAATCTTACTATAACAATATTAATACTCATCCAAAAATATTCTCTCCAACCCAAAAATCATTTCCCCCAAGCCCAAATTCGTTTCCCCCAAAACCCAAATTTCAATTAACCTAAAACCTAAAAAGACACCCACATTCTCTCTATTCTCCTTGACAGTTGACCCCTCTCTTCTTCAAAGTTGTTGACCGCCTCTCAAATTTCTACAGACACTCATGCTTTACAAAACGACAACCATGACAATTTTGAAGGTGACAATCAAGTATGTTGGTCTGACTTTTAGTTTCTATATGTGTATTCTTTATAGTTAAAGGGAACTTTTTAGTTTTCGATTTTTGTTGAAATTAACAGAGGATGTTTAATTCATTTGGGATTTTAGTTTGAACTTATAAAATACAAAAATGAAATTTAATCTTAATTTTCTTTTGTATGTGTTTATTTTGTAGATCCCTTCCACAAGTTGAAGATTAAGCGAATTAAAAGAAAGAGGTGGGTTTTGTTGGATTTGATTTATTATATTTGAGTCGAATATGATATTTATGTACTAAAATCTAACTATGCAATTCATTATGTCATTATTTTGGTGCAGTATGCTAATTCGAGAAATTCTTATAGCAAATGAAGTAAAATAGCATACTAGCCCAATAATTCCTTTTTGGCTATCTAAATTCCATGTCTTTGTTTCGCCAACATTAAAATATACCTATTTCTAGTGGAGGAATAGATCAATCCGTGAGTTATTATAGTTTTTTATGTATATGAGAGTTGTACTCTAATTTGATTTGTAATTAATATTGGTTAGAACAAATATTTTAGATGTTTATTTTTAGATCTCGAAATGTTTATGTGTGTTTTGGTATTTGGATAGCATTTTGTTTCTTTTATTTTGTTATTTTTTTTTAATTTTTTTTTAATTAATCTGTCGGAAATCTGTCAGAATGCTTTAGATTTATCCGTTAGAAATCCGTAGACACTTTTGATATTTTCGACAGATTCTGAGGACATTTTAAAAGAATGTTTCTGACAGATTTGTGACAGAATAATTTGTGAGAAAGTTTCATGCTGTCGGAAAGTTGGTCGGAAAAAAAAAATTGTGACGCCTCTTTTCCTACAGAACATTTCTGTCGGAAAGCCGTCGAAAAAGGCCTTTCCCAACGGGTTTCCGACGGATTTTGCTGTCGGAATTGGCCAATTTTCTAGTAGTGTTTATGACTTACTTAAGCTCATAAGTTTAACTTTATAAGCTAATAAACCGGAAAAAATGAAGTTTATAAAAAATTATTTAAGTTTATATGCTGACTATATAAGCTGGTACAAACACCCCTTACTATAAAGCTTCGCCTACCGGTGCTTTTCCTGTTCAATACACGCAAGCAACTGGTAATTTACTACGGATTATTTAGTTACTAGCTTATAACCCGCGATAGCGCGGGGAAGTATATGAAAATTAATAATGTAGATACATTACTTGTGTTGTAATATCTTATACCCTTACGTTTATGTATGAGTTGCTTCAAGTTAGCATTGAAACTTTTTGCTATATTTTAAACGATTGATGGAAGAAGGTATTATATACATAAAGCGAGTTTATACATGTAAATCGGGTATTGTGACGTGCATAAACACGGAGAGCTATGTCAAAAACAATGAGCGCTAAGAATAGCCGAAATATAATGCATTAGTATGAAAAAAAATACACAAGTCAAATCGTTGAATATTACACCAACACCCATTCCATAACTCTTACAATGACGTATATTGTTTTAAACACCACAAACCAAGTAATATGTAAAATGCCTTCAAAGTTTTTGGTGCTTTGTCTTCTTCCAAGTGAACCACGTTTACCCAAATTTGCCATTACAAAGGCCCTAACATGATGTAGTAGGTGAATAATTGTTTGTGTCGTAGGTACTGATATGCAACTATCTTAAGAATATCGAAAAGCTTTTACGAAAATGTAATCCCAATAATGAATTGTGTAAATGCAATAATAAGAATCATAAATAATGGCATGAAAACTTCTGTGTTATTGTTAAGAAATGATCAACGTAAATGGTTTCATTTGGGTTAAATTTAACCTGATTATTTACAAATATATCGATTTAGGTAATGTTTTAATTTATAACGGGGCAAGTAGATAAAAATTAAAAGTTAGCTTAAAATAAAAGGTTTACATGGGTTGAAATAATAATGTTACATGGAGGAGGGAAAAAGCTTCTAAAATACTAAATCTGGTTCACCACGACCGAACTAAATATAAGGACCATTGGCACAAAAATATGTTACATATGTGTATGTTTGAGATGCTTTATGTTCCAATCGATACATATTACATTTAGAGGTTTATAAAAGTCATGTATCTCTTTGTGCCAATCTCAGATCATTAACTGAATACGCAAATCTAAGTTTTGGCTCCAGTTATCAACAACATGAAGTAAAAATCATAGACAAATAAGGTGGAATATGTTGAATTGGAAATTACCTTAATTTGTCCGTCCATCCTGACTGCAACAATCCAAGTAACACCTTTACACTGTGTTCCCGAGTTTTTTTTTTTAAAGAAAAGAAAAGAAATGGAAAGAAGTGGATAGATTAAAAAATAATAATCGTGTTCCACAGTTTTTGGAGGGAGAGAAAAGAAACGAAATGGAAAGAAATATATTACCTATTTTCTCTCCTAAACTTCCTCTCAAAATTGAGAAGATTTGAATAGAAATCAAATCCAAGACATGAGTAAAATATTTTTTTTCCTAAATTACCCTCAACATAACAAAAGACGTTATTTTTTTCAAATACATCTTGCTTGAATTTCTTCATTATTTTAATATTTATATGATTTATTTAATTGATATATAATATTTTTATAATAATAAATATTATTTAAATTATAAAAATTGCAGCATATATATCTAACCACGTCTGCAACATTATTTAAATTAGAATAATAAACAATATTTATTATTATTTTATAAATTGTTTATTATTATATAAATATAAATATAAATTATACTCTGACCTATAACTTTTCGAATATATCTCCAAGAAATTGAAGTGTATCAGAACTCTCTTTTATTATAAAATCTTCATCTCTGTCATATAATTCTTTTTTGTGTTTTACAAAATTCTGCAGTCTTCAGCTTACATCAGATAAGTATTCAATTTTTACATCTATATTCTATATACTTGCTTTATGTACCTAGTAATAAGCATGTGATTTTCTATGGAAAAAAAAAGATAAAGGTTATCTTGGTTTGACTAAATAACATATTAATTAATACTTTATGATAGAAAATGAAGACGTAGTTCATGTGTAATTTTTTTTTTTGTGTAAATATTGATCTTAGCAAAATTGAAATGATTAATATATATGTGTTCTTCGTTATGATTTTCAAACTGTATGTGTATTTTAGTGATATTAATTGAGCCAAAGACGTTGCATAAGTTTTACATTTACACTTTTAGAGTGCATATGGTGTGTATGTAGGTAAGGTTAAAACTAGTCGGTGCATCATCATTTTGTATTCTATTTTTTGGTAAAATTTATAAGTTACTAATATACTAGTTATGTACTTAACTTATGTGTAAAAAAATTTATACCATTCAATATATATAAATTACTGAATATATTAATAACTATTAAATTGTTCCAATTTTATTAAAAAAATCAATTATGTCTTTAACTTCTTCATTGGATTTAATTAAAAAAAAAACACTAACACGTTTGAACATTATACTTGTATTTTATGTTTTATTTAAGTGATATATAATAAAGGGTATAATTGTAAAATAATAATTTTCTTTTCCTTTCTTTCCGACCCTGGAACACACAGTCAAAAAAAGTTCCTTTCTTTTCTTTGCAACTCTTCTCATCTCGGGAACACGAAAAATAAAAAAAACTTCTTTTCTCCATACTTCCTTTCTACTGTTTTATTTTCCTTTCTATTCTTTTCTCCCTTCCTTAAACTCGGGAACACAGTGTTAGGCAACTTCATATAAAGCTTTGCATCATAAGCTCTAAGACATCTTAAACAGATATCCATTATAAGTAAGCAATCATAAGTTATTTGCACCATAAATGAAATGAACAAATCAAGATATAAATGGTTAAGCCAGTGAAGGGTAGATTTGGTATTTTCTATTTACCAAGTCTATAAAAAGTGTGGGTCATAAATCCAAAACATTTACATGACCAAAAAAAAAACAATTTATGAGATAAAAAAAACTTATACATAATAAGCTAATGGAAATTTTAAATATGTAAATAAATAATTCTAAAGTCTGACATATAGTTTTATTCTTCATCGAACCCCTTTAAGCTCTTGTTAATACCTTACATAGAGAAAGTGTATTATATTAGCAATTGAAAAGAAGCATTCTTTATCATGGGAAGGAAAAAAATATTTGTTTTTATAAATTGTAAAATCGGTTTGCCTGCATGTTTTTTGATAAATTGTTAGTTTCATCATCCATATCCCATGTTTTTCCTGTAAGTTTGAAGATATAACCATACATAAGCATACGACATTAATATATAAGAATGAAGTTAAAAAGGGTATATTATCATCGTTCTTTTACATAACGCAAATGCAAACGCCCTCTTTCTGGATTTTCTTCATTGCAATCAATATCTTCAAATGTAACTTCTAGAATCCGAGAGCATAATATAAACACACACATAAAAAGAATGGCCGATTATATGCTTATAGATATACGTATTTAGATGGATGGAGAAGATTAGTACCGAAAAATGTGTATCTTGGTGATGCTTCAAGTGGAAAAACTATCATGGAGCCAATCTGAAAATTAAGGTATAAAAGCTCATTAAGGAATTTTATCGAACACCTAACGAAACATAATTGTATCTAAGAGAAATCACAAAATTAATTAAAAAGACTTATTTATATGTCTTTAAAATCTATGTAAAACAAACATATTGGAAACATATATGATGATAACTAAGTTAAAAAGGCTTACTTGGAATCATTGTCCCAAAATCAAATAGCAAATTGATACAAAAAAATTAGGTCACTGGATCAACTAACCAATAACAAATTAAAAACCTTACATTCAAGGATGAATTCTATTTGAAGAACGAATGATTCTACTACTTCAATTTGATGAAATTAAAAAGAACGGATGTAGTATCTGAATCAATTTCGTATAATTGAAATTTCAAGTAAGCAATGGAGAAATTGCGTTCCCCGAGATTTACTTTTTCCAAGGGATTATTGATTTTCCGTCTTGGGTTTTGGATTATCGCCTCCCTAGCTACCCAGATAATCTTTTAATTTTTTTAAAATAAAACACTGTAATTATGACATCATCAGAAAATATACTTATTTTATGTGGATAGTCTAAGGATGGGACATGTCAGACATCATCCCAATCCCCCATTTATTAGATAGAAAAGATATACAGAGGACACGTGTCGTCATTTTAAATGAATGTCATCTTTAATTAATTTGTATGATTTGTACGGATCTTTGCTTCAAAGATATATGGGATGTGTATGGCAAATTAGTTTATAGCTGGAAACAGAAACCAAATGTTTATGGTTGTGAGAAACGAGGAGGTTCACGCACGTCTTGCGGCGTGAGTTTAATTTGAAATGAAAAATAAAGAGAAACGTCTCTTTCTTTTTAATATAACCCAGTTTTTTTTATATAAGTAAAGCATTAATACAAAGTAAATAATAGTCGTCAACATTTTAAAAAAAAATACAAAAAGAAAAGAAAAAAAAAAGAAAAAGAACGTTACATAATTTCACAAAAGAAAATTTCTTTATTTTTAAGGAAGTAAACTAAAATTCAAAATAAACAAAAACCCGGCTAAAGAAAGAAAAGTTAAAAGAAAAAAAATCAATTATTCAGATCCGATTCGACTCATACTGTCATGTCCGATATAAACGAAGCCAACCCAATTGATTGGTGGTGTTTGTAAATAGTGCCATAGAGTTATGAATTGTTAGAGTTTTGTGAATAGTGTTGTAGAGTTGCGAATTGTTAGAGGTGTTTGTGAATAGTGACATAAAGTTGTAAATTGCTAGAGTTTTGTGAATTGTGTCATAGAGTTGTGAATTGTTAGAGTTATAAAATATGTAATATATAATGTTCGTATGAGAAATGTTGGTAGCTTTTTGAAAAATATAAAACTATATAAAAAGTTAAAAGATTGAAAAGTAATTAAATAAAAAGTAATATAGAAGGGTATGTATAATATTACTTAAACCTTGGAAGTTAGTTTTAAAAATTTTGTAAAGCATCTTTTTATTTCTAAGCTTTTAACTTAAATAAAAGCTAAAAGTTCTTATAATTAAATAATCTTTTTTCTGTTAAAAGTTAGGATTTTTGTTATTATAAGCAGTGTTGAGTTCTTTCGATCTTCTGATAAAGTGCTAACATGATGACGAGTTTGCAGTACAATTCTTATTAAATATAATAAAAGAGGGCCTTAAATGCCACATGTCGAAATAAGGTACTTTAGATAGATTAACATATTTGATCTCAGCCGTTAGATCAAATTGATGATTTCATCAAAAACTATTTTCATTTTACACCCTCTTACAATACATAATTACATTATTACTTTAATTCTTTCTCCACTAAAATAAAAAAACATAATTCTTATTACTTATAAAATCGTTCAATTTAAATATTTTATACCTTGTTGTTATTGTAAAATCTCCTAATACAAAAGAACATAACATGTGTATAAACGTAAAGGTGTATATGTTATAAACGTAAAAGTATATATGTTATTACAACTATAAACAACATTTGTATAAACGTAAATGTATATATTTTATTATATGTGTAACATTGTCCTCTCATAATAATTTAAAATTTGCATAAACATATAGTTTACGATCAAATTTTTACTTTATCCGCGCTATCGCGGGACCATAATCTAGTTTTTATTAAATAGCCATGATAGAAAGTGATCTTATATATGATGCTCAGTTTAAAAGAACTGTATTGCTAACTTAGCGTTAAGTTAATAATTCTTCAAAACTAAACAAAAACTAACTTTGCCTAACATGACAAAATAATTTTATTTTTACGAGACCCGTCTGCTAATTTAATTTGTTCTTTTCTCTCTATTAATACAAATACACTTATATTCTTAAAACACAATTTTGATTAAAACACATTTACTATATAAATAGAAACATTACATTATACATAAAATAAACTAATAAGGTAGTTGTCACTCATTCCTTTGTTACGTGAAAATAATTGTCGTTGGTTATTAAAAAATATGAAATGTCATTGGATAATAGAAAATACACACGTGTTTATTTATTTATTTTAAATAGAACGATTGAACAATGCCGCAACAAAGACGACCTGAAAACGGACCTGTGCATATGGCGTCTTTGAGGAAGCCTCGATAACGCAAGGGAGTGGTCTAAAGTAACTTTCCCTAATTGAAGAATTCTAATTCGTTAGCTTGGTTCAAATCATTTCATAATTAATTAATAATCTTTAATATATAATAAAAGAGAGACCTTAAATGCCACATGGTAAAGTAAGGTCCATTGGATGGGTTAACTTCTTTAATGTCAGTCGTTAGATCAGATTGATGATGTCATCAAAGATTATTTTTATTTTACACCCTTTTACAATACATAATTACATTCTCTCTTTCATTCTATCCCTACTAAAATAAAAAACATAATATGTTATTATAATCATACATGTGTATAAACGTAAAAATATATATGTATTATACGTATAAAATTATTTTCTCATAATAAATTAAAATCTACATAAACATAAAATTTACGATTCAATTTTTATTTTTCGCGCTACCGCAGGACAATAATCTAGCACTAATAAAAGTAAACCCTTTAACGTTATAATCGTAAATATTATCTTTATCCAAATTATAATTATCTTTAGGAGACAACAATCACTACAACACATTTAGAACGCCTTTCAAAAATCCATGTAAACAATGTACTTGGTCCTTTTGAGTTTGATTAAGTAAAGAAAGGGCATACGATACTTTGAATATTAATTTGATTTTTTTCCCTTTACTTCCAAGACTACCTTTGATAAAGTGGAACACGTCCTCAAAGGCCCAATAAAACCTTTTTCATTTTATTTTCTGCGTTATCTATTAAAAACGAATAAATATATATTCTTCTATAAAATCCTTCTAATAATTCTTCTAACAATATGATCATAACACTTGGTAAAATCAAAAGATAAGATGATGAAAAAGAATGAGTGATTACACTTGTCGCATTCTTATAACATTAACAGGATTATTAGAAGAGTTTTGTATGATGATATATCATCTCTCATAGAAAATAGTCAAATGTCATTACCGATTATAACATACATCGAGGAAATAATGTTTTTTGAAATCTTGAAGTCGAGTATAAATTGAGTTAATATACATGAAATTTTGTGTCTCGTTTAGATATTCACAGAATATTAAAAGTGCATAAGGAAATTCTATTTATCATATAAAACTGTATAAAGTTTACTTGTGCACTTTTAATATTTATTATACATTAACAAGAAGGATTCTTTATGTAAGCATTGTTTTATTCGGATATATAAAAAGAGAATATGCATAATTAAATGTATCTCGATTACCATTGTTAGTTTATAAAAATGAACGAAAACAGATCCGTTATCGATTGATCAAAATTTCGTTTATAACCTAAATTTTCTTAAGTTTTTATAGTTGCTAATCAGCAATGTAAAATCTGAATATCAATTAAAAACATTTTCTAGAAATTGCATTTAGTAATTTTGTATTAAAATCTAAATGATGAGACTCGAGACTTGAAAATGACATGAAACCAAAGTAAACAAAGGGACATAGAATAAAACGTGAAGTTTGCGTCTGAGAGTCAAGATGATTGTCGTCAAGTCAACTCGTTAGTCGTCCCGTGAAACACCAAGTACAGTTTACTCATTTTCTCACGCCACTAGCTAGATTAGTGGAGAAACATAAATTACCAATCTATCCCTCATTACAATTTTGTATCTAAAATATTTTTGTTTATAAGTTTATCAACTTATCATTTGATATCAAGACCTTTAGATGCCAATGAAAATTTGACTCATTGGTAAGAGATAGTTTTTTCCTAGAAGGTCTCAGGTTCTAAGTCTCCCTATGTAGTTTCCTCCTTAGGTGAAAAAGACCTTTAGTAATAAAACATTTTTACGAGTTAATATATCTTATCAAACAATAAAATATAGGTATCTTTATATCAATAATTTTATAGCTGTAGTCGAAGCTGAAATTTTAGTTTTCTTACATAGTAAAAATATGTTTGAAAAATGACTTAAGCTAGGCAAATAAACATTGAAAAACACAAAAAAAACACAAAAATAGTTTATACTTTAATATGTATTATAAATCTAATACGTTCTAACCAAACATGTCCTACATGTTTGGATTGATAGTTTAGAAAACCCAGTATATTTACTAAAGTACAATCTATAATTGTGAGAAAAAAAAGTAATAATAAGAATAATAATAGAATGATACTACAAACCAAGGTTTTTATTAATTAAGATTTCAATCTTAATCTTAAAATCTTACAAATTTATGATCTAATTAACTAAAAACGACCATATATTGAATTATTTTTGAAATATAAGATTTTAGTAAAGAAAGTGTAGGATTTTAGTAAAACCTTGATATTCATAAATAAATTAACTTTAAGAAAAAGGGTGTCTAATTGGCAAAGACATTTAAAGGAGTAGATTTTATAAATAATTTTTTATTCAACAACCGACAATCTGTAAAGTTAAGATTAATACTAATTCAATGAAATAATCTAAATCTTTATGAATAATTTACATTCGTTTCATCAAGTTCATATATTATTACAATAAAGATTTTGTGATACCATATAATTATAATGTTATTAAAACATTTGGGTAGGATCTTCCGATCCCGCTTCAATATTGATAAAATGAAAACAAATGATGGTAAGATCTCGATTTTAACAACTTTTCTACAAAACGTAAAGAAACACATGTGTTTATGTTAGTCAAGTATTCAAGTCTTAAATCTTAGATTACTTAGTTAATATGAAGTTAATAGGTAATGTGACAAGTAAGTTTTAGAAATGAGTTACAAAGAATATGTTTTTTTAGTAATTTCACTAGACCAAACATGGGGTCTTTGGTCCATTACCTTAGCAGTCACTCCATATAAACCAACAACCATGGTCCATTATTTTCAACAAATCCTTATAACATAGTGTTTGATTTTTAGCTTTCCTCTTTATATTTATTCAATTGTTATCTTGTAAACTCTTCAATGGCTAGGCCACTAATCTTTATTGAAAAGACAATATTACCCTTCCCTGGCATCGCATTTTTCGCGGTTCTACTTGGGGTCATATCCGTGTTCTCAATCGTTGGTTTTCTATGTGGTTCACATGGTGGTTTGAAAAGATCGGATACGTATAAGAGAGAAAAAAACACGTTGCACTTAGGTGACCGAAAACCGGGGTTTACTAAATTTGGAAGTGGTTTGAGTAGTAAAGCTTTATTGATGACGAAGATGATTTCATGGAGGAAAGTGGACGAACGAGGTTATGAAGATAACGATGAAGAAGCGGTATGGAAACGAACAATTATTATGGGAGAACGTTGTCGTCCTCTCGAGTTTTCGGGGAAGATTTCGTACGATGAGAATGGAAATTCTATCGTTGAAAGTCCTCGTAAACATGTTGTTTCGGGTGGGGATAACGTTGATGGTTTGTCAAAAACATGAATTTCTAATATATATAAGACAACTTTTCACGAGTTTGCTGGTTTCGTTTGTGAATTATGAGAATTAATATTTCTTAATTAAAGCTTGTTCGTTTTATTGGATTTTTAGTGGTTTAGCTGTTTGACTAAATAAATTTGTTTTGTTGTTCTTTGATACTGAAGAGTGAATTTTGATTGTTTGTGTAGAAGTACGATCAATGTAATTAACTTTGGAAAAAGACTATCTTCGATAATTGGATTATAGACCATTCGTGTAATTAACTTTATTAAGTTAATGTGATTTATATTAAAGATTCATATAACACAAGTCACAATACAAAAATATCACAAAACAAGATTTTAATCAGCATAAATCTATTAAAGGAAGGATTGGAACATATGTCAAAAGAGGGATTCATTCTTGAGGTATCAAATTCAATTCTCAACATTCTTGAGGTATCAAATTCAATTCTCAACGGCTGTATTTATGCTGGTGATATTTACCGACTTAAAATGAATCAGTTACCGAAAAACAAATACAAAAATATCATCAATTTAATGGCATGAGTGAGCTTTAGAGTTGACAATGTTGTTTAGTTTTAGCTTTCTTGATTGCGTGTATACTTATGATTCATAAGCATACCATTTAACTTATCTCGTGCATTTTGAAATCTCGAGATTCATATACCTTTGGCGATTCCATTATTTTGATTCTTGGACAGCTATTCAAGTAATAACACCCGAAATAAGAATGTGTTACCTAGACTACTTATTTGGACAACTTTAACTGATTATTTGCAGCTTATTTCGAACAATTTTTATCTAGACTACTTAAACTATTTATTTGGACAAGTGTAAACTGATTATTTTATCTTATTTTGGATTGCTTACTTAGAGCTTATTTGGACAACGCAAACTGCTTATGAGCTCTGTTGAACTGTTCAAATATAGTTTGCAGCTTATTTTTAATACTTATTTTCTTTATATTTGGACATTTTTTTTTATAGTCAACTTCAAATTGCTTTTTTGTTGCTTACACTTAGAATGCTTATTTAGAAGGTATATGTAGGGCTCAAACTACATATTTGTGGCTTTTTGATACAACTTGGCATGACTAATTCGTATATGGATAGGAAATGAGATTATGTATTTGAGAATAAGTAAATGGGTTGTAATTATGTACTTGAAATAGCCATATATTAAGTCTATTTTGTTTCTTTGATTTCAGCCTAAGATCGTGGCAGTTGGTTTCAAAATATCTTGTGACATCAAAGAGCTCTCGCTGCATATCTCCATGATTTATGATATTAACACTGAATTCTCAAAAATAGCTTGGGACAATTAGGTACCAAAAGACTAACTCAAGATAAATAAACAAAGTGTTAGAGATGATATTCCACATTATGAATTTCATTGTCTATTTACGATAATGTTAGTTGCTACTCATTATGTTTATAAACTTGGATATTGGCTTTAGTTTGAATCAATTAAGATATAGACACGATGTTTTTAACTCATTTGTCTATTGTTGCATGTTTATATTATGACATGTATTATTACTCATTATGTTTATAAACTTGGATATTGGCTTTAGTTTGAATCAATTAAGATATAGACACGATGTTTTTAACTCATTTGTCTATTGTTGCATGTTTATATTATGACATGTATTATATAGTTAATTGTTTTTCCAATAATGTATCTTTTTAAAATTTATCTTTTTATTCTATTTAAAGTTCTTAATTGTATGCTGGGATGAATAAGAAAAAAAAAGTTACAACTGTGATTATCTATAAAGTTTATCCCCTACTATTTCTATTTTGATATGTTTCAAAATAATTGTTGGATGGAACATCTAGCCTTTTAACATTACAAACAATAACACCTATTTTCAAAAGAGAAAGAAAATATGTTATCTTTACTTTTATTAAACATCTATAACAAGATTAATCAAATTGAGGTTAACATTTTTGAAACATTTTGTATATAAACTAGTTCTGATTATAGCATTTTTTTTGTCAAAATTATTTTAATCTAACATTTTATACAACACTGTACACTGTGTATCACACTATACTAAGCTAGTTCTGAGTAAGAAATGCGACTCGTGAGTTAACTAGGGTTTTACTTCTTCATGACCACTCCATCTCATGGTATGTTACATCTTAACTATTCTTTGAAATCAGCTTGTTTATGTTTATTTTAATCGAAATCAGTAATGGAATTGTTATGAATTTGTAATTTGGGTATGTTTTTAGCACTTATGCTACTTCTAAATAGGTTTAGGTGAAGGTATATGTCTTCTTCAATCGAAATGATAGAAGAAAAAAGTGAAATTTAATCTAAATTGTTCTAAACAATTTATTTTATAATTAATATATTGGCAGAGCCTAGTCTTGGTTGGGCCAAAGTGGATATTAACCAGAAAAAAAAATGGAAGAAAATGGGGAAGAAGAGGAAGAGGGAAACGCATCCCCGGAAAAAATACGCCGAAAAGTGATAAATTCGATTGGACAGACTTCAATGCTACTTGTAAGCTCACTAGGCTTCTGCTTCTTCATGATCACTCCCTCACATGGTATTTCGCTTTTACCCCTAAATCCAGTTTAACTTAAGTTACTTCTCTGTAGTCAAAATGTTCTGCATATCCGTAATGGAAGTCTTTTATGGATATTGAAACTACACTATAAATCTAGGACCATGCCCACTTAGCTTTAAATCATCGTATTAAACATTTGTCTCTTAACCTTTGGATGATCTGATATGAGGCCGCTTTGTATTTTATTTGACAACAACTGAACGAAGCGAGGAAGAAAATATCTATTGAGGAACACTTTTATGTAATGGATGAAAAAGTATAACATTACATTCATTATTGTACCCAACAGATCAAACTATATTCATTGGATCGAAGACCTTTTATCATCTGACATCATTCTCAATTCCCAGGGAGACAACAATGTTGTAAAAGGACTTGATATTGGCACTGGAGCCAATTGCATTTATCCCCTTCTTGGTGCATCCCTTCTTGGTTGGACCTTTGTTGGAACGGGTACTTATAACTCTTTTTGTTTCTTGCAAATTTAGTTTCTTTTGTTGATTCTTATAATTGCTTTTTCATCAATAACAGATGTGACAGATGTAGCTCTAGAATGGGCCGAGAAAAATGTTAAGAATAACCCCCCAAATTTCCGATTTGATTGAGATTCGAAAAGTAGACTTTGATGAAGAGTTGATTGATCAAAACACAAAAAATGGTGAAAGTTACCGTGGGCCACCTATTCTTGTAGGTGTTGTTAAAAATGATGAGAAATTTGACTTTTGTATGTGTAATCCACCTTTCTTTGAGGCAATGGAGGAATCGGGGCTTAATCCAAACACCTCTTGTGGTGGGACCGCAGCAGAGATGGTTTGCCCTGGTGGAGAACAAGAATTTATTACTCGAATGATTCACGATAGCCTTCAACTTAAACAATCTTTTAGGTACCAAGCATTTAAAATATTTTATTGAATTTTGTAGTACTGCCTAATGCTTTAAGTTAGAGGTTGTAGTTTCAGCTCATTTATTTGTAATCGGGTTGATTTGGATTAAGTTTTATCTCCAACGGGTCAAATGGGTAAAAACATTTCACTATAAGGAAAAGGGTCAAATGGTTCAACGAGTTGAATGTCATCTGAAGTGTATTCAAATGATAAAACATATTCGAAGAGGTGGATTACAAAATGTTGGTTCCCGTGCCCATTTTGCTACCTCAAAACTTTATTTTTTGTGAAAAATTTCTAGTTCATACGTTTGAGTGTATTATTTATAGATGGTACACATCAATGGTTGGAAAGAAATCAAGTTTGAAAAGCCTGATATCAAAACTTCGTGAGGTGGGAGTTACTGTAGTTAAAACTACTGAATTTGTTCAAGGTCAAACATGTCGATGGGGGATTGCATGGTCTTTTATTCCTCCAACCAAGAAGATAATTTCATCTCATGTGGCCTCAAAGAATGTCCTCACTTTCATGCTTGAGGTCAGCAAACGCGAAAAAAATATAAATATCTAATTTTCTTCTCATATACGTAATATGTAATTAATATTATACTTTTTTCATACTATAGGGAATTCAACGTCAATTCAGTGCATTTCATGTTCTGCAATCAGTTGATTCCTTCTTTAAAGCGGGTGCCACATCCTGTAAATTAAATGCTTCTTCGTTTTATGTTGATGTATGCTCAAATGATTTGCAGTTACGTGTAACGGTAAAAATGCTATTCTTAGTTATTGATTATATTCTGCTGTATTGCTTCTTGTTGCCAGAACTAATTTGTGATTATATTTCTTTGCCTTTTTAGGTATTTGAGCAGATTCCAGGCACTCTTTTAATAAGAGGATCTTTGAAACCTGGAGAAAACTCGGTGCCAGGTTTTCCCTCGTTCTTGAGTTATGTGTTATTTAGAGTCTTTGACGCTTGTACTAATAATATGATAAATATCAACAATATAGGTGGCAGATGGGTGTGTCGGGCAGGTTGAATAAAAGGTTAAATGGGTTATTCTTAGGGTTGATACAGCTTGTCTTTTTAGTAAAGGTCGACTCTGAAATCGCAAATTATATTATCTGAATAAAATGTTTTTGGAGGTTATATTGGTTATAAATATACCTTCAACGACTTTTGACCAATTATTAGCTATTTTATTTATTAAATTTACACTCTTGAGTCCTTTGATATAAAACATAATCCATACTGACCCATACATGTAAATGGGTCGAAATTGCCACCTCTAAGTACGAGTAAAAAGTAACATGCATATGCATGCATATAATCAACTAATGTATCTTTAATTTGATTCTGAATAAAGTTTTACAAAAAAAATGCAGTTCAGTACTGTGCTAGTATTATACAGCCAAAGTACGAGATCTTTAATGCATTTTGAAAATTTATTGAAATCAAAATAAAGAAATTTATTATTGAACTGTAAAAAGCATGTAAATCTTTGACAGTATTGGTTGATGAAATTCATTATCGAGCTCTTTTTATGTTATTATACTGCAGGATTACTTTCTTCGATTTTCCTGCAATTGGAGGATGCTTTGAGAAAAGAATTTTGCCCGGAAAAGGTTTCTATGCATACCTCACACTCGAATCACGCATAATTTTAATTTTTAACATCTTTTTATATACCAAGTTTTACTCTTTGAACAATTCCGTACTCATAAATAGAAATTTTTTCACTATGGTTTTTCTGTATTAACTTATGGATGGGCGACGCAGGTAGTGTTTTTTCTCTAAGGGGTCAATTGGTACAAAAAAATAGCTTAAAAGGAAACATGTTAAATGGGTTGATACTCACTAAAAGTGTATCTAGATATTTATATAAAAACTGCAATGTCCGGTAATTTTTCGTTTTCATGCAATCCCTTCGATTCTTGCCCAAGTAAGCCCAGTACAAGCATCTACAAAATCCTCGCTAATAAAATCTATAGAAAAAATTTGCAACCGATTGGCACAATTATGTGAAAAACATTGGGCTATAAACAATTTACCATACTTATGAATCCGGTTTGTAACCGCTTTGACACACACAACCGGGTTATCAGCCTACTGCGTTACAGTATTCTCCACTCTGTAAAAGTATTTTCGAGAAGTAACAGGCTGTTGCTGACTCAGATACTTCATATTGCTCTCAAACTTTGTTGCTGTCAACCCAGTTATCTCTCATGTAACCAGAACTGCTTTTTCCTTTTATTATGCGGGTTAACTCCATAGGCTTCCAAACACATATAATCCTTTTTGGTAAGATTTCTGCTATTGTTTTATCAAAAACACAATCCTCTTGATGTATCAACAACTCACCGAGCTGGTCCCACCAGTATTTCTCAAACCGTGGCGGATCCTTTCGGCCATACTCGGTTCGAATCTCCGAATTATAATTTTCGACGCGGTTTCGAAAATGAACTTCTTCACGTCTTCTATAACGACATCAATACCATATGTTGTCAATATCCCATGACATACATTCCCGTTCTCCCCTAATATCAAGGACTCGTGCCCCACATACAAGTTATTGGTAAACAGATAAAGATATTGACATTGAGCAAACGGGCGGGTTAAGACGATGATTCCAATCTTGTTAGTCTTGTTAGTGGCGAAATTGTGGGTCCCAGGCCACACGATTTTGTTGATATGAAGTTTCTCGGAGGTGGGACAAGACATCCAGTTTTTGCGGTCAACTGGATGCGTGCCACGCATCCAGGTGCTCACATCCACATCTTTCTTTTCTTTGATCGTCTCTTCTCGGAAATGACCTTTTTTGTCGTTCGATCTGTTTACACAACTGAGCTCCCAATACAGTGGATGAAAATATGTAGGAAAACGAAAAGGTTCATAAACATACTACTTATGGAGTGATATACAGTCTTTTTATAAATGTTTATTAAAAAAAGAATTATTTTTTGATAATGTTGATATTGTTTTTATTGTTTGGGTTGGAGTTGAAATTAATTATTATTGGTCGGGAGATAAAACCTATTTATGTGTAAATCTATGGTTGGTAATTCTAGAATATGTCAAATTTCCCATCTTATTGGTTGGGAGATAAAACCCCGGTTAACTCACGAGTCGCATTATAGTCTTTCCAATCAATCTTTGGTTTTTGATTCGAGTAGAAAACATAAGATTGAAAAGAAGGATAAAGAGATGCTAAAAGTGAGAAGTCGGGTGGATGACTCTCTTTCGACCTCTTTCTTTTCTTTCCCATTTTCTTTCCCCCTCTTTTTCCCTTTTCTCTAGTCTTTTAGTTATTATTCACTGTCGGACTCAACTCGACCCACCCGCTCCGGACCGACCGGTTTGTACACCCATCCCGAGATGTGTTTTGTTAAACATGGTCTGGTCCTCGGTTCTGTTTTAAGGGTCTTTCGGGTTTTCGATCAAGGACAGTCATGAACCAGTGAAACCTAAAAAAGATCGGATCGACCAGTTTACAATATATAAAGATAAGGGTAAGCATGGCCCGAGTTTTATCTTAATTGAAATCCAAACCGAAAGTTCTTGAACCATAAAAACATGATCAATTCGATTCTTTACCTGCTATATGTATTTTCATGCAAATCAAATGTCGTAGGCTCACTTGTCCTCTCTTCTACTTTTGTTGCACTTGATATGCATTTATCATAATACGTTAGGGTTTCAATATCTAATAAATGCTAAACCCATTCACGATCAACAAGGTTAATCCAATTGATTAAGAAGCGGAAACTCATTAATCAATTGTAATGCAATAAGTAAATCGATAGCAGGATAAGAACATTGAATATTACTATCAAACTCTGAATATTTGTATTATAATCGAATCACTCAATACACAATACAACGATATTCCAAGAGTTCTCTTCAAAAGTCTAACCCTAAACCTAAACATGTTATCTCTATATATAGAGTAACATGTTCGTCTACTAACGGGTTCTACGGGCCTCACGAACATGCAAGTTCGTGAGTGACCCAAACAGACTAATAAGCCCACGAACATGTATGTTCGTGGGAATACAAAATACTTTTACAAACTAACTAATAAAGAATACATTAAGAACGAATGTAATAGAACAATCCTAAGGCGATCAACCAAAGGCAACGAATAATCACAAACGGCCATAACATCCACTCATAGGGACATCGTATCGAGTAATGAGGGTTTGATCAAACGCATATAGATGTATATATATGCAACCGTGATACCGTGGCTCAAAGAGTTAACAGGTATAAATAGGGGGGGGGGGGGGGGGCAACAGGGCCTAGTGATCATATAATCTAAGGCAATTCTGATCCACTAGGTAAAACAAGATTGAATAATGACAAGTCTCAAATAACGCTTTCCAGCCCAAAGTAAATTAGTAAAAAGAGGCTCGAATAACTCACAAGTCAATCAACAGCAGTGTCGGGACGACAAATCAGGAGTGATCGCTCCAATGCCTAAGTGCCCTAGAATAATGACATAATAAAAGTCTAAGTATCTCTATAAGTCTATTACAATTTAGCCTTATTAATTAATGTTATATTATATAGTATATTAAAAGTGTTCCAACGGATAATATTTCGAGTCAAAAGTGACGAGTAAAAGATAACGACATCTCGAGTCGATAATGACTACTAGAAGATATCAATAATTTTCAGTTAATAATGACCATAGAAGGGGTAATATTTCGAGCCGATAATGACTACCAGAAATATTGAAGATTATATACTCGTACCAAAGTTTAGTCGAAGTTCGCTAAAATCAACGTTATGGGATAGTTGATTTTAGTCAAAGTCGCGATTTCGAAAAGGAGTCAAAGTCAACTAAAAAGTCAAGATTCGACATTTGAAGAATATAAATATTTTGAGTAAAAATAGTTTGAAAACAATTTTATAAGAGTTTAACGAAATATATAATATTTACTATAATTTGAGATTACGACCGCATTTTTGAGAAAATTATATTTATCGAAAATATATACGTTTAGTGAATATCATAATAATAAATATTATGTTTATGATTGCGATTACGCCTTTTAAGTCCACAGACATCTATTTGTCAATAGTTACTATTTTTACGTATAGTAATATACTTATATGTATTCGAAATAGTTAAAGTTAGGTTTTGGTGCTCACTGCGACGCAACAATCACTAACTGCGGCGCAGTTAAGTTATTGCAGAAGCTGGAAAATCGTACTGAAGCTTGACTGCGGCGCAGTGAATCACCAATGTGACGCAGTGTGCTAGTTCCGCAACCCGCTGCGCCGCAGTAAGGAACTATTGCGGCGCAGTTGGAGCAAAAACATGTTTTAGACCTTTTCTTTTAAGTGATCTAAGTATCGTAAATGTTATCATAAGTTTTAGTGAGAATATATAATATGTGTAGAAAGTTATACTTTATAAATATACATATACAAGTTTATATCATTACTAAAATATATATCTTACATAATAATTAGTTAAAATACTAATTAGTGTCAAATGACATGTTATACATATATTTATGTCTATCTTTAGTCCAAAGGTCCCAAAATGTCAAAAATGTTCAATAACGATATAATTTTACTATTATTACATCTTTTACATAAAATTTACCGTTTTATAAACTTATTCTCATATTTTTACCACGTTATGTCATTATTACCAATAATTTTATAATATGAAGATATTATGTGTATTATGTTAAATAATAAGGTTTTTTATCTATGTTAATCCATTTTACATATTAACCAATTTTAAAGCTGATTACGAAAAGGTAAAGGAAATAAGGAAGAAATTAGGAAGCATCGAAGACCTCCGCAAATATCAACAATCACCGAGACGGAATCACGAAAGCGAAACCGGAAGATGAGCTCCTATGGTGGTGGTGGTGAGAAAACCGACTCCAAACACACAAACAAGCCCTCCATTAGATTAGAGCTTAAAAAAATAGAAAGAAAGTAGAGAAATAATGGAGGATTTTTACTTATCAAAACTCAAGATGTGGAATCTTCGAGGTGGTAGTCGAAAATCCGAGTATGGAAGGTGAAAATGGAAGAGAAACCTTGTATTCCATATAAATAAAATATGTGTTAGGAATCTCTAACATAAAATGGGAGAAAAAAGAGTAAAGATATGGAGATTTCTTAAAGAAAACTTACCAAAAATGGTGGAAGTCATAGGGATGATGGTAGAAGGTTATTAATGGACCTTCTAGCTTGAACACTCAATCCAAAATGTGATTACAAGCTCTCATGTTTTCTGGAAAATTGAGAGAGAATGGAGAGAAAAGAGAGAGAGTGAGTGTTGAAATGAAAGGGAATTGTGAAATGAGATATAAATTATGGGTTTTAGGATGAGAGATGGTTTGGACTTGGTCTTAGATCTAAATCTAGATCAAATACCCACTAAAAATGAAATTTTCAGGCCAAAGTCACGAGATAGAAAAGTTGTGGTGGTCCAAACATCGAAAATGACATTTTTGGCATAATGGGTACTGCGACGCAGTCCTTCTCTGACCACCTCCTTCCGTTATCTTTCCGTTAAAGGACTGAATTTGTAATAGTTTTACCGTTAGTTCCCGTTAAAGGACTAACTTTGTAATATTTTTTTTAATGTTAATTTTAACCAACAATTAAAGGCATAAACACCCTAACTTATTATATGAGAATACTAACTAATCGGCACTTAGGTAAACTAAAACGCTTCCTTCACGGAGGACGAATCAACAAACAAAATAAAACCCGAAAAATCACATAAATCGTGAATAATCACAAGGAAAATCAAAGGGGTCAAACCAAAGCGATAAAAATAAAGATAAACGGCAATCGATTAATACCTCGAAAATACAGTATGTCACAGGTAGGTTGGAGAAAGAGGGATACACCGCGGTGATGCAAGATGCGGGTTCCATTACGGTTATGTATGGAACAAGGACCAGGAGTTATGTATACTCTTTGGACGGCTGTGTGGAAGTTGGTGCTACAGATTATGTGGAACATGTCGAGTTTGAGGTGGAATCACCGAGCGATCAAGGTATCCAAAGATAGCATCAAGGGAACACACGGGTAAAAGGATACTTGTTTGGAATAGCAAGGCTGAAATCAAGGATACCAAGGGTTTGTTAGAGAAGGTTTTCGACATGGAGGGTCTCGCAAACAAGGTTATTGGTATGGTGATTTTCTGGAAGAAGGGTAGCCGAACCCTAGGGATGTCTCAGTCGAGGTATTTGCAAGGAATTCTAGGTTATTATAGAATCAGGAATGCCGGATCCGCATTTATGCCATTGGAAGCACGCGTAAAGGTTTTATTGAAGGTTTGCCTTGGGAATGACTTGGATGAGGAAAAGATGTGTAAGGTTCCACATGAGGATGTTGTAGGGTACTTGATGGTATGCGCTAGACCGGATAATGCGATCGCGGTGAGTTTTGTGAAAGGCTCTGCAGAGGTGGGTCTAGTACATAGAAGAGATCAAGGTGAACACGGGAATGTTTACGGTTTCAAGGACCCTAACGAGGGTAGGTTGAAGATCGGGTAATTGTTCAAGGTAAAGGCATATGCGGTTCTGCACATGGTTACTACAACGGGGGAGTATGTGATGTTTATAGGAGGATTAGAAGAAAATATATGGCCTAAGGGTTTCCCAATCAAGCTGGGAGAAGACCTCAAGAAGAAGGTGGTTCCATGACCGAAGTTCAAGCATTGCGTGGATTACGTGGAGATGCTTAGTATCGGGGTTACCTTATACATAGAATAAGGTGAAAATTGTTATCCAATTATTAAACTAATAAGGATAGAATATTCTAGAAGTATTAGGTATTTGAATTAGGTTAGGGTTATGTTTTCTTTTAATTGTAGTTGCCTACAAATAAGGTTACTTCTCTTGCAAGCCAAGACTAGATTAGAATGGAATTAGGAGGTTGTTTCCGATCCTAATCTAATTCTAATTAGGATTTACCCCCTCACTTATAAATAAAGGTGAGGGGGTGAGGCTTAAACCTTGTACCAAATTTTCTTTTCCTTCATGAGAGTCGTCTAAATATTATCATCTATTGGTTTCTTTTCTTCTTTCTTGTTCGATATCCTACACAATAATTGAATATCTTGTATTCCGCGGGTTCCCTCAGGTAGAAATTCTAACACTAACACTACTGAAGTACCGGTGGATCCTTACCGACCTGGCACTCTAACAAACCTTTGGGGGCGTTATGTAAAGTGGTGTGCTCTATATTAAAGACGTGCTGGGTCTTTAGCCGCTTAACATTTAATGTTGAGAAAAAGCACGGGTTATCTAATGTTGTTGACTCGGTATGATGTTCTAACGGGGCAAGTGGTTTCACCACTTAAGAATTTGGTATATTAAGTTTGACCAAGACTTACATGTCTGGAGATATGCTCCGAAAACATTATGGAGCTCATGCATTCGTTAAGTTATGATCACAAGGGATCATGACATACGCTTCGGACAAATTCCGAAGCACATGTGTTCTTTTGGAATAGTGTTAAGAGAATATACTCCAACAAATAGAGAGATTGTTTCACTGAAACTTAGTTTGTTTAGAGTTCGAGTTTAGAATCTTTGATTTGTAGCTTTAGATACTTCAATAAATAGAGAATATAATTCGAACTCATATTAGAAGTTAAATCAGTCGATGTTTAGGATCTTTTACGTTTGGACTTAGAATTTTAGAGTTCTGAGTGGGAGTTTTGTGAATTTGTATTAGAGGAAATTTTGCAATAATTTGTTATTTTTATCTTTTGGTCGTATAGAGTTTTGCAATTTACATTTCTCGTCTGACATTAATTCTAAATTCGAGCCTTCGGCCTAAATAGAAGGTGACACACCTATATGTAACCTCAAAATTACAAGAAAATCTAAAGGGAACATACTCTACATCAATGGCTTTTTGGTTAATAATGTATTATTGTATAGTTACTTATACATTTCAACATTTATAATCTACATCTTTTACTCTTCAGAACAAATATATATCTAACTCATATTGCTTTACTATAATTAGAAAGAAATGGACTTTTGAAGAATACTTTTCGAAAAGAGAAATAGAATCTTGTTGCGTGATGCTTTACATCCCTTTTACAAATAAAAGTTACCCCCTAACTAAAGTGTGATCCACTTTTATATGATGCTCATTCTATGTGTGTGGCGTATCATACTCGATTAGATTTTGTGCTTGTATACATATATAACGAAAAATTAAAAATGGTAAATATAGACTTCATGGTTATGTTTAAAGATAATTAAACGGTTAATGTACAATGAATAAAGCATGAACCTTATGTATTTGGTTGACAATTTCTTGACGGTTTTTAAATGATTTATTTTTTACGGTTACAAATGTTATTTATATAGTTAATTTATATGTTATCAATAGTTTTATGAGCTATGGTTAGCAAACCCCATTAAAGAAAATTACTAACAAAGATGTTCATATGGTTTAATCTTAATTTGTAAGGCTATAAATTATAGGTTTAATCCCATTTTTATATGCCAAGTAAGTTATTGACTTGAAATTTTGTATACATATTTTGCAAAACTTTTAACAAAATAGTAGTCCTGATACCCATTTTACATACGAACAATTTAAATTAATGTTATTTACAAGTAAAAAGTCTATATTTTGATGTGTTATTCGTATGTTAATTTATTTTCCTTATAGCTATTATTAGATTTTTATAAAATTACATTTAACATTTAATTTTATTCCGAAGTTGATATTATACATAATCATTTCATTTTTGAAAAATGAGTAAAATATAAGGTGTAAAATCGACCTATCTATTGTGGATATCTTTTATTATTTTTGGTTAGTTATTTTATATCTATATTTTTACGTGTTCTTCAAATCAAATTTTAATTTGACAATAATTTGTGATTCATTTAATTTTACATAACAAATACCGAGTAAGGATTAAAAATATATAAACATATATAATCACAAAAGAAGAAGGAATAGTATAACGTTTTTCATAAAGTTTACTAAGAAATTTTTTTTATTATATGATTTAAAATATCGTTGAGGTTGGTAGATATATGACCTTTAGTTGAAATTTAGTGGTATCAGAGAGATATAAAAAGTAAAATTATTTAATAAATGGCTGAATAGAAATAGTCTACATTGTTAAAATTACGGAAATGAAAAGGTTAAATAGATTTAATAAATTATTTATATTAATTGGTTAAAAAATGTCTAAATTGAAATTATCTAGGATTATATGGTTGAAAAGGAATGTATAATTTTTTTAAATCAATTGAAATTAAATGGTTAATTTATTTAAGATATCAATTTTATATGGATTTTTTAGTTAAATGGTGGAGATTGTTTATTTAGGAAAAATAGATGACTAAATTGATTAAATTGTCAAAATGAAATGATCGATTAAATGGATTTTATAAACTATTTAAAATGAAGATTTTCTATATATATGACCTAATTTTTGAAATTTATTTTCTTATATATATATTAAGAAAATGTTAATATGTTTACAAACAAATAATTTTATTTTTTTTATTAATTTTCATTTATATAGTTTGCAAAATTTTATTAATCAAATAATTCGCATAAAAGCATTACCATAGTTGAACTTATCACTAAAAAAAACAAATATAGCAAAGTCCTGTTTTTTGTTATGCAATATGGATTAATAATAATTAAGAACCATTTTGGTCTTTACTTAAATTATTCAATTAATATATAGCAAAACATACAAATATAATGATTCAAAAAGTTAATTACTTGTTATTTTCAACACACATCTTATAATACCACAACCAAAAAATAAAACTGAACTCTAAGTTAAATGTTAATTAGCTCACATAATGGAACAAGCATTAGGGTTATCGTCACTAAAGAGATGAGTAATCCGTTCATCGGTGGTGTTATGCACGGCGACAGCCTGAACAACGTTCTTAACATGGCCAGCGGGAGCTCTCTTGTCATAGGCTTGAGTCACGTAGGGATAACTGACCAAGTTGTAAGGTATATACGGCCAAAATTCGGCTCTTTTTCCGGTGCTCTTGACATTATTCAACACCTTGTTTGGATCTACATTTCCAGTAACTGTTACCCTGCTTTGCTTTCTGTTAATCTCCACACTCTTCACTCCTAAATAAGATCAACAAAACGTCTTTTAAAATATATATCGTTTTTTTAGTATCTTTAAAGTAAAATTTTAATCGCTTCTTTTAATAAGTTGTGATGACAAAGAAAAAACCATTTAGATAGTTTTATACAAAAGACATCGATGTACAAAAACGAATATTTAATAAATAAACAAAGTAGTAACAAAATCATTCATAATTTGCCCCAAAAAAGTGTATATGTTTTTATTTGGTGTGTGTTAAGGATTGCATATCTAAAGTATTTACGGCTAAATACACTTGTTTATGTTTCGATACTAAAAGTGTATTTAGCTTATTTTGGGGGACATAAGCTTTTTTCTAAGTGCTTATTTCAAAAGTACTTTAAGCTATAATCACTTTTAATAAATGCTTAAACAAATTTGTTTCAAAAAAGGTTATCAAGTTTCCCGGTTTAATATTATCATTGTTAAAGAGGAGAAATAGTTTATATCGGTTTTTAATTTGATTTTAAATGATTAGAGAAGTTTGTAGTTGAAGAGAAACCTTTCATGGATTTAACAGAATTCCTGACCCTTCTTTCACAACCATCACAGTCCATTTTCACTTTTATTTCGACCGTCTGTTAAACAAAACCACAACTCATTTTCGTTATAAAATTAAGAGAAATAGATAGATAAACAGATAGATATAGAGACATGAGTATGTATGTATGCAAACCTGCATTGGTTTTCTTCTACTTCTACTTGTGCTTCTGGTGCTTGTGGCACTGAAAAAGGTTGAAATATAGTAAAGTGCTCCCATAATTTTAATAGCTTGAAAAAAAAGTAGTTTTTGGCAGAGAAAGAAAGAGAGATATGAAATGAGGTTTTGGGTTTAGATGGTATGCACTTGGTTGTTTGGTATTTATAAAAGGGCAACCAATTATGGGAGATATCAATAGTATTCGGAATATTACTTTTTCCAATTTTTAATGACGAACATTGAAAAAGGGTGTGAACTACCAGGGAAATCAATAGGAATAAGAGCCCAATTGATTTAGAAAAAAAAATTATATACATTTACTAGAATTTGAAAAAGAAGAAAAATAGAGTATGCTTGATATAATTAATTATAGCGAGAGCTGAAGTTAAGAACGGAAAGTTGAGTTTTACTCTGGGGATTGACGTAGGAGCTTTCTACCTTTTCTTAAAGCTATTAAAAAAAGTTGAAGCTTTAACAAACTGGTTTTTATTACCATTAAAACTAGAGTTTTTCTTTTTATAAATAATTTTATTTTAGCTCTTAAGGCTCCCCAAAACATATATAACTTCAAATGTATTCCATAGCCTATATGTTGTAGATTTTACTATTTTTTTTCCCCTAAAAACAATGCTCTTTTCGTTTCAAAATTATTTTCTTCAAACAATGACTTGAGAGTTCCATAAAAGTGCAATCATTTGAAACCATGCAACAAATAAAAACTTAAATTTACAAATTAAAAGCTTTTTTATTGGTTGAATTTTAAAATCGAGATTAAGTTTGAAATAAAATATGAGATATAGGTAGTAATTAATTATTTAAGTAACATTAGAGGACATAAACTTTCTTTTTTTTTTTGAGAAAAAACCTTCAATATCTTATTTGTAAATTGAGGTCATGTATCCGGAGTCCTTTTTAATATGAGCAATTAACAACATAATTAATGAAGTTCAAGGAATCTAGATTAAATGTGATGGTATAAGTGTGATGTAAGCCTGTTTTCTAATATATTGAACAATACAAAATATAAGAGTATTCGAGAAATAAAATGAAAACACTTTTCCTTATCTAAACTTTTTAGCACAAGTATCATTTGTTTTCTATAAAATAAAAACAACTTTCATTTTGAAAAAGAACTCGAAAAATTTCTTGCAACTAAACGCACATCAGTTTCTTAGTTCTCGATTCTTATCTCTATATTTGATTTTGACAGGTATTTATGTCAATTATTAAGTCCATATTTTTTTTCTATGCATAATCATATATGAACCATAGATAATATCCAGGTTTATAGAATAACATATGGCCATATAGGGTCCCCTGTTCAATTGTGGGTTCCGTATAATTTGAGTACGATCGGTTCGACAATGGCCTAATATCCAACCATATAAATGTGGAAATGTGGAATAAAGAATGAAAAAGAAAAGACAACAAACTTTAGTATAAATGAAACTCTTTCGCCTTATTGTTCGAAGTCAATAAACGAACATATATGATAAACAGGTCGATGGAACTACGCAGTAGAGGTGACACAAAATCGTATAAGTGTTCGAGATTGGCTTTGCTTTAGGTTTTTTAATAATAAAAATCGTTGTGAAATGAGTTTTCAACTTTTCATAGCTGCTTTAAATTCCACTCATTAGATGTGAGTTTTCACCTTTTGGTCTTTAATTACTAGCATAATATTAAGCACCCATAATAATATGACCTTTGTTGTTGTTGCTAGATTCTGTTTATCTTTCTTTAAAGTCAGACTTCCTTTTTACCAAAAACAATATTATTCCTACTTAAACTACACCAATAATTGAATACATGTCAATGAGAAAAAAACAGTGTTTGTACCTATTTGAAGCCGAGAAGTAGCATACAACCAACTTGCCGAACAACGAGCTTTTTTAATGGGAAATTCCGGAGATTTTTTTATATATGTTAACTTAGAAGGTTTTATAAAAAATAATTGTTTCAGATATCCCTCCATTTTGGTCGTGGATTTATGACAACTTCATATTGGTATTCCTAAGAAGTGTTTGAACTTCAACTTTATGTCCCGCAATATCATAAAATCAATCGTGTTTGGTTCTAAAAGGATAGGGTGATCTCGAGAAGAAGAGAAAAAATCTAGAAAAATAATTCTATAAACATATACCTGTTAAAATTATGTTATTTTGAAAATTAAAAAAAAACCTTGCTTTCATAGCTATTTATTTGAAAATTCACTTTTTATTTGTTCACCCATTTTCCTAGAGACTTTTCAAAAGATGGAAAATGCAAAATGCAACAATAATTTTTCATTGTATTTCACATTTGTACACTTTTTAAAAAGATAAATTAAATACCACTTTATTTATTTTTTAAACTTAAAATGGATTAAAATAAATAGAAAAATGTATTTTACCACTAAACAAACCTTAAACAATTCATTCAAGGTCATAAATTCATTAATATCAAAAATATTTCTTGAAGCATATATATAATTATGATATGTTTACTTATTTATTTATTTACTTTTGGTTAATGATTTATTTTGAGTTATGTGAATGTCCTTAAAAAGAAATATAACCGCTAAAAATTGGACTTTACATCCCTCGCTTATGGTTAAAAACAACTGGTAAACATATTTTTTCGGTCAAAACCTACAGATTATTCAATTTTAAAGAATTAACACAATGACGTGTTTATTATTCCATGAAAACTATATGTTATCATAGGAGATTATGTGATTTCTACCATATAAAATGTATAAAGCTTTTTATAAAAAAAAATTAGAAGATTGGTTTAAAATGCATAGTCCTCTTAATTTTCCTTACCTAGTAAGATAGCGTATAAAGTGGCACGCAAGCTAGCATGATGTTTTGCCCCGTTTCTTTTGTAACTAATTTATAACTACACTCAAAAGAAACTGAAAAAATCACAATCATTTTCTAGGAAAACGGAAAACTCAGTTTTTTAATTTATAACTACACTGAAATTAAACTCACTTTTATAGTTTTAATCCAACTATTTTTTATTTCTATAATGAAAAACTCCTTGTGTTTTTCATTTGACAACTAAACATATTTTCAAACTTTTTAAATATTTTCTAAAGAAGAAAACTTTTTTCATTTTCTTGGAAACTGAAAATGAAAAATTTGGAAAACGTTTTCTATAACTAAATGCAACCTAAACATTTACTCTTTCCGTATCTATTACTATTTCATTTATCATTTGGTTGCATTTTATATTTATATATTTTTTTACACTATTAAATAAAATGTTTTGTTTCATAAATTCTATAATTTTTTTTTTTTTTTTTTTTTTTTTTTTTTAAACAAACTATATTTATATTAGATTTAGAACGTAAGAATTTACAAAGTGACAGAAGGCAAGCGGGCAACAAGCTGCGCCGCTAACCCTTTTTGGATTGCAAAGCCAATACGTTTAAAAACTACATCAAAACGTCTAGGAGTCATAACATTGCTATGCATAACCCGTTGAAATCGACTGAGTAGCTCTACCGCCTCTGGTGCAAGGAAACCGAAGGTATCAAAAGCAAAGGGAATAAACACGTGTTGATTTTCAATGCATGCTTTCTCGTGTTTTGTTACTTTGCCTGAAGCGGCCTTTAAAGCAGCCTGACCCGCTGTAAAACCGCTACTACGTAACCCCACGAGAGGAGAAACCCCGGTCAGATCCACACACGCATGTTTCCCTCCAACCCATCCAAAAACCAAAACGTCGGCCGGTCTAAGTGTAGATCTTCCATCCGACGGGACGGTTAAAAAGTTTACAGGTGCTTCTTTCTTGGCGGAGATCCCGGCACGTCTACATATGTCAAAGAGGACATCTCTAACCATATCGTGTCGGTATTTGAATCTCGGGAGCTCTTTACAATGAACCGCGTGTTCCCCAAAGGAATCCAAACATGCCTTGCGATAAATAAGTCATATCGCATCAACCGGGAATAATGGAATCATAAGACGATACTTAAGAATAGTGCGGTATTCCACCGGTGACATATGTTGACCAAGTCCGTCTATGGGAATAGCTAGTAGAAAATCCTGAGCATGTGGTGCGCGTAGACACTCAAAAACCGCTTTCTGCCTCATAGTCATGTCAAAGTGAACTTCCATATTCTTGACCAAATCGCTAAAAAGGACATTCGCAAGTGTTTGTTGGGGTTTAGAGGGGACGGTGTCCTTATTAGTGAACCCACTAAAATCAAATCTTGGAAGCGTATCACGAAGACGAGCCGAAGCAGAAACATAATCATCATCCATACCACATATACCACTGTCTCGTAATATGTGGTCTTGTAGCACCCAAGATTGGGCCCTCGAGGCTACAAAAGCATATGAGGAAACCAATTTTGCCGAGTACAAACCCAAACCACCAAATCGAATCGGTAAAGACTCAAGTCGCCACTGTAAGTCTCCAAAGAATGGTCCACCACAAACCACTATATTCTCGATTGACCCACGCAAACCTTTGTCAAAACACAAGGCCGCCTCTTCCATGTGTTCATGTTGACAAGTCCTTAAAAGAGTTTGGCAATACCCATACATGATCAAAGCAAAAGAAGCTCACTCTGCGGGTCATGTAACCGTGGAAGAATACTCATTAAATCAACAGCATTCGCAACTCTTCTCATAGCCAACCCACTAATAAAATTTGTGTCTCTACTAACAACCCCCCCAAGAAGCTTCACACCCGATGATGGCCTCCGAATATCAACAGGAAATAAACCATCACGAAGCTTCATACCGTTACATGAGGGCCAAAATAACTCTGTTTTTTTAATATTAATTTCAAGACCCAAACCTGGACCACTCACCTTTATAATGTCTAACTCTTTGGCAACCTCTTCTGAATCTCCAATAACGGTTCCATCATCAAGATACCAAGCATGAAGAAGAAGCTTGCAGTTATCTTTGATCTTATGTAAAAGAGGGTGCAATACAAGAGCAAAAAGAAGAGGTCCCAACGGGTCGCCTTGTTGCACCCCAGTGGCAGACCAGATATGTGTGTCTCCTATATACAATCTCGATGCCTGCCCATATAAAAAATCTACCCACAAAGAAATAGAGGGACACTTCACCCTAACCTCGTGGAGTAATGCCGATCTATCCACAAGGTTAAATGCATTCGAGAAATCCACAGTAAGCATTGCAAGAGACCCATCATGATGATATTCACTCAGCACCCTATTGACGCTATGTAAAACAGCCTCAGCGCCACCCGACACTCCAACCCCAAATTGAAAATCACTAAGGTACTTTGACATTTCTTTACCCACACCTTTCATAGCAACCTTGGAAACCAAACGTCTCCATATAGTGCCTACTGCAATAGGTCGAATCTCGTTGTCTGGTTTAAGGAGTGGCGTTAGAGGAGCCAATAATATTATGCGGATAACTTTGTTTTTTTAATTTAGTTTTCGTTTTATAAAATTAATTGAATAAAATTAAAAATTAAACGCAACCTAAACTATCACCAAATAGCATGTTGTTGTAATGATTGAGGTATATGGCAATACGTGGAAGACTCGATTTTGACTCTCTTCCCTATTATTTTTCATAAATTTTAATTGTTTTAGTTTTATTTTTTTTCTTAAATTTTTATTAATATACATTCTAATATCCACTGCAACGCGCAGACAAAAATATCTCGTTATTATTATATCCATCTATAGATTCCTTCTATATCTATATCAGCCAATCTATCTATATACATCCCTATAAACTAAAGCAAGTATATTTATACAATTATATTAATATTAACCACCTAACAATTACTAGGGATTTTTTGACTACTCAATAAGGGAGATTTACATATACGTCCTTATAAAACTTTAATATTACGTCAATTTCTTTGTAAAAATCAAAATTACGTTAATATCCTTCCAAAACATGAAAATTTCTCATATATATCCAAAATAATAAATTAATAATATTTAAATGATTTTAATATTTAAATTATTCATCTAAATATTAATTAAATGATTTTAATATTTTAAATTATTGAATAAATCAATAAAACTAATCCAAATGCTCATTTACAAAAATATGTCAATGAAGAATCAAATACCAAATAAACTGAATAGATTAAATTCAATGAATAAATTGTTTAAACATATATTACAAAACATTAATCAATCAAGACGAGAAAGTTTTACATCTTTTTATTCCGATTAATGCTCAAAAAGAAATCATTCTTTTTTAAATCTATATTGAGATTTCATGAAATTAAGTTACATTGGTTAATGTTGGATTAAACCTAACATACTTGAGTAAAAATTTAATTAATATTTAGACGAATAATTTAAATATAAAAATTATTTAAATATTATTAATTTATTATTTTTGATATATATGAGAATATTTCATATTTTGAAGGATATTAACGTAATTTTGATTTTTACAAGGACATTGACTTAATTTTGAAGTTTTGTAAGGATATAGATGTAAATCTCTCATTCAATAAATAGTAAAAAAAAAAACTAACTCATTTTAAAATCTGGAAAAAAAAAAACTTTAAATTTTAAGAAAATAAAATCCTAACTACCCATAATTTATTATAATATTATTAAATTTTTATTGATGATATATTACTCAAATTAATATTCGTAATCGTCAGAAAACTTTTATTTTCTTATATATTTTTATTTAAATTTTCTATATTACATAACATTCAATCTACTTTAACTGTCACACCAAACAAACCTTAATTATATGTAAAAGCTTAATTCAGATATATTTAACTTTGTGTTTGGTTTGTATTGTCATTAAACCTTTATAAATATGAGTTTATTATTACAATTACTTAGATGTAATCACGATTTGAATATCTATATAGTTTCGACTAAAAGTTCTATCCCGCCGCAATGCATGGTAGGTTGTATGACAGTTTGTGTTTGAGCCATATATTTATTTTCGACTAAGATTTTTGTATCCCGGGCGAGGTTTTAAAAAAACTCGTTCCATACGATCCAACATGTGTTGCTTCTTTACTACTCGTATGATTTAGTAATATGAAATATTATATTACGCTATACAATGAGGGGGTTATCGCACGCTATAGTGGAGCATCCTATGAAGTAAAACAGAAAACCAAAAAAAAAAAAAAAAACTGAATAAGAAAGATGATTTCATTCAAAGCCAAAATAAGGCGGGTAAACTGTTACATGAAGGTTTCTACTCTCAAAGGCACACGTTATAAGTTACATTTCACTCAATTTTTATAGGCTAATATTGATCACTAATCTATTACATTATACATCCCTTATATTCATTTAAGAATACTTCGGGGGAACAAAATATATAAACACTTCATTTAAATTTAACTCTGGTGACCTTCAGTTAACTCTGGTGAAGAGTAGTTCACCCGAATTAAAGTCTTCATGAATTGACTATCTAAGTTTTAGTTTGGGTGATGAACATTGTTCACTCGAACTAATTTCTTAGATACAAAAACACTATTGTTGAACTCTTGAAAGCTTAAGCCATCACTCTTATTATGCTCCAACAATCTCCCCCTTGGATGATACTTCAAAAATCTCCATCTTGTTAAGTTTAACTCTATTCCCATCTTCATACATAACAGTCTTCATGCATCAATCATCTTCCTTGTCTATACCCCATTATGATCTTCTCTACTTTTCATGCAACCACCTCCAAAAGTCCTTTGCCTTCTTGACCATACTCATGTTTTTCAAATGGCAGTTTATAAATTGTTAAAAGATCTTCATTTGATAACTCTTTAAGCTCAGCATTTTCATATAATCTTTGATCTTCCCCATTTGCTCTTACTAACACAATTTCATTATGTGCAACATCCATCCACGATCTGATAATATTTGGTCTTTGAACAACTTTGATTCTCTTCAAATGATTCTCTTCAAGAGAGGTGGTGGCATTCAAGGTGGAATCAAGATAGGTGGTGGCAGTCAAGGTGCAAATAGAATGAGAAAAATAGGTGGTGTAAGTCAGTATGGTGGTAGTCAAGATGGTGGTGGTGCAAAGAGAAGAAAGAGAGGTGGTGGCAGTTAAGTAGTGGAACCTGTGTAGGTTTGTAGTCTTTTGGTACTTAAGAAGGTAATGGTAGTCTTTTGGTAGGTTTGTAGCTTTTGGTGATGGTTGATATTGTTGTCTTTTGGTAGGTTGATAATGTTGGTAGTGACTATGGTTGATAATGTTGTCTTTAGATAGGTTAAACAGGTATTATTTAAATGTGGAATTGGTAGTGACTATGGTTGATAATGCTAACAAGCCAGGGATAATAGCAACTTCTCTAACACATAAATCTCTAGCTCTTATTATTTATTCAATGTTGTTTCAATCGACGACCCTCTTCTTCTCTAGCTCTTACTATTAAAGTCTAATTGTTTGTAAGGATGTGTCACACCCCGCAAAAATGGCGGAACCGAGGTGTACAGAGAATACGGTATCAGAGATTCAAAGGTTACATAAACATAAGTAATCCATACATAATCAACATAGATAAAGAGTTTGAAATAGAGTACTTATTACATTCATCCGAAATATATCAAAATACGGCTACAGCGATTGGGATACTAAGGAATTAAATAAAGCAAAATAAATTCCATGCAAAAGATCCACGTAGCCAAGCAAGCATAGCATCAAATAGTGTAACCTCAAATCCCTGAAAAGCGTTAAAATACGACGTCAACATAAAGTTGGTGAATTATTCGCAATAGTAAATGAAAACATATTAGTATAAAAGTTTTCAATAGGTTTTGACCCAAAAATGATAAGATTTGAAGATAAGTCATTTGAAAATGAGGTTTCAAAATATACGTGAGGTTTACAAAACCTTTTGATAAAATACTCATACATATACATAAAATACCATAATCATTTCATAAAAAAAAAATAGTATACTGGATAGATAACAGCTTTAGGAACATACGATACACCTGAACCATAACAATACTGGCAACTAACCCCACCTAGTGTCTTAAGCTAGGTTGTCCTCGAAATCAACGGCCATAACATTACTAACACGGACAGGGCGCATCCATCATCCATCGTGTTAGAAATGAGGGTTTGTTAGACCCATATAGCGCTATATATATAAACCGGCGGCTAAAAGCTAACAGGTGTGTATACGGGGCCTCATACTACCACAAAGGCAGTACAAGTTTGGGTAAGACCATCTAAAGCATTCATATCCATAATACATACCATAATACATAATATACCATAAAAATACATTTATACGACGCTAATCATGCCCAAAAATGTAAAAGCGGTAAAAAGGGCAACGAATAACTCATGGAATAGCAAAGCAATCCAAATCTCGATATGTCGGGAAATACTATAATACCGTCAAGCTCCCACGTCTAAGTGCCCTAAACATCACGTAAATAAACATGTCTAAGTATCTCTAAGTCTAGTGGGTTATGCCTTAACGATTAACGTTTTATACGGGTTTTAAAATGATCAAAAGGAATATCGATTTAACGGGATTACAAACATTTCGGAAAGTCAGCAGACTAGATACGGGATCCTCATACTTACGTGCACTACAAGTCACGTAAGTATCAAGTTACGTGTTATACAAGAGTTACGGGTCAAGAGGTGTTACGGGACATAGTTACTTGACAAACAAGAGTTAATTACGTGATCATGGCCTTAGTTACGGGATCAAGGAGTTAATTACGTGAACCACAAGTCAATTACGTGATCAACACCTTACTTACGTGCGTAACAAGGCAAATACGTGTTTTAGGACTAATTTCGTGAACAATTACGGAACTTAGGGACTAATTACGTAAATAAAACCATAGTTACGTGATTATGAACCATAGTTACGTGAATGGGCATCAGTTACGTGATTAGGGGGTCAGTTACTTGATCAGTTACGTGCACGTAACACAGTTACGTGACGTAACTGAGTTTTTACGAAAAATTACATTCGGAATGAGATTTCTGAGTGTTTTAGGTGTCTAAATGATCCATAAATGAAACCCTATGTCCAGAATATGATTAGGAACAATAATCCTCAATAAAATCCAAGTTTTGATGGTGAAAAGTGGTATTTCCGAGTTTGAATCAAAATAACAAAGTTTAAAACTAAATCCGAGAAATACTTACCCGATCGTAACGAAAATTGGAGGATAGATGAAGGTGATAATGGTGAGCAATAATCTAGTCTCGGATTTGGATTTCAACGGTCGGATCTCCGGGAAATGTAGAGAGAAGATAGGGTGTTTGTATGTGTTTTTAGAGAGAGAGTGTGAATGGTGAGAATGAAAAGAAGGGTAGGTGAAGTGGGTGAATGAGACAAAATTCTTGGTGGAAGATAAGACAAATAAGTTGGTAGACTCTTTTAGGACGATTTTTGTAATAAAAATCTGGAAATGACTAAAATTGTAATAGAATTTCTCCCGTAGGACTAGTTTTGTAATAAAATTTCTGAAGGGACTAAAAATGAAATACTTTTTAAACGTTAATCTTAATCGTATAATTAAGGCATAATTCCCCTAAACTTATCATAAGAGCATACTAGACTTATACTAAAGGCACTTAAGACTATACGTTCCCGACATAATGATCCGAATCACATAAATACAAATACGATACTTAATAAATACGGAAATACGAATACAATACTCATAAAATACGAATACGATAAAACATAAAAGGAATACAATAGGGTCAAAACATAAACGTAAATAAATAA